>CAMZMU010000067.1:34805509-35349862 GCA_947311845.1 Poa pratensis
AACTTGTTATCAAACCCTGTGTTGCAATCTCATATGTTAACTTGTGTGTTCCATTGTCTACCACTTTATAAAGAGAGAGTGCATTTGTGAAACCATGAACCCCAGTCCATTTTTAATCATAAGAAACACCTTTCCAACACCATATACCACTTTTCTATTTTCAGCCATCATTAAATCCGAAAATACAAAAATACTTTTCATCTTGCATACATCATTCAAAAACCCAAAAATATCATTTACCATTGCATCCACCATCATTGCATATTTATTTCTTGTTTGCATTGCATAACTATCCTGATATCATTCTTACACCTTGTGCTTGACAACCACAGGAGAGGTTGAGGACCAAAACATTTAACCTTGTTTTGTAGGTAACCAAAAGAAGGATAAGAAGATAAATCTACCACTTCAGATTCCCCGAGAGTTCGATATTAAACCCTCGAGTCACCCCTCGTGGGGAAAACTGTCTTCCACTTACTACACACTCTGCACTTGGAGTCTCAACCTAATCCCGTTTATTTGTGCAGGCATCAAGACTTGCTCTTCGGGATCATCAAGACGTTTTCTGGCGCCGTTGCCGGGGAATCGTAGCTGAGAGATTTATCCAAGGGTGTGCATCATCGCATTCATCTCACAACAAAGTCAACGTCACCAACTTGTGCTAACACCTAAGCTTGGGGAGGTTGCACCTACGTGAGCACCATCTTATCCATCTTTACTTACAAAGCAATTTATTTGTTTTGTTAGTGTCATTGCATATCATATCATATTCATTTCAGTTTTGCATAAAAAATTAAAAATACCAAAAAAACTTGCTAAAATGGGAGAAAGAACTAAGCTGTGTGACTACACAAACACTCCTAATGATCAATTTATCACGAGAGCTATTGCCACACCTAAGATAAATGCTGAAAGTTATGAAGTAAGTCCTAGTTTGTTGAACTTGATAACTAGGGAACAATTTGGTGGTAGTGCTATGGAGGATGCCTCTATGCATCTTCATGATTTTGTTGAAATATGTGACATGCAAAAGTTTACAAATGTGGAAAGTGATATCCTAAAACTGAAGTTATTTCCTTTTTCACTTAGAGGAAAAGCTAAAGAGTGGTTGCATTCCTTGCCATCTGGTAGTATTAATTCTTGGGATGATCTAAAAGAAGCTTTCATTAAGAAATATTATCCCCCTGTTAAAATTTTGCAAAATAGAAACAACATCCTTTCTTTTAGGCAAAATGAAAATGAACATGTTGCTATGGCTTGGGATAGGATAAAACTTATGCTTAGAACTTGTCCCTCACATGGAGTTAATGAATGGACCATATTACACTCTTTCTACAATGGTTTAAACTACATGTCTAGAAACATACTTGATTCTGCTGCTGGAGGTGCTTTTATGAGTAAGACTATAGTAGAAGCTAAAAATATATTGGAAAGCATTTTACAAAACTATAGTCAATGGCATACTGATAGGGCACCTAATCCTTCTAAGAAAGTGAACTCTATTGAAGAAACTAATGATTTGTCATCTAAAATGGATACTATTCTTGCTTTGCTTAATAAACCTAGTGTTGAAAATGTTCCTTTGCAAGAACTAGTTGGTAACAATTCTGAAAATATTGATGTCAACTTCATTAGGAACTATGGTAATAATGGGTATGGTAACAACAATTATAACTCTTATAATAAACCCCCATATGTGCCAAATAAATATGCTTCTAGTGGTAATGTTTCTAGTGACTTGGAAAACACCATTAGATCTTTTATATCTACCCAAAAAGAGCTTAATAAGGAATTTATCTCTAAGTTTGAAAAACAAGATGCTTTGTTTGAAAGGGTAGATCAGCTTACTAAGGAAGTCTCATCATTAAAGAGCATCATTACAGCCCAAAAACATGAGGAAACAATAAAATATTGCCAAGAGGTTATCAATAAGTCTTGGGAACACATTCATGAGTAAGAGAGAGTTGCTAAAGAATCTATTGGGGTAATGAAAGAGGTTGAAGAGGAGGATGACCTCCTAATAGCCTTGAATCTTGCTTTAAAGAAAGGAATGAGAATCTTGATTGGGAAGAAGTTGAGGAAGTTAAAATACTTAATGAAGTCAAGGATCCTTTGCTTGACTTAGAAAATTGTAGCTTGCATGAATTAATATCTATCTTACAAAAATTTGCAAGTGATCCTTCCATCAACACTAACCAAGCAGGTTTTGGTTCTTATATTGCTAATCATGTCTTGAAAGAAAAGATTGCTAGGTACAACCAAGAGGCTATGCTACCACCTAAGCTTGGGGATATGTGGATACCTAAGGTACTAGTAACTATTGGAAAAGAGACACATCATGCCATACTTGATCTAGGATCTAGTGTCTCTGTTTTATCTAAAGAACTATATGAAGTGCTTGAATTGAAAAATCTTGAAAAATGCTCTATTGAACTAGCACTTGCTGATGACTCTATTAAACATGCTTTGGGAAAAGTAAGTGATGTTATGGTAGAGTTACATATGACTTTTGTGCCTGTGGATTTTCTAATCATGGATATGGGGAATAAAACCTCTAGTCCTATTATTCTTGGAAGACCTTTTCTTCGTACCACAGGTGCTATCATTGATTCAAAGGAAGGGAATGTAAAGTTTCAGTTTCCACACAAGAAGTGCATGGAACACTTTCCAAGGAAGAGGGAACCACCAAAGTTCAAGCTCCCTCATGAGCTTCGTCCACAATAAAACAACAAGTAAGAAGCCTAGCTATATGGCTATAAAGAAAGCGCTTTGCGGGAGGCAACCCGGTTATTTTTGTGTGTGATTTTTCTTTGTGTCCTCTTGCTGTAACAAGAGATTTTGTGTCTAGTTAGGTTCTGGAGTTTTTAATAAAGTGCCAAGTTTTACCCTTTTTGGTTTGAAAAAGTTGTTTATAGCATTCGGAGATTTTATTCCTGCACGAGTCAGTGCACGGTATGATTTTTAATTCTTATTCTGTAACTCCGAATGAGCTCATATTTGAACTGTAGTTGCAACTTTTCATCCTCTGTATGCATGAATTTTTCGGAATTTTTCGAGAAAGTTTGGTAGGGTAGAAAAATACGTTTTGCTGCTGCTGTTTTTTGGACAGATTCTGTCCCATTTTGTTTGATGCATGCTTTGAGCTTTTAAGTTGAATCTTTTTTATCCAATTGAGTTTATGAGTAGGCATACAACATTATACACTTTCTGGAAATGTCATATGAATTTTTGTTCAAGGATTATATGTAGCAAGGAACCTATTTGTTTATCACTATTAATGCACCCCACAGAAAAGAAATGGGAGAAACAGTGTTTTGAAGTTTTTTTACAGGGATTGGAGGAGATGCACCAAGAGCTATCCAAGGATGGTGAAGACCATAAGCTTGGAGATGTGAAGACAACCCCGCTGGACCTACACACTCTCGGTTTGCACACGTCCAACTTCTGTTTTTCGATCGAAACACTTTATCGCATAAACTTGGAGCGTCGTTTTTTGTTTTTGTTTGAGTCTTGAGTGACCACCACACTATCAATTATATATGAGAGAGCTACTAGAAATATGGGTTGATTTTTAATGATACATATAGTTGCATGATTCATGAGCTTGTTTATGAGTAATAGTTTGCAAATTCTTTTTGTAGAGCTATCACTTATTCATGTTTTGGTGCTGATTGTTATTTACTTGGTTTAACATGGATTAGTTAGTTCTATGGACACTCATGCATGCATCTAGATGGTCAACTTTCTCCCTTTTGCTAGCCCAAAAACTCCAACAAGCAAAAACTTGTTTCCAACACCTTCAACCAAAGTTATTCCAGTGAGTCCACCATATCTACCTATTGGCTTTATGCTATTCCGAGTATGTTTAACATGTTGTTTGTGTTATCTTACCTCTGAATGAAAATGTTTATGTTATTGATTGCAATGGAAAAAATTGGTTATATAGCTCTCACGAACTTGATGCACAATGTTCTTTTATAAAACTTGACCCATTGTGATTAAGATTATGATGTTTGTGGCTTGATGAATGTTTTGGGTTGGAAGTTAGCCCATATGTGCTGTCACATGGCAAGCTTTCAACACGCTCTTCATCTCATTTAGTTGATATCATGTGCTTTTGTCTATGGATGCTTATCATGTTGAAATAAATGTGGAAATAGAGTGAGTTTAAATGAGTTTGTGTAAATGGTTAGAGAGACGCCTGGGCCGCTAATCTAAGCCATGCATCATTCATGGTGGAAATTTACTTACATACTATGGTGAACCTTCTGTGATACACCTTGCAATAAAAAACTATTCCAAATGGTAAATAAAAAGGGTGTTGAGATTGTTCATTTTGTTTGTTTGTCTTGTCATTTTGATATGGGCTTGTTCCATATCTTGGGACAAGAGGTACCCCAGTTGACGCTCTTGATGATACTATTATGCTTACAATGATATTTAATTGAACTTGCTTTGTTTCCCAAGTTGAGTAACACATGGTGTAAGTACTTGTATTCAAGGGGCATGAGACATTCAACCCATTCTTTATCAAGCACACTACTCATATTTGCTTTCACTTTAACCTTAATCATTCAAGATGCTATGATAGGGGCAATGAGAGCTTGACACCAATGAATACCTTATTGCAATCATTAACTTAAGTAGAAGAGTTTGGAAGTTGGATGAAACTTATGCATGCTTTACCTCTACTCACATATACATCTTTCCAAAGTGTACACCTATCATATTCAGATTTTCATCTACACTCTATGACCATTGTAGGATGTTCTACTTATCATTATGCATACATGTGTTCCATATTACTTGCTACATGTTACACTTTGTGAACTATCAATGAACATCCTTGTCTTGAATACTTGATATCACTTCATAAACTATTTGCATATTGCTACTCCTTTGAAGAATGAATCATTTGACTATATGTAGCAATAGTAATCATCTTTGATATCCATTGTTAAGTATTAAATTGCAAAGTCCATGTTAGTTTTATCATCTTCATACTCGAGGACGAGCATGGATTAAGCTTGGGGATGTTGATGCATGTAAAATGCATACATGAACTTTGCACTTTAATTGCTTATATTCCAATCATATTTGCATCATATAAGGGTTATATCAATGTTTTATAATGATTTTGGGAATATTCATTTATTTCCTATTTTTATGGAATTAACCCTGCACAGGCAGAAAACCCGTTTTCTTATTTTAATGTTTCAGGGACCCAAACGTCAACGAAATCACCTGGAAATTTACGGGCGTCAATATTTGGAAGGAAGAAGACCTGGGCGAAGGAAGCGAACAAACGGAGGCCCGAGGCCAAACGGGGTGGCCCACGCGGCCAGGTACTGTGGCCGCGTGGGACCCACCCGTTTGGCCTCGTGGCTCCGTTGCCGTCGATCTTCGCTCCACCGACATCGTCTTGACCTAAAAACGCCTATAAAAAAGGTCCCCCGACGTTCTCTGGAAGGAGCGCCGCACAAACACAGAAACACCGAAACGGAGATCAGGAGCTGCAGATTGGAGGGGGAAAACTCCGGCGGGGCGCTGCCGGCGTGGTCTCCATCTTCTCCATCGACTTCTCCACCGTCTCCATGATGAAGAGGGAGTAGTCCACCTCTGGACTATGGGTTTGTGGAAGTAACTTATGTATCTCTCCTCTCTTGAGCTTCACTAATTAGCACCGTATGAGCTGCTGAACATGATTACGGTCACCGTTGTAATACCTTTGTGGTGGATCTTTATGAGTTAATATATGTTTGAGATTGCAATGTTTGTTTCAGTTATGAGTATAGATGCATATTATGTACCCCGTTCTTGTCTACTTGTTTTGATCAAGCATGTTTATGAGAGCGTGTGTGGGGAACGTGTGCATTAGTTGGAGTAACGGGGGGTGGCTAGTGCAGTGAACGTGAGAGAAAGTTCTGCGATCCACTTTGGTATCTTTACCTTACTTTGTTGCCTCACTAGGGATAAACTAAAATACCATGCTACCGGGGATGTGGGCGTGACCATTGCCACTACTCCATGACTAGATCTAGCATGTTCTTATTTTCACTTCATGTCATGATACTTAATGCTATACTCTGAGTTATCTTAATTACTGAGGTGTTATGATTTAGTTCGCATCTTGGTGGAGTATAAGAGAGGTTAATAACCAAAAGATCTCTATGTTAGGACGTGATGCCCATATATCTAAGTAACTTGTTATCAAACCCTGTGTTGCAATCTCATATGTTAACTTGTGTGTTCCATTGTCTACCACTTTATAAAGAGAGAGTGCATTTGTGAAACCATGAACCCCAGTCCATTTTTAATCATAAGAAACACCTTTCCAACACCATATACCACTTTTCTATTTTCATCCATCATTAAATCCGAAAATACAAAAATACTTTTCATCTTGCATACATCATTCAAAAACCAAAAATATCATTTACCATTGCATCCACCATCATTGCATATTTATTTCTTGTTTGCATTGCATAACTATCCTGATATCATTCTTACACCTTGTGCTTGACAACCACAGGTGAGGTTGATGACCAAAACATTTAACCTTGTTTTGTAGGTAACCAAAAGAAGGATAAGAAGATAAATCTACCACTTCAGATTCCCCGAGAGTTCGATATTAAACCCTCGAGTCACCCCTCGTGGGGAAAACTGTCTTCCACTTACTACACACTCTGCACTTGGAGTCTCAACCTAATCCCGTTTATTTGTGCAGGCATCAAGACTTGCTCTTCGGGATCATCAACGACCACTCAAATTGTTCAGAAAAATACATGCATAATAATGCTTTTGTCAAAAAATAAGGTAGGGCGGCCGCCCTACCTTGCCCTACTGGGAGCTCCGCCCCTGATTACTACACTACTGCTTTGACCAAACCAACAGCGGCAATCGATCGGCCGACGTGAAGACGAGAGCTGCCGTGCTCCTACCCGCGGCACTCCTCTTCCTCCTCCTTTCCGCCACCGCGCTCGCAGCGGATCAGGCGGAGACAGGCGAAGAGGACCCGGAGGTGACGGCGTGCAAGCAACAGTGCGCGCGGCAGCGCCAGTTCGACGCGGGCGAGCGGCGGTACTGCGCGGCGGCGTGCGACGAGTACGGCCGGAGGAAGAAGCAGCGCGAGCGGGAGGAGGGGCCCGAGAAGGAGCGCGACCGTGCCTGCACGAGTGCCGCGCCGGCCCGTCCAATCCGGCTGCGAGCGAAGGTGCGTCGACGAGTACGAGCGGGCCACCGGCGGCGGAGGCGGAAGCGGGATGCCCACCACGACGAGGACGGCGCCGTGGCGGACCGGCGGTTTCGTGGCTTGTGGCAGCCCGCCGCGGCCTAGCTTTTTTTCTTTTTTCTTTTGATGAATAAATAGGTTGTGTTCTCGTGTGTTTCTGCTTTTGTGTTGCGCGTGTCTCGTTGAAATGTACTCCCTCCGTTCCAAATTGGATGACTTTCATTTGTCCACATACAGATATATCTATACTTGTAACATGTCTAGATACATCCGCATGTGGAGAAATGAAAGTCATCTAATTTGGAATGGAGGGAGTACTAGAGGAAATATAATTCGCGTTTTAACTTTTATGGCACCTTGAACCACAATTTGAAACGAGTGAATTATGAAAACTACCACGTTTTGAGTTAGATTAACAAGTTAGTACTTATTTTTTAGATTTTGCATATTACTCCCTCCGCCTTTAAAAAAATGTCTGAGCTTTGCCTTAAATTTGCACATAGATACATGCAAATTTAGGCAAAGTTGAGACATCCATAAGGATTGTACTCCCCCTCCTCCTTCCCCAGCCTCTACCTGCGCCCCATATCTAGAGAGAACTGAGGAGATGGTAGTCGCCTACCTAGCATGCCACTGTGGAGCATCGTCTGCTGGTGCCCTCCCATTACCTTGGATTCGGCGGAGTGGCAGCAGACCTCAATGAGGAGGCATCATAGGAGTTCATTCGGCAGTGGGTCGACGACCACGGTCCCGTCGGAAAGCAAGTGAAGGCCTCCTTCTCCCGCCCCGGTCAAAATTGTCGCCGATCGTCACCGTGGCAAACAAGACGTTCTCGCCCAATTGAACCGAAGGCGGCGAGGAATCCAAGTTCGTTGTCGTCGTCACAGCACTGGCGAGCGGTTTGTCGTGAGGGGGGGGGGGGGCTTTCAAGCAGAAGGAGGATGGCGCGGTAGCACATGGCACACCATCGTCGTGCACATCGGTCCGAGCTCTCCAACATCTTCTCCAGGATTCTCCGCCTCTGTCGATCAGAAGGAGGAATGGCACGGGACCGCAACCCATAGGGTACGCCAACATCAAGCGCTTTGGGGCCGAGTTCTCCAACACCTGCGCCGGGATCCCCCGCCTGGTGGACGAGCACACCGTCTCCTCCGTGGAGCAGGAGGAAGGGAGCGACGCCACATGACACATTGTCGATGCACACATCGAGGACAAGCTCTTAAACATCTGCGTGAGGAACTCAGGATCCTCCGTCTCGTCAACGAGCGCATTATCCCCATGTCACGGTTTTACGCGATTTTGAAATCAAGTCGGTAAGGTCCCCGTCGTCACCCTCCATGTGTGCCTCCATCTGCAACTCAACGCCTTCTCTGGCGCCGTGGTTCCACAAGCCGCATGCGGTGGGGACTCGTGAGTGAATCGTGGGAGTCCAGGAGGATAGAGATGATGGTGAAGTTGGGACTTCTAGGGTGGCCCGATCTTCACGGATTGACGGCGGATGTGGACGAACGCACGCAAGAACACGAGGAACACGAGAAACACGAAGAACACCCCGAACACAAGAACACACACACGATACAAGGACCGTTTCCCTTACCGGTCGGTCCAACCGGCCCAATAGAATCCACACGAGGGTGGGAGATCGGCAAGTAGAAACAAGAAGGGATCTTGGATGGTTGTTTCTCCAACGGTCAATCAACCGCTCCAATAAAGTCACCCGAAGATGAAAGATTGGCGAGTAGTCAAACTACATGTAGAGGGATCTTCTCCACTAGGGGAGGAACCATCCCCACAAGGGGAGGAAGGAGACCATCTTGAGGTAGGGAGCACCGCTCTACTCTAATCTCAAAACATAGTCTATCCCTAGATCTAGCCAAGGGGTGTCTATTTATAGTCTAGGCCCAAAGGGCAAAGGGAAAGGGGATACATGGGTCAAAGCCCAGATCTGCACACAGGCACGCGCAGGGCCGGTACTACCGCGGATATGCTCCGGTAGTACCGGACGCGCGCAGGTTCGGTAGTACCGGATAGATTTCCGGTAGTACCGCTTAGAGCGGCAGTGAGTCCAGTAGCTCCGGCGGTTCGGCGTAGTACTGGGCGGGTGGCTTCGGTAGTACCGGACAGACTTCAGCGTCTCTTCCTTCTTCTCTTCCAAGCCACCGTCTTGTCGGACTTCATTCCTCTTGCGCCTTGGCCATCTTCCCGTGGAGTCATACTCGTCATGACTAGCAATACAAAGTGACGATGGTCAAGTAGTATACCATTCAAAAGGGTCGGAAGTGAGTTCTTGAAGAGGAAGGAGTTCACCTTTGATGTCCATGGTGACTTGTGGAGTGTTGGAGTGCTTGACATGGTGATGGGCGTGACTCGGGCTACATCATCTCCCCTCCCTTTAAAAAGAGTCGTCCTCGACTCTTGCTCATCATCATCATGGCAAGGAGGTAGATGCGTAGAGCTTGTCGTGTGGTTCACCATGTAGTCGATGGAAATGATGTGACACTTCTTCAACGCCCCTTCGCCTTTCAAGTAACCTACAAGACTCACAAGGAAGACGAAACAACACTGAAAGAGTAGCCAATTCTTGAAGGTCATCGCATGAGCGCTTTTGTAGAAGGAAGTCACCTTAGCAAGATGCCGATGTGCTCTTCTTGCAAGAACTTCCGTCATAGAAATGCGTGGTTGAAACAACTCATGGAGGCTCATCCAAAGGTACAACCTACACATCAAAGACCAAGCAAACCATGTGTGTGCAAGATAGAGGAGCATATCATCAATGACATGTCCATTCATGTTCATTACACCATTAGCACAACACAAATATGTGAAAGTTATAGCATATGCAAGGTCAATGTGGAAGCAACTTCTTGAAACATCCTCAAAATGTGGGAACACAAAAACTCCATGAAAATGTGAGAAGGCAATGATAGATATCTCTTTTCGAACCATATGATCATTATTGCACACAAGGCATTGGAAAGAACAATTTGTCATCATTCTTGATGCAATAAGAGGAGCGTTTGGCAAAAACACACAATGTAGAATGTCCAAAATATCATCATGGGTGCAAACAAAGCACATGAAAGAGCAAGTTTTCAACATATTTGTTGCAACACCAATTTTGTAGAAATCAATAAACTCATGACAAGACATGCACAAAATGTCATTATGGTTGCAAACAAACCATTGGAAAGAACAAGTGTTCATCATATTTGTGGCAACACATAAGTCATCCATGTGAAGGATCAAGGAAACATGCTTGTCATATGGGAGATCAAAAACACCATCATGATTGCAAACAAACCATAAGCAAGAGAAATTGTTCAACTTGTTTGATGCAAAACATGGGAAAAGTATTAGAGTTGGATTCAATCCACAACTCACATGTATGCTCTCAAGAGCTCGTATTGTCAACTCATGCTCAATTGAGGTTGACATTATCATGCGTTTACCGGCACACACAAGACACCATATGAAGAAATTATGTGCACGGTATATGAACACATCATCCATCATGACGCGTCTCTTCATTTGCTCATCACCAAACACATCAAAATCAATGGGAAAATATGACATATGTGGATGGGCACTATGCAAAGTGAAGGATGGAACAAGGTCCATAAGAGAAAACGAAACATCTCCAACATGTGAGAAAGCTATGGGGGCAATCTCATTATCAAGCATTTCAACATTATTGCAAGCAACACATGTGAAAGAAGAATTGGTCAACATGTTGCATGCCACAATGGGAGAAAAATGGAAACATTCATAACAAGGCATGCTCATGGCAAAATCATCACAAATAGGTAATTCCACATGATCAACATTGGTTTCAAACAAAGTATCACATGGGAATAAGAACGAATCATATGATGTGTCAATCAAACCGTCCATGGCATGCGAGCAATCATAGTTCATCATGTCCACTAGCGGGATCATGGTCACATCAACACCCATACCTTTGTAGTCCCGCTCATGTGAAGTAGGTGTTGAAGTAGTAGGGGCTTCCATGTAGCCGACTTGTCCATCTTGAAGTAGACATGGGGTGGCATCATCATCATCCTCCATGTACATCTTCTCCATTTGAATCATCATTGTGTCGAGGAGTGGCGTCTCATCATCCATGGAACCTAGCACACAATGAGAAAACACACTAGAGGTAGAAGTTAAATTGTTAGAAATCGAAACGGCCTCACAAGACCTATCAACTACTTCTCTCAACTCAAATGGTGTATCACTCATTTCCTCAAAGTGAAAGCACTCAAACTCACATATGGTGGAGGCACTCAACTCACTCTCACTCTCACTCAAGTGGGCTAAGTGGCTCTCATTCTCACATGGGATTGGTACCATCTCATAACTCAAACACATGAGGGTAGGCTCAATGTTCTCATCTCCAAACGTCTCCAAGGTTGAAGGTAAATTCCCATGCTCAACCTCCTCAACCATCACGCCTCCAAAGGTCAATGCCATAGTGTAGGCATCATCACTCGACTCCTTTGCGGAAGGGAAAATCCCATGCTCCGCTTCCTCACTTGACTCCATTGCCGAAGGGAACATCCCATGCTCGGCATCATCATCACTTGACCCATGGTCATAGGTGATAGCATCATCAATGCTCGCCTCCTCGGACGAAGGGAAAATCCCATGCTCGACCATTTTGTCATCGTCGTGGTCACCTTCTTGTTCACCAACTTTGCACTCCCACATCATGTGACCTCTTCCATTGCATAGTGGCACAAGAGATTGGGACATTCTCGTGGATCATGGTCTTGGCCTTGGCAATTGTCACATAGAAGGTCTTCATTTTCCCATATGGGGCCAATGTGGTGATGGCACTTGGTGTAGATGCCATATCATGAGAAGTGTTTGAGAAGGGCGCCAATGGGGTTGTGGCCTCATGTTTGTGACCATGTTTCTTTCGGCGTCGACGTAGGCTTTGCTCGAAGAATTGTCGATGTCGGCCATGATCTCATCAAAGATGGGACTTGTAGCTCTTGTTGGCGCACTTGAAGTGGTAGCACGAGGGGACACCATAGGATGCGCCTTTGCCGCCGTCTTCTTTTCATGTCGACGTTGACGCCCTTGAGTGGTGGGTGTCGCTGAAAGTCATTCGGATGCTTCTCCTCATGTTGACGTCGGCGTGCTTGTTGTTTTGGTGACCTTGTCTTGGAGCTCCCACTCAACTTGGTGATATGTTCCGAAGCTTGGCGAGTGTGGTGAGGTCATCTTGGAGCTTGGACAAGTTGCGGTCGACCTTGGCAACGTTCTTGTGGCGCCTTGATGAGCTAGATGGGCCTTGGCTTGTCTTGGCCTTATCGATGCACTTCTTGGGCGCCGTCTTGGTGTCGACGTAGAATGGCGAAGCTTGGCACTCTTGGCGATGTCCTTGTCATGACGCCTTCTTGAAGTTGTTGGAGAATGTCGTAGTTTAATTTGACGCTCTTGGCGATGTCTTTCTCATGGCGCCTTCTTGAGGTTGTTGGAGCTCCATAGGATGAAAGCATGGTGGTCTTGTAGGAGCACCGTCTTGAGCTTGAACCATAGTATGTGTGCCATGACGCTTGGTGGTGCCGCTCTTGAACATGGTGGTGATGGGGGTCCTCTCCTTTTGCATGTTGTCGAAGTCGTCGCACATGCTACAAGAGTAGTAGTCGTAGACGTTCTCCACCATGTCATCGGAGTGGTAGTCGTAGTAGTGGCGGTCCACCATGTCGTTGTTGTCGAAGTCGATACCATATGTTGAGGCATGTGAGGGAGTTTGCACCTCATTGTCATTGGAGCTTGTTGTAGTCGGAGTCGTGGTAGATTCGTATGTACTTGGAGTCGATACCATATGATGAAGGTTGCTCGACGTCATGGTACCGCTCCTTGTCGTGGACGCTCGTGTAGTCGGAGTCGGAGTAGTGGTAGCGGAAGTCTTGGTGATGATCCATCATGTCATGGGGTCATTGTCGGTGTAGTCATAGGAGTCCCCCATGTCCTCAAAGTTTGAGGCATCATAGTTATTGTGGCTCATCATGTACTCATTATCATCTTGGCCTCCATAGTGGCATTCACTCTCCCTAGACATGTTAACTCACAAGACAAGTGTATATATGTGGAGTGGAAGGAAACTAAAGCACAACCTCTCACCTTTGTAGATAGTATTGGACGTCGTGGATAACCAAGGGAACGATCACAAAGTAAAGTGCTTGTGTTCAAGTATCCAAAGCAAACTCCAAAATACACACGGCTTAAAAGTGTATAGGGAGGTATGGTATGTGGAAAGCAAATTGAACCAACCGGAAACCAAGATATTGTAAAGGCAAGTAGAGAACCACGATGATCACAAAGCGAAACAAGTCAATCTCAAAGATAGTAATGTAGCTCAAGAAACACACGCACGGATAGATAAATGGGACTCGTGCAACCAAGAAGTGAGCTAAAGAACCAAATGATCCTAGCGAAGACTATAAGCTCGTGTTGCACAAGTACAAGGAGAGCCACTAGCTCGATTGCAATTTATTTGGTGGGCTACAAGATTTGCATAACAATGCACCACCTACTAGATGTTCATCGAGCTTGCGCTTCCTACTAGATGTTCATCGAACAATGCACTCCAAGTCGTAGTCTACTAGGACTCATGTAAACCCTACCTGGCTCCCTTTATAAAACCAGGCAGGGGCACCCCCATAGACAGATCTATACGAGACACAACATACACGCATAGACATAGCGAGACCACGTCTCACCCCATCGCCATTGCGGCCACCATGTAACATCATCATCATCTATACAGATCAGACAAGCAGGATGTAGGTCTTTACCTCACAATGAAGGGCCGAACCTGGGTAAATCCCTGCTTGTCAGCCATCCGGAACTACCAGCGCGCCATCTTCTCTCCCTCACGAAACCCTAGGTATCTCGACCTTGGGATTTTCCGTGGCCACCCCACGTCATACATCATTTATGTTCATTAATTGAGGATTGCTTTGTGATGCTATTTCAATATCGAGTAAAGAGAATGCACATATTGGAGGATGAAATCACTTGGAGGCTCACGACTGATGGGCTCTATTTGGCGGATTCGGCTTATAAAGCACAATTCAATGCAGCTCAAACGACTAATATGAAATGGTTGGTGTGGAAGGTTTGGGCACCACCGAATGTCAAATTCTTTGCTTGGCTTGCCCTTCACAATAGTGTTGGCCCAGTGAAAACCAGGGTGTGCTGGGCCTGTCCGCCACGGCCCTCGACACTCGGTGGCCAATTTTCGCTAAGGACCAAGCCTACGGCTTGGAGAGCCTCGCGAGGCTAATTGCCTCGCGAGGGCTTCGGAGGCAGCAGAGCCTGCGGAGGCCTTCTTCACTGCCGCCCCCTCTGTCGGGGAATACTTTCTGGATTAACCGCGGCCCAGTGCGACTTAACTTACTCGCACGGACAAAGGCCCACTTGGGAGCAAGCCCAATATTGAACCGCCATAAGGGGAAAGATCTAGAAGACATATCCCGGAGGACGTGAAGACCAAGTAGTCTCCGAGTAGGCCTCTGTGGATGTATTCCTTATGGGGAAGTTTCCTTTTGTAACCTAGCGAGCCTCTGTGTATATAAAGAGGACTCGCAGGACTTAGAGCGGGTCAAGCTATCAAGCCCCAAACCCTAGCTCATACGGCGAGTACCAGATCGGATCGCCTCCATTGTAACACCTCGATTATCATATCAATACCAATCTAGGGTAGGCAGGAAGTAGGTCTTTTACCTCACATTGAGGGGGCCGAACCTGGGTAAATCTGTGTTGATCTTTGTTCCTGCGATCCCAAGCTCGGAGATGCTTGACTCGCGTAATCCCACACCTACGAAGTCATCTATGACACCTGACGTGACAAACCCACGACAGTTGGCGCCCACCGTGGGGCCTGCGGTCAAGAGCGTCACGTTCCGCGCAGGATCCATGAAGGGAGCTGAAGATCTTGTTGTTGGCCGTATCATCACGGTCAATGGCACACCCCTCATCGACGATTCAAGCTGGGGGCCGGAAGCAGATTACTTGGAGACCGGCCACGTCATCCCCTTTGGATCCATCAACGTCTTCGTCGGCTTCATTGGCGGCGAGTCAGAGGATCCATCGCAACATGGCGACTCAGAAGAAGGAGTCGCGGTAACAGTGGACCAAGAAGAAGGAATCTATCAACCACGAGTCGCTGCCTCTTGAAGACGAAGAAGGCCAATCCATTGAGTATGTCCTTGAGGAAAGGCTATGCGGAGGCCCTGTGGATAGTGGCTCGCCCTCTGTAGAAGATCGGCACGTGAAGGGGTCTACAGGACCACAGAAGCAGACGAAGGGCTGGGCATGCCACCAGGCAGCTTAGCCCCCACACCGCCGGAAGCAGCAGAACAAGCCGCGCTAGACGCATCAGGAGTCGCGGCATCCGCTGCGATGACGCCAGGAGTCGCGGCCTCAGGAGTCGCAAACAGAGAGACTCCACCTGGAGTCGCGCCTGCGGAATCAGGGTCAAGGGTAACCCCCAACGCAGCGGTCACGCCGCCACAGGGAAGCGTGTTGTTTACGCCAATATCTGCGGTTAACGCGGCTGCTAGGGTGACAGAATTGGAGGCTACCAGGATCGGGCTATATGATGAAGTCCAGAGAATCGCAGATGAGAGAGCCAGGCTGGCGCGTGAGGAACAGCGCCTCCAACAGGAGCAACTGCGACTCATCGAGGAAACCAATACTCTGCAAGGAATACAGGCCACCTTGCCACACAGACGCCACGCGAGTCGCCTGCAGCCAGGAACAGTAAACCCTATGGAGCTGTTCCAATCACCTACCACTGAACCAGCAATTGCGGTCCGTCAGCGCCACCAACACGATCCCATCAGTCGCCACCAACACGCGCACCCGGTCGCATGGTCAGGGGTCGCACAACCTTCAGTCGCGGTACCCGCACACATGGCACCATCTGCCATGGTTATGCGGTCCGTGGCCCCGTTAGCTGCGCCCGCGGTTCAAGCAATCGCTGTACCATCAATCGTACCAGCGGTTCCATCTTTCGCAGCACCAAGAGTAGCAGAGATACCTGGATCAAGGGCCATAGTACAGGCTAACAACAGGGCCATGATGCCCCCGCCATTGACGCAGCCAACCTTTGTTCAGCAGTCGCCACAGCAGCCTCAAAGGTTCCACACGCCGCAAGGGCATTATGTTAGCCCAGTGGAGAATCTCTTTGCAGCCACAAACATCTTGGCCAGATTAGCGCCAGCAGGAAACACGCCAATGGACAGAGAGGCACGGCGCGCCATTGAGATGCTGAGCACAGCAGTAATACAGCAGGCGAATATGTCCGAACACGCAGGACGGCTGCACTCCACCCCTTACAATAGCAGAGCAACGGCGGAGAGAAGCATCCACGCGGAGTCGCCACACGTTGCGACCTCGAGCTCGGCTAGGCGACAAAGGGAAGATCAACCTGCGGCTCAAAATCAACCTCAGCAAGTTCAACCCATAGAGATTGTGCAGCCGCGCGCGGCGGCCAATCCAATAGGAAGGCCAGCTTCGTCCAACCTATCGTCGCGACTCAAAGGCCCAGTCTGTTTCAGCGAAAGAATCAGGTCTGAACCGTTTCCTGCAGATTTCAAAGGACCTCGCAAGGTCGCCAACTACAACGCCAGCATGGACCCTGTTACTTGGCTCAACAATTACGAGATGGGCATGAGCATCCTAAATGCATCCGAAGAGATCTGCGCACGTTACCTAAACATGATGTTAGAAGGCGCAGCCCACATATGGCTACAAAATTTGCCACCAAATTCAATAAACTCTTGGGATGAGATGAAGGAAGCTTTTATCAAGAATTTCCAAGGAACATGCAAGCGACTCTGCAGCATAGAGGACCTTGAGCGTTGTGTACAGAAGGAAGGCGAGTCGAGTCGCCACTGGATGAGAAGGGTCGCAGAGATCATACATTCCTCAGACAACATACCACCCAGTTCAGCAGTCCTTGTCATGGAGAAAAATTGCAAATTTGAGCCGCTAGTCCACAAACTAGGTCGCATGAAGGATAAAGTCAAGAGCCTAAGCGAGGTAATGGCGGCGGCCAACAAGTATGCTAGCTCGGATAAAACCAGGGACGCATCTGATGGGGAGGAAGAGGAAAACACTGGCAAGGGAAAGAAGGCCAGTAGCAAGCCTCAACAACAGCAAGCTAGCAATGCCAATGCGAGTTATAACAAGCGCAAAAACGAGGAAGGAAACTCAGGGTTAGTCGCAAATACGAATACTCGTTACAAACAAAGCAGCAGCAGAGGAAGGAATTTTCACCCAGTTAATTTGGAAGAGGTTTTCAACCGCCCCTGCGACATCCATATAGGAAAAGATGGGAAACCACCCAACCACACGAAGGCACAGTGTTATCATTACAAAAAGTGGAAGGATGGACAGCCACTCAACACAAACTTCAATCATCAAAACAACGAGGAAGGTAAACATGGCGGAGGCAACAACAGCAACAACGCCGTCCCAAATCCGCAGCCAGATCAGCCACAGTTCCCAAAACAGTTGGGTCAGTATCATACCATTGTGGTGAATACTTCAAGGAGGGAACAAAAGCTGCGACGACGCAATCAGGCTGTTAACGCCATAGTACCAGCCGTCCCACAGTGGCTAAAGTGGTCCGAGCAACCAGTAGTTTGGAGCCGCGAGGATCACCCAGGAGAAATAAATGAAGAGGGAAAACTCGCGCTGGTGGTTGCCCCTCAAGTCGCAGGGTACAAGTTGAGCAAAGTACTGATGGATGGAGGCAGCAGCATCAATATATTATACTATGAAACCTTCAAAAGAATGAACCTTCAAGAAAAGCAGCTACACCCATCAAGAACAACGTTTCATGGTGTCGTGCCAGGCATATCAGCTCAGCCATTGGGGCGAGTTAACTTGGAGGTCGCCTTTGGGACACAAAGCAACTTCAGGAGCGAGTACATTTGGTTCGAGGTTGTAGATTTCCAGAGCCCATATCATGCGCTGTTTGGCAGAGAAGCATTCGCAAAGTTTATGGCTAGGCCGTGCTATGTGTACCTAAAGCTTAAAATACCAGGCCCTAGGGTGTCATCACCATCAATGGCGACAAAAGAATAGCTCAAGAATGTGAAGAAGGCGACAAGGCCATAGCCAGAGCAGCTTGCATCGCAGAGAGCGCGCCCATGCGCGAGTCGCAGGAGAATTTTGATGACATCGTGAAGGCCAAGAGGCACCTGCCTGACTTGCGACTTCAGATTACGGCCGCAAGGGAGGCAAGGAAGTCAAAGGCTACAAGCCATTGCCAATAAGGACACATCCCAGCATCGCGAGTTGCCATCAGCAGCCGCAGCAAAATTATTAAGAGTTTACATCATCAAGCTGGCCACTCAGGGCTAAAAATTCAATTCTGATCGCCACCTAGGCGCGATCGACCCAATTCTGGTCGCCACTCAGGCGCGACCGACCCAATGTAACATTCTGATCGCCACCTAGGCGCGATCGACCCAATTCTGGTCGCCACTCAGGCGCGACCGACCCATGTAACATTCTGTTGCCACCTAGGCGCAACCGACCCAATTCTGGTCGCCACTCAGGCGCGACCGACCCATGTAACATCTCTGGTTGCCACCTAGGCGCAACCGACCCAATTCTGGTCGCCACTCAGGCGCGACCGACCCATGTAACATCTCTGGTTGCCACCTAGGCGCAACCGACCCAATTCTGGTCGCCACTCAGGCGCGACCGACCCATGTAACATCTCTGGTTGCCACCTAGGCGCAACCGACCCAAGCATCACTTCTGGTCGCCACCTAGGCGCGACCGACCCTATGTATCATATAATGATTCTGAAATAAAGCATCTCAAACTACCAATTGAGCTGTGAGTCTTTTATTTTTTAATCATTGGTCCCTTGGGGGTGCGGCAGCTTTTTAGCGCGGCCTATTCCTTGGGATCGCCAAACAAGTGGCATTTATCGTGATTATACTCAACCTCTCTTGGATGCGACTTGCACTATGCGGCCAAAGTACTGGGGGTGCGGCGTCAATCGAGTTTGATTGCCTATCATGGCCGCTCTCGACCCTGAACACGCACTTTTTACCTGGGAAATACTGAGCCGCGCAAGGGCCTAAGTGAGGAAAAACCGAGACAAATCATAAGGACCAGCCTATTGGTCGAAACATGTACTGCAAGAGTACTTAAGCAAACCATAATATTGTCTTATGACACATAAATTCTAACAATTATTACAGACCGCTAAGGGCCAAGATCATAAACCATTGTTTTCTCTTCTTCACTTGTGCGCAGCTTTTGGCCGGTGGGAAGGAGGAACAGGCGGCTTACCAAGCTTGCCAGAAGGAGCAATCGCAGGCTCGCTGGAGGGCTCTTCAGTCGCGGGCTTGGGGGCTGCAGAGCTGGATACGCCTGGAGAGGGGTTCTTTTCCTGCGGAATCACCGCACTGGATGACGGAGCGGGTAACTTCTCCCATCTGCTTCCATCTGCATTATACTTGCCCATATAGGTCGCAAGATCTATCCCCTCCACCAGTTCAGTCGCGTGGCCGCGCATATCCTTCCAAGTCGCGCATATTCTGAGGCCGTCAGTTCGGTGCCATCCACCTTCTTCGAGGGCCTACCTTTTGCAACCTTGGCAGCATCAAAAGAAGGATAGTATGTCTTGGCCAAAGCAAGAACATGAGCCGCGCCGGTGCGAGCTGAGGACTCCTTCCAGTCCAAAAAGAACTGAGGCGCCCTAAGCAGTCTTTTTAGCAGCCCTTCAGAATCACCGGGGACTGGCTTGGTCGGCAGCAGGCACTTAGACAGTGATTTCATGGCGTCACAAGTTCTTCGCGAAAAATCGCGGATATACTCCAGCTGTTCTTGAGTACTGCCGCGCTGCTCCTTGGCATCTTCACCTACATCGAGGCATGTCTCCGTCAGCTCTACAACATACAGGCAAAGATAGTAGAGAAAACAGATGCAGATATGAGTCGCAAACATACCAGTTAACTCTTGAGTCATGATGCACACTTTGGCGTGGACAAGGTTATGGGCATCAGAAACTTTTTCAACTTTTTCTCAAGCTCGCCAATGGAAACAGCCTTAAGCCTTGCGTCCTCGTTGGCATCAGCAATGGCGTCTTTCTGAGCACTGACTTGGAGTCCAGTTGCTGGACCCTCTCTTGGAACTTCTCTTCAACAGTTTTAAGCCGCAGCTCGGTGGCTTTGGCTTGCTCAGATAACTTGAAGCTTTCATCAGATAGCTCGCCCATCCTGGTTTCCCTCTTCTTCAGCTCAGCGTCACGCTGGCCAAGGAGCTCGCGCAGCCTCTCCAGTTCAGAGGAGTATCCCCCAACTGCTTTTCCAAGGCAAGTTTGGCAGCTGTTATGGAGCTTAGTTCCTCCTACAAAGAGTACATCAGTTAGTAAGTACATATCAACAGCTAAAAGAGAAGCATCAAGTCTCCCTTTACAGTCAAAGAAGAAACTTGATCCTTGGGGGCTAGAGACAGATAAGTGGAGATAGAAGTTTACCTTATAAGCCGCAGACAGGTCAGACAGTGCCTTGCGGAGCTCCATGGCTTGCTTGTCATTTGAGGCAATGATAGCCTCTGACAGTTTCTCAGCGCGGCTTGTGGAGGAGGAAGCAACCTCAGCACGCAGAATTGGCGACCGCAGGCTGTCGCCGCTGGCGACTCAATCACTGGCGCATCAGCATCCTTGGCCATTACATCTATGGAGGAGGGGTTGACCTTCTCCACGTCCTGGATCATAAGGGGATCCGTTCTATCCTCCAGAGCCACCTCTTGGGCTGTGTCAAGAACAGGGACCGTGGCCAGTCATCAGTGGTGGCCACGCCCTCTACCATGGCGGTATGAGCCGCAGGTGATAAATGCGGCTCAACCGCGGTTTCAGCTCAGTCAGCGCGGTTTAGCCGCACTTCTGCAAAAAGCAAGGGCATTGTGTAAAGAAGAAGCATAAGCCAGAATAAAAGTATTATGAGCACAGGAAAATCACTAACTCTGGAGCCATCTTCACAAAGGCCATAAGCTCGCCACTTGACGGTGAGGACAGGCCTTGGGTCCCAGAATCTACGAGCAGAAGTTTTGCGTGTCAGTAGAGGAAAAAGAATAAGCATTCAAGATGACAAGACAACAGAAATTACCAGAGTGGGGACCCATGTCTTCTTCAGGAGGCGGTGGCTTTGTAACACGCCTGGCAGCGGAGGAGGTCGCGCCCGTAGCAGGTTTGCGACGCTTCGTGGCCTCAGGGTTTTCCAGAGCATCAACCTCTGGCTCCTCACGAGATAGCCTCTTGGAGGCTCTACGGGGAGTTGGTCCAGCCGCGGCAGCAGAACTCGCGGCTGGCACTGGACTGTCATCCTCGTCCAGTTCAGTCTCTTCACCTTCTGAGGCCGCAGAGGCGACAGAAGGGATATCAGCAGTTTCGCTGCCCTCTAGAGTGGGCAGCAACTTCTTTCGTGCGGCACGCTTGGGAGCAGCAGTGCCGGCGACGGTCGCAGGCAGCGACCAGTAATTCTCATCAGCCTGGATCAGGAAGATATAAGTTGCAGTATTAAGAAAGGAATGCGACTCAACTACGAAGGCGAAAAGACAGAGAAGAGGAGTTACCTCAAAAGGCTTGTTGTTAACACTGAAAGGGGCAAGCCCCACCTTATCGAAGGAGATGTCCTTCTCCTCAGTCACGCGGGTGACAAATTCCACCCAATCCTCAGGCCTCCAGTCCGAAGCCTTGATACGATCGACGTCAGCAGAGGTGCCTGTGCACTCAAGGAAGGATCGCTGTCGTGGACTCACGGGCTGAATGCGCCATTTGGTCCAGCAAGAGAGAAGATCAAGGCCAGTAAGACCATGACCTATTAAGGCGCGGACCTTGATCAGCGACTCATTGATGAAGGCATGGCCGAGTCGCGGGTTTTGATTTCAGTGCCTCGGTAGGCACGAAGAGGGTGTTAGACCAGGAGGGAAGGCGAGTTTCGCCCTCCGGTGAAGTATCTTGGCAATAGAAGAAAGATTTTTGCCAAGCCCTGGGTCGATTCGCCAGGGCTAGCTTGGGAAGGCAAGAGTTCCTATGGCGTTGAAGAGAGATGGCGCCGACCTGAACGTAGGCGCCACCCTTGGAGACAAGTTGGCTGTTGCAGGTGAAAGAGGCCAGCCACAGATCGATGTTGGGGGCTATGCCAAGATAGTCCTCGCACAGCACATGAAAATTGCTCACCTGGAGCATTGAGTTGGGCCCGATGTCGTGAAGACGGAGGCCTAGGCGTTGCAGCAAATTGCGGAAGAAGGGAGAACCTGGCGGCGTGAATCCACGCTCCACGTGCTCCACGAACATCACCAGCTCGTTGGGCTTGGGGCGCGGCTCGATTTCATCGCCTGGCGCCCGCCAGACGCCGTCCTCCTTCGGCGGCAAGAAGCCAGCCTCGGCCAGATCTGCAAGAGTTTCCTCCGTTACCCAGGATCCTTCCCAGTTGCAGGAGATCTGCGCCTATCGTCAGATGGCTTCGCCTTGGGCGCCATTGCGAGGGGAGATTGGATTGGGGAACTAGGCTCGGGTCGAGGAAGAAGACGGCGCGGCTAGGGATGAGAAGATTGCAAGGGCAATGAATGACCTAGGTGGCCGCAGCTTATAACTGAAGGGGCCCGCAACTAACGGCACTATCTGCGCTCGCAACCAACGGCACAATTTGCGCCCGCAAAACGAGTAACGGTCCGCAATTAAAGGAAACAGAATATTTCCAGAAGGGAGATGAGTCGCGCAGATAGTCACAGCTCTGAATCGCATAAGTCAGGAGATTGGTCAGAACGTTTGCAGTGCGGCTCAGAGACCATTTCAAGAGGTCAGAAGATTCTCACCGTAAAGTCCTAACCAATCTTGGGGGCTAATGTCGGGGGAATACTTTCTGGATTAACCCGCGGCCCAGTGCGACTTAACTTACTCGCACGGACAAAGGCCCACTTGGGAGCAAGCCCAATATTGAACCGCCATAAGGGGAAAGATCTAGAAGACATATCCCGGAGGACGTGAAGACCAAGTAGTCTCCGAGTAGGCCTCTGTGGATGTATTCCTTATGGGGAAGTTTCCTTTTGTAACCTAGCGAGCCTCTGTGTATATAAAGAGGACTCGCAGGACTTAGAGCGGGTCAAGCTATCAAGCCCTAAACCCTAGCTCATACGGCGAGTACCAGATCGGATCGCCTCCATTGTAACACCTCGATTATCATATCAATACCAATCTAGGGTAGGCAGGAAGTAGGTCTTTTACCTCACATTGAGGGGGCCGAACCTGGGTAAATCTGTGTTGATCTTTGTTCCTGCGATCCCAAGCTCGGAGATGCTTGACTCGCGTAATCCCACACCTACGAAGTCATCTATGACACCTGACGTGACAAACCCACGACACCCTCTTCAAGGCAATCTCCCCTGGAGAGAGGTCAACGCCAAATCCTCTACAGGGCATCCAAGCCCTCGTGGGGACCGCTTTGCTGCAAAGCAACCTCTGCAGAGCGCACATGGGCTCTGCAGCGGCCGCAGAGTGACGCGCGCTTCTGCGCGCGGTGACGACGACGCCGCAGTTGCCATTTTGGTGATTAAAGGAGTCAACAAAGTTGTGCCATCCGCACCGGACTACAAGGATTTCCTCTTTGGTGATAAGGGGACCGGCCGGCGCTACGCTCCACGGCCAACGTCACCGTGGGCACCCCCACGTTCCTCTGCGGCCCCAGCTGGCCGTCCTGCATGGACGGTGGTTACTCTGCCACAGGCATCAGCTTTACGCCCATGGACCGCGTCCATGGACAACTGGGCTGCGGTGCACCACGCTCCACCTAAGCGCAGGGAGGAAGCCCGGGGCGCCTATAAAAGGAGGGAGAGCAACACCGTAGCAAAGGACCGCATTCTGATTCTAGCCTAGCCACTTACGCGCAAGGAAGAAGAAGACCACAGCTTCCCTTCCTCGTGTACACCATTGCCAAAAGAGAGCCCTCGGCAAGCTCATTGTACTGTAACCTCTATAAGCAGTGCAATACAGACAAGCAGGAGTAGCGTGTTACCTCCACACGAGGGCCGTGAACCTGGGTACGGGCTGGTGTTCATCTCTGTCGTGATGTCCCTTCTCTTGCTCGATGAGCACCGTCGCCGCGCAGGTTGAGGGTTGTCTGACCAACGTGTTCAGCCCCTTACACGAACTCTCTTCGTGAGCTTGACTATCCCTGTTTCGTGGGAGTCATTCTCCGACAATTGGCGCGCCAGGTAGGGGGCTGAGGCGCGTCTTCAACCTTCACCGACCTCCGCACCATGGCGGACACTCGCGCAGCTCGCGCCACCCGGCGGGCATCAGGCAGGGCTACCACCGAGCCCGCTGCCAACACCACCAACCCTCGCGGCCGTCCCCGTGCCAGCCGCGCCACGGGGCGCACCACCGCTGAACCGCGTGTGGAGCACCCCGAGGACGATGACGGCCACCACGACGACCGCTTCGACGAAGACGTCGACCACGGGCACGGCGAGGACGCTGAGTCCTCGCATCCGTCCCAGCGCCACAGCGCCTCCACTCTTGGGCATCCAGCGCCCAGCCCGAACACCGCGCTGCTCATGGCCGCGTAGCTCTTCCGCTACCGCCCCACCGCCGAGGCGCACGACAACTGGCTCGGCCGCCTCCAGCACCTCGTCGACATCGCGGCGGCGCCGCGCGCAGCTCCGGCGGCGTCGCGCTCTCTGGTGCACCACAACTCCGGACGCGCAGGGACTGCCGCGCATGGCGCACCTCCGCCGCCACCTCCGCCAGTTCCACCTCCAGCTGCGGCGCACAGGCCGCATCCCACGCGTCTTCGCCGCACGATTGCCAAATCGTGCAGCGGACACCCCCAGACGCGCGGGTGGAAATGGAGCGCCAGAAGGACCTCCAGAAACGCATCGTCGAAGAGATCGGCCAAGCGGGGCGACAGAACCGCCGAGCTCTTCAGGGTGGCATCGCCTCGTACGCCACAGGATGCGTGGCCTTCACCCGAAGCCTGCGTCGCGTCGTCTGGCCATAGAAGTTCAGGCCTGACCTACCCAAGGGCTACGACGGCACGAACAATCCCATCGAGTTCTTGCAGCTCTACACCACCTCCATCCAAGCTGCGGGGGAGACGACAAGGTCATGGCCAACTGGTTCTCCCACGCTCTCAAGGATTCTGCCTTGTCGTGGCTTCTGAACCTTCCCGAGGATTTCATTGACTCGTGGGAGGAGCTCTGCCAGCAGTTCGTTGCAAACTTCAAGGGCACGTACGAGCGCGCCCTCACCTACAACGACCTGTGTGCTGTGCGCCAGAAGCCTGGCGAGACCCTCCTCAGGTACATCCAGCGCTTCAGCCAAGTCCGCAACAAAATCCCGAACATCCCGGACTCGCACGTCATTGCGGCCTTCAGAGAGGGCGTCACCAACCACAGGATGCTCGAGAAGCTCGGCATCCATGATACCCTCTCCTCCGTGGTGAAGCTCTTCGACATCGCAGACAAGTGCGCCAAGGCAGAAGAAGGGATCCTCTTCGTCAAGGTGGGCTCGACAGACGACCCTGCCGAGGGATCCAAGACCCAGAAGAGGCGTGACGAGACAAAGCGCAAGCCTACTGCTGTCCTGGCAGCCGAACCCGACGCCAACCATGTTCGCGAGGACTCCCCTGAGGCTGGCGAGAAAAAGGTGGATAACCGCCCGTTCTGCATTTACCACAACAGGCGTGGTCATGCGACGGAGAACTGCTATGACCTCAAGCAGCTGAGCAAGAAGCGTGAGCAAGAAGAAGGCAGCGGTAGCCGCGGCAGAGGCCGTGGTTATTGCAAAGGCGGACGTAAAGGCAACTTCCAGAGGCCGCAGGGGACTCAGGCGAACGCCGCCGAGAAAAACAACAATCTCCCCGACGAAGAGCCTGGAGGCTACCAGGCCCCTAAGGGTGCCATGGCATGCATCCTCGGTGGATCCCAAGCGCCCAAGTCGAACAATCAGTTCAAGCAGTTCGCTCGCGAGCTCAATGCAGCGCTTCCCGGGGTCGAGACGTCCCGCCCCCTCAAGTGGTCCCAGTACACCATCGCCTTCGACGCCAAAGATCACCCCAAGTCTACCAAGACTGTGGGCACCCTCCCGTTGGTGTGCACCTCCATCAACAACATCGCCGTCGGCAAGACGCTCATTGATGGGGTGCCGGCCTGAACGTCATCTCTGTCGAGACCTTCGAGACGCTTCAAGTGCCCTATGAGTGGCTTATGCCTCCAGGCCCTTCACCGGGGTCACCAGCGGCTCAATCTCGCCTCTGGGGCAAGTGAGGCTCGCGGTCACCTTTGGCACACAGGAGAACTACCGCACCGAGCTAATTGACTTCGACGTCGCGCACATTGGCTTGCCCTACAACGCCATCCTCGGCTACCCCGCCCTCGCGAAGTTCATGGCTGTCACGCACCACGCCTACAACATGGTAAAGATCCCTGGCAGCGGTGGCACCATCAAGATCCAGGCTCCTCCACAGGGAAACCCCGCCAAAAGTCCTGAGGAGCCTCTCGAGGGAGCCGACGCTGCCACACCATCAACGACCCTCGTCGAGCATCCAGTCTACTTCGTCAGTACTGTACTGCGAGATGCTCGCGAGCGGTACCCAGTGCAGCAGAAGCTCCTCCTCGCGCTCCTCATCGCCTCCAGGAAGCTGCGCCACTACTTCCAGGGCCACCCCATCACGGTGGTCACGTCCTTCCCCCTGGAGCAGATCCTGCGCAACCCCAACGCCACTGACCGCGTCGCGGGATGGAACATGAGCTGCAACCATTCAACTTGCGCTTCGACACCACAAGAGTCATAAAAGGGAGAGCGCTGGCGGATTTCGTCGCCGAGTGGACAGACCCAACTCCTGAAGAGCCTCGCGAAGAAGAAACCGCGTCATGGAGATACAATGCCAAGCCACTGGACCATGCACTTCGATGGAGCTTTCGCCTGCCGCAATGGTGGGGCTGGCGTTGTCTTAACCTCACCAAAAGGTGACAAGCTCTACTACGCCATCCAGCTGTGCTTCACAATAGACAAGATCTCCAACAACATCGCCGAGTACGAGGCCTCCTCGCCGGGCTCAGAGCCGCAATCGCCCTTGGCGTCAAGCACTTACTCATAAAGGGTGATTCCCAGCTCCTGGTTAACTTCTCCAACAAGAGCTACACGCCTAAAGACGACCACATGGCCGCCTACCTTGAAGAGGTCCGCAAGCTCGAGAAGCACTTCAGGGGCATGGAGCTCATGCACATCCCGCGAAAGGAGAACCAGGAGGCAGATGACATCGCCAAGCGAGCATCACGAAGGCAGGCCCAGCCGGCCGGCGTCTTTGAAGAGAGACTCTCCAAGGCGTCCATAAAGCAGCCACAAGAAGCAGCAGCCACAAGCACAGACGAAGTACTCCCACCACCTCCTGTAGGTGGGGCACCCAACTGCGGTCCATCCTCAGGGGAGCGTCTGCTGCTGGCTATGGTGCATCAAGAGACAGGCTGGGTTGACGAACTCAAAGACTCTGCTGAAGGGAGTCCTCCCGAAGAAGACGCGGAGGCGGAACGAGTGGCTCGACAAGCCAAGTCATACTACATCCTCGAGGGAGACCTGTACCGCAAGCGCCCAAATGGAATTGCACTCAAGTGCGTCCCCCCGAGGAAGGCCGCATGCTGATCAGAGACATTCACAGTGGAGAGTGTGGCCACCATTCCTCTGCACGCACCCTGGCAGGCAAGGTCTTCAGGAGCGGTTTCTACTGGCCCCAAGTGCTTCAAGATGCACCACCATCGTCCAGTCTTGCGATGCGTGCCATTCCACGCCAAGCAAGTCCATCAGCCTGCACTGGGACTCCAAACCATCCCGCTCTCGTGGCCTTTCGCGGTCTGGGGGCTAGACATCTTGGGACCCTTCCCGAGATCGCAAGGGGGCTACCGTTCCTCTTCGTGGCAGTCGACAAGTTCACCAAGTGGGTTGAAGCAGTGCGCAGCATACCGGCCAGGGCAGCAGTAAAATTCATCAGAGGCCTGGTCTGCCGTTTTGGTGTGCCTAATCGCATCATCACCGACAATGGCTCACAATTCACCAGCGGCATCTTCAGGGCCTACTGCGAGAGCCTCGGCACCAAGCTCTGCTTCGCCTCGGTGGCTCACCCACAGAGCAACGGCCAAGCCGAGCGAGCAAATGCTGAGGTCCTCAAGGGCCTCAAGACAAGAAGCTTCAATCGCCTGAAGGGCTACGGCAAGGGCTGGATAGACGAACTCCCGTCCGTGCTCTGGTCCATCCGCACGAACCCCACGAAGCCCACTGGTGAGACGCCATTTGCCCTCGTGTATGGAGCTGAAGCAGTCCTCCCCACAGAGATCAAGCATGGATCCGCACGGGTCCTTGCCTTCAACGAGGACGATCAAGCAGACCTCCACAGCGACGACCTGCTGCTCCTTGACGGGTTGCGCCGCCGTGCCGCCCTCAGGGCAGCCAAGTACCAGCAAGACCTGCGACGCTACCACAGCCGCCACATACGTCACGCACTCTCGAGACAGGCGACCTCGTCCTCAGGAGAATCCTCTCCAGGGAAGGTCTCCACAAGCTCTCGCCATGTGGGAAGGCCCCTACAGGGTCTCACACATCGCCAGGCCGGCGCGGTACGCCTCGAAACGGAGGACGGCATCCCGGTCAAGAATCCATGGAACATCGCGCACGCAATCTAGTCACGCCAGACATTTTTTGTCTCTAGAGGGAAGCACACAACTTCACCTCCAAGCTTCACAAAAGCTTCTCCTCCCGAGGGCCAGCCCCTCTGAGCTCTCCTGATAACGTGCCGCCGCAGGCCGTGAAGAGTCTCAGCCACTGAATGTGGTCCCCATGCCTCGACATGGAAAACTTTATCTTGGTAATACCAAGTGTAATGAACCAATTCGTTTCTCAATGAAACATTGCGCTGAGGCGCCGCTATGTAATATTTTGGTGGTGAGTTTTACTTTTCATCATCTTAGTTCATTTCGCGCTCATATTCTTCCCCATGCGCACCTCGCGAGCGGGGGCTGAGTACGGTGACTGTGCCTCGAGAGCACCCCACAGCACCGCAAAATCCAAAGGATCCGAGCTCTAACACGTGAGCACGCTCTCACGCCTGTTACCTCCCAAAGAGCTCTGGCCCATGGGCTTGCTCCCAAACACGCCACCTCACCAAAGGACCTTGGTACTTACTCTCCTCGCGAGATACTCATGAGGAAGCCTATAAGCGCGCATGAGTGTTTACTACCATGTACTGCTTTGGGTTTGCCTCTCTAACCAATACAGGGAACAAGAGTCCCCCCAAGTCGTGAAGCCACGCTCCGACCTCAAGAGGGAAGCGCACCATCAGGGAAACCAACGCCCTCTACGAGGCCAAAGTCTCGCAAAGCTAAGTCAGCGCTCGCCCCTCAGGAGTTTTTCCTCCCTCTCACGAGCATCTGTCGTCCCTCGAGCGGGTTTTTTCTCTCTCACACTCCATGGACTGCTTGTGCGTCAAAGGGGGCCCTCGAGCACCGCGACTCGAGAGCCCTTACCTCTCCAAGCCTTAAACACCCCCCGGCCTTGCCGAGTCACGCTCCGGCATACCGCAGCGGCGGTGTCATAGCGCAAAGAGATGGGTCCTGACGACGTAGAGCGAAGAAAGACATGGAACAGGGATAAAAGGCCCATCGAGGGACACACACACATAGTAGCGCACGATAAAGTGTCTTACAACCAGAATGATTAAAACAAGTCTTAAAACAAAGATAATTGCGCTCAAGCGCGTCTTGTTGCAGGAGCGGCCTAGGCAGAGGTTCACCATCGCCGTCCTCTTCAGCCTTCTTCTTCGGCGCCTTCATCCTCCTCAGCGGCCTGCTCCGCCTCAACCCTCTTGAAGCGGTCGACGTAATCGTTGACTTCTTCTCGAACCGAGTTGGAGAGCTCCAGGCTTGGTCCTCCTCGACGGGCTCGGTCACTGACTCGAAGTCGAAGCCGGGTTGAAGGCGCTGGAGGTTGGCGAAGACGCGATCGATCGCCACTGTCAAGAGCTTGCGGCACTCCTCATCAACAACGTCGCCAAGTTCCGCCACAGGGCCCTCGAGCGCGGTGAAGAGCTGATCGAAGTAGGCGAGGTATGTGGCGGCGTCAGCGTTCCCATGAACGGGAACCGCAGGGGCATCCACTCCTAGCTGCCCCGCGAGAGTGTTCCCCCGGGTCACCAAGGACTTGAACATGCGCTCCCGCTGCTGCGTCAAGACCCGCGTCGCCTGCACGCTGTGCTCAGCCTCTACAGCACGCTCCACAGCAGGGCCCACCTGCGCGTTCAGCTCCTTCATATCAGCCATCAGGGAGGCGAGGTCTTGATCTGCACGTTCGCGAGCCTCTTCCGCGGGCGACGACCATCCTTGGCTCGCCTCGCCTGGAGTTCAGGCTGGCATTCAGGTGCTCCAGCTGAACGATGCGGTCGTTGTCTTCCGCACGTTTCTTCTTGAAGCGATCCTCCTGCTTCCTGAACCTCCCAGCGTAATCTTCGGCAACGGCAGCGCGGAACTCTTTCTGCTTGGCGACGGCCTCCTCCTCGGCCTCCTTCTTCTTCTTGGCGAGCTTCTCGTTGGACTTCCGCACAAGCTCTTTGTGCCTGGCCACCTCCTCGCCGTGCTTGCCTATGGCATCAGCCAAGTTGCCCTCGCGCGCCTCAAGATCCACGCGCTGCGTGGTCATCTCCCTGTCGACCTGCAGCTGTTGCTCCTCGCGCGTCGCCAAAGCTTGCTCGCGGGCGTCCAAGGACATGCGGTGTTGGTCCAAGGACTTTCGCACAACCTCAGAATCCGCAATAATCTTCGCTTCAAGGTCAACAAGCTCCTTGCGCTGAGTGGCCAGCGTGGTCTCAAGGGCCACGCGCTCCAAGGTGGCAGCTAGGCGTTCCGCGATGGCCGCATCACGATCTTCTGCCGTGGCCTTGCGCTCAGCCTGGAGTGGCTCCAGGGTCACTTGAGCCTCGCGCACCGCGCTCTCGCGGACCTCCTTGGCGAAACGCAGCGCCTCCTCACGCTGCGCCTGCATGGCCTCGTTGCCGCGGCGGCAGCGCTCCACGGTCTCGAAGAAGCGGGCCCGGGCTTTCTCGAGCTCGTCGTGCTGTCTGGCGAGCTCGGCCTCCTCGAGGGCGAGGTGGGCCTCCAGCCCGTCCAGCGCACCCCTCGCCAGGCTGAAGGCGGAGCTGCGGCGAACACGGCTCCGGTTCCCGCCACCCAGGACCAGAGCCCAAGAGCTCCCACGAGGCGCGGAAGCTCCCATATCTGCATTAGGCTCAGGGGCAGGGGATACCGTGCTTGGGCCAGGGTCAACTCTGGCCTGGGGGCTCGGGAGCGGGCCCTCTCCGCCACTTGCACTGCAGGCACCAGCGCCGTCGCCTTCCAACGGCGTCTCCTCTCGGGCTTCGGGGGCTGGGGAAGCTTGCCCGGCCGCCACCAGGTCCGCCGCAGCCGTGTCCGCAGCGGCCTCAGAAGAAGCGGCCGCTCCCTCAGGTTCTACGCTTGGCGGGGGCGGCTGAGGAACGTTCTCCTCCATCTCAACATCGGCGCCTTCCCTCGCCGGAGTGCTGCTTCCCGCCGCCTCCGCGGCAACCTCCTCTTGCCGCTCCGGTGGAGTGACTGGGCGCGGCGGCGATGGCGTCCTCTCGATCGTCCCCTCCTCGCGGCGCTCCTCCGCAGGAGGAGACGAAGCGGTTGCCTCGACGGGAGGCACCACCACCACAGGCTCTGAGGCCTCCTCCACCACAGGCCCTGTGGTCTCCTCTACCACAGGCCTCGTGGCCTCGTCAGCAGCCGGCTCCATGGCGTCCGTCGCCTCGGGCCTAGCAGCCTCTTCAACTGAGGGCTCCACGGGCCCCTCAGTGGATGTCATGGCGGCGCCCCGCACCTCCGCAGCCTTGCGGAGCCTACGGCGCTTCGCCGTCACCAAGTCCCTGACAAACAAGCAAGAAAGTCTTTCAAGAGGGGAGCAAGGAAACTCTTATAAGATGTGAAAGCAGGGACCAATCCTTACCCAGATGTCTTGGCGCGGGAGTCAACCCACACTGTGGAGGACGACCGCCACGACCTCGACGACGCGGCACCGGCGCCGGACCCCTCAGGAGCAGTCTCAGCTTTCCTCTTGAGAGGGGTGCCCACTGGGCTCTTGGCGGCCCTGTCGTGAAAAGCCTTGGAGCGGGGATCGCAGCGTCCTGCTGCGGCCTCCTCATCGCTGTCTTCTTCCCCCTCCGCGACCTGGCGCGAAGGGGCCACAAGGAAATCCTCGTCCCCGCTGGACGAATTCTCCAGAACTTCTCCCTCGGGAGGCGCAGGTCTTGAAGAGCTCGCCTCCCCTGCCGAGGGATTTGCCCCTCCACAGGTGACGCCCAGATCGGCGTCAGATGCGACGGGTGACTCCGTGGCCCAGTCCTCTTCCACCACGGGCGCCGCAGCCTCCTTCTTCTCCTCCCCTGCCAGGCCCTGAGGGGTGAACTCCGGCATTAGCTCCAGGATCGCGAGGCGTTTCTTCGGAGTAATCTGATGGAGGGGCCTCGCGAGCTCACTGCGCGGCACAGGAACCTCCGGGGCGGTGAAGAGGATGCCCATGATGGAAGCAATGACGTCGGGGTGTGGGAGCTGCAGTGCAGTCGCATCGGGTCCGCCGGGCCTGAGTACATCCACACCGGCTTCGTGTGCTTCTGGAGAGGAGCAATACGGCGCCTCACGAAGTCTTCAGCAACCATCTGCCCCGTGAGGCCAGCTTCGCGAACGAGCTTCATGCGTGCGACCAAGTCAGCAATCTTTGGGCTTTGGAAGGTTGCACTCGACCAGTTCGAGTTCTTCAGCGGCGGCGCCTCAGGGACGTCGAGGAAGGAGTTCTGCGTCTTGGCGTCCACGATGAACCACCGCTGGCGGAAATCGTCCACCTTCTTCGTCACCCGAGTGACGGGTTTGTCGCCGTCCCAGGACATGGGATGTAGATGCCTCCCATCCCATCCGCAATGCGGAAGGACACACAACCTGACCGCTCGCCGGGCGCCGTGGAGCGGAGCGCGTAGAAGCTCCGGAAGAAGGCCACGGAAGGCATCACCCCCAAATACGCCTCGCAAAGATATGCGAAAATGGCGAGGATCAAGATGGAGTTGGGGTGCAGATGCAGAAGTTGGATCTGGTAGAAGGCCAGAACCTCCTCCAGGAAAGGGGAAAATGGCGGCACCAGACCAGCAAAAACGGTATGGAAGAAGATGGGATACAACCCCGCCGCGAGCTTGCCAAAGCGCGCCGCCTTGAGAACGGTGGCGCCGTGCTCGTTGTTCTTGCCCGCGGCCATCAGCCGGATCTTGTCCAGCGCCTCCGCCGTGTGGATGCGAGTCCCCACCAGCGCCGGCGCGAACTCGTCCTCCTGCTGCGCCTCAGCAGGCACGTTCGCCATTGCCGCCTTGTCCTTCTTGGGACCCATGGTCGAAGAAGGAAGGGCGGCGGAGAAGCTTGGTGAAGGAGGAGGAGCGCCGGAGACACGGAAGCGCAGAAGTCAAGAGCGAGGAGACGGGCGCGCAAATGATGTAGTAACTGCTGCCTGAACCGGCGCTGCAGGCTTTATATCCCCTCATAGCAGTTACCGAGACGTGGTGGGTCCCCCCACTACGCCCATCATCTCCGGGGAGAACGTGTCGTCGCGGCGCAACTGCCCTACACGTGTCTCGGGCCGGCCGGACACTTTGGGCCCATGACGATTTGCCTGCGTCCATTGGACTACATCGTGCCCATCATGGGCCCGGGGGCTACTGTCGGCCCAGTGAAAACCAGGGTGTGCTGGGCCTGTCCGCCACGGCCCTCGACACTCGGTGGCCAATTTTCGCTAAGGACCAAGCCTACGGCTTGGAGAGCCTCGCGAGGCTAATTGCCTCGCGAGGGCTTCGGAGGCAGCAGAGGCCTGCAGAGGCCCTCTTCACTGCCGCCCCCTCTTCAAGGCAATCTCCCCTGGAGAGAGGTCAACGCCAAATCCTCTACAGGGCATCCAAGCCCTCGTGGGGATCGCTTCGCTGCAAAGCAACCTCTGCAGAGCGCACATGGGCTCTGCAGCGGCCGCAGAGTGACGCGCGCCTCTGCGCGCGGTGACGACGACGCCGCAGTTGCCATTTTGGTGATTAAAGGAGTCAACAAAGCTGTGCCATCCGCACCGGACTACAAGGATTTCCTCTTTGGTGATAAGGGGACCGGCCGGCGCTACGCTCCACGGCCAACGTCACCGTGGGCACCCCCACGTTCCTCTGCGGCCCCAGCTGGCCGTCCTGCATGGACGGTGGTTACTCTGCCACAGGCATCAGCTTTACGCCCATGGACCGCGTCCATGGACAGCTGGGCTGCGGTGCACCACGCTCCACCTTCTGCCGCCACGTGATAGCCCTTCCGTAGCGCAAGCGCAGGGAGGAAGCCCGGGGCGCCTATAAAAGGAGGGAGAGCAGCACCGTAGCAAAGGACCGCATTCTGATTCTAGCCTAGCCACTTACGCGCAAGGAAGAAGAAGACCACAGCTTCCGTTCCTCGTGTACACCATTGCCAAAAGAGAGCCCTCGGCAAGCTCATTGTACTGTAACCTCTATAAGCAGTGCAATACAGACAAGCAGGAGTAGCGGTGTTACCTCCACACGAGGGCCGTGAACCTGGGTACGGGCTGGTGTTCATCTCTGTCGTGATGTCCCTCCTCTTGCTCGACGAGCACCGTCGCCGCGCAGGTTGAGGGTTGTCTGACCAACGTGTTCAGCCCCTTACACGAACTCTCTTCGTGAGCTTGACTATCCCTGTTTCGTGGGAGTCATTCTCCGACAAATAGGCTTTGGACGTACGACCGCTTGGTTAAACGCGGTTGGCCCAATTGCAGCCTTTGCCCCCTTTGAAAGAGAGCTCCGAAGTCCATAACGCATCTCCTCGTCAATTGTCGCTTCACCATCAGCCTTTGGGAGTTTATTAAGGATTGGCTCGGGCATCCACGCCCTAGACCTATCTCAGTACTCGCTACTCGGCTCTCACCCTTCCTAGCTAATTGTTGGCTAAATATGACGGATGGCTCTACCTCCAACCGCAAGGCATTGGCGTCCCTTACCTTGCTCGCCTCTTCCGAAGCAAACATGCTCCTCCCATGATCATCCTCGACAAGATAAGAAATGAGTCTTGTCTTTGGATCACCGCGGGTACCAAGCCTTTAGGTGATTTCATTCCGGTAGAGTAGCCCCGTTTGTATCCCATAGCTATTTTTAGCTATTTACTTTTCATTTAAACTCCTTAATTAAAATATTGGTGCAAAGCTTTTGTCCAGTTTCAAAAAAAACTGAACCCATTGTAACCGGAAAACCAATTCGACCATAAAAGGACTATAATGATTGTTAAATAGTTTAGTACTCTATAAGTTATCTAAATGTGCTTACTAATCATACACTAGAAAGATATTTGTTATCACACCTTTATAACTTTACCATAACTACATATACACTATGTTGAATATGCAATTATCAAACAAAATGATTCCAGAAGTAACTTCTCTAACAAACTATGGTTTAAATATAGCAAAAAGCAAGAGTATTTTTCAATGATACATTACAATCGTATATCAAAAAATATGTAACTAATATTTAGAAACATTGCTAGATATGGGATGAAGTAAATTATACGTGGTGAGACAATACTACCTCCGTTCCTAAAAATAAAACGTATAAACTTTGCTGAAATCAAACATTGTGAATTTTGACCAAGTTTATAGAAAACTATCAACAATTATAATATTCTATACAAATACATTTAATGATGTATCCAATAAGATTGATCTCACACCGTGGAGATTGGTTGTTTTTTCTAAAATGTTAGCCAAACTTCACATGGTTTGACATTTTTATAAAATTTATACGCTTTTTTATGGAACAGACGTAGTAGCATGCTAAAAGTTTTTTTTGAAGTATAAAAGTTTAGCACAAATTGTATTTATTTTATTTTGCCCTTACACATCATCATGATCGTCTGGCGTATGTGTAAACACGACATATCATTGCATAAACATGCGCAATAATGATAGAAGAATTTCACACACAACAACAGATAATGTAAAAGTTGCACGGATAAATTTGAAAACCTTAGGAGTAAGAACGAACAACCAAAACAACAAAGAGAAAAACACATCACAACCACAACATCTTCGAAATTTGACATAAAATACACACAAAAGTAAAGAGGATAAAACACGCACATCGTGATAGATGGATTTGTATTCTTCAGTCGTGAAAGATGTAGACTCATCCTCGAAGAGAAAAAATATATTAATAAGTTTTTTTAGTAGTCAAGGACAATGATGGTTGTTTATTAATTTCAAGAAGAAATAGCACATGATGTTATGATCTATTCTTCTTCACCATTGAGAAACTCTCAAATGTTGCAAAGAGAAGTGATACACATATCACACATACTGTTTGACACTTCACAAGGTCAAAGGGACTTTTTAGAAGGTCATTATTATTTGCGAAAACATCTGCAACTTTATTCATACTTGCAATAGTTACAGGTAGACTGATTTGGATCTATTATCCAAGAAATTACAAAGTACCTCCTATGACTAAGAATTACAATGAAATCTCTTGGCAACATCTTCTCCATGGTATCAATATCTGCAAGACGAAATATTGCCACGACCTCAGTAAATAGACTGCAATTGGACTAGAGCAACAATGTTGTCACTCATTTGCATGCACGAACTTGATTACCTTTAAAGGTTTCCGAAAGCCCCATGAGTCGCCCATCCAAAAGGATGGGTAGCCATGAGCGATGAACGTACTTGGGCCGATATTGATCCCCTAGAAGTGTTGGTCGTCAAACCACAATATCTTCACAATAATGCCGAAGAAAGATTCTAGCTCCACGAAGCATCAAACCAACAGAAGCAACAAGACAAAATAACATAAACCCACCAGATCCGAACAACCGGTAATGTGAGGTCATGGATTTCTCTAGCTCCATGGCCCAAACTAGAATAACTTTATTTGTAAAAACACCATGACCTCTAGACGCCGACGAAGAACACAAAACTTTGAAAGATCTGAGATTCCCCGCCTCTCGGCATCAAGATGGCAGTGGTGGCGGTTGTTCTTCAAACCCTCGTTTGGGGTGCGTTGTCTCTTCACAAGGTCATCTTTACATCCGTGATCAACTAATCTTATCTACATAATAAATGAGAACAAGGGAGAACATGCACATACTTATGATAGAAAAACTAACTTTCATAGAGCTACTAAGCAGCAAATATTTCTACTAAGCTTTTGTCTAACCCATGCATCAAGGCTGAATTGCAAATGGTTCTTATATTTCATGAAATATGTTACAACATCGATCCAGATATGAGTCTAGGTATTGGCTTCTTGTATGAAGATACTATTCTTCTTCCTACTACTTTCTTAAACAAACATTCAAAAAATATGTATGAAAATTTGCTGTGTGCATACATGTGTAAAGGATTATATGGGAGCACAAAACAAATGTCAAAGGTTGCATCTCCACTACTAATAAAAGAGCGAACTGAAACTTTCTTACGTCCACCAACGAAAGAGCACACAGGACAATTAGAACCGTTGGATCATCCTTGACTAATAAAATCTAACAGATCATATTACATAGCTGGTCTGTCAATCAGTCCGACGGGCGTGATTGATCCTGTCAACCGGCAGAAAATGTTCTGCCAAATCTCCACCGCCCGCGTCCGCACCTCCGCGAAGTCAAACTACTCCCACGATCCATCCTCCCACGATCTTCTCCACCTCCCTGGTTGCCGCGCCGGAGATACTCACACAAACCGTCAAAGGAACCAAGGCGTAGACCCGAGTACCTGAGGTATCCAGCTCCGGCCGACGTCACACCACCACCGCGTCCGCTTGCCGCCATCCACGCGGATCTTGGACAAGAGAACGTCTTTCACAAAGGTTGCGGCGAGAGCCTCCGCCGTCCGCCCTCTCCCTAATTGGCTTGGGTAATTGCTCTTCTGCCCCTCTTCCGTGCCGCCTCACAGTCCATGCGCCTCTCGGTGTCCGCACGTTCGTTCCTTCCTTCCCCCGTATGCCGATACTCTTGACGCCGTGCAGATCGCAGGTCAGCTGCCTGCGCCCTACACCGACGCCGAAACTTTTTGTATAGGGTATAGGGTTGGAGCACACTGATGCTCACTATGTTAAGTGTTTGCAGGTAAGTTGGAAAAAGACGTATCAGTGAGGAATCATCTAGACTTCACTGTGTGTTCACACTTCGATTTTTTGTGTGTGTTTGCAGGTCACGAGGAATTAATCATCTAGGCTTTACTATGTATTCACACTTCGATTTTTTTGTGTGTGCTTGCCGGTCAGTTGGAAAAACACATATCAGCGAGGAATCATCTAGAGTTCACTATGTGTTCACACTTCGATTTTGTGTGTAAATGAGGTATGATAATATTTCTACTATAGTACTATATAAAGGATGGAACGATTGACAGCGTTTTAGGCTATCTACGTACCTCACCATCTACTAGCTGTTCGATCTGGCGTACGAACGACCTGGATAGCTGGTTCGCGATGCGGATGGAACGGTCACTGTTCATCGCCTATTTATAACCAATCACCGGACTACACGTCTTCCGGTAATCCGTCCGGTTTGAGCCGGTCAGCCGGTCGTCTCCCTATCGTCCTCCTCTCAGGCCTCCGGCCACTGTAGTGTGCCACTGTAGCTTGCAAAAAAAAACTCCACGTTCTCCGAAAATTATGTACATGAAATATATGCGCGTCGACGAGTAGGATCCATTCCCGTGATCGGTTTCGAGTTTGGTCGACTCTAACTCTTTAATTTTGGACCCAAATTCGTACAAACGTTCTACGAAATTTGCCAAATTCGCCACACTCGGTCATCCGTTTAAATTTTCCTTTCACGAGTAAATGAATATCACCCTTCCAAACAGTTTTCATGTTTTAACTTTTTAATTTTGACAGACATATATATATTTCTCTCCAATCTTCAAATTCGTTGTATTTTAGGCTGCCAAAAAGACAAATTCTAACATAATTCAAAATTTCGAATCCAGGTATTTGGATCCAAAAATTTGTCTTCTATATCTAGCCCAGAAAAGCTTTTTTTTTTATGCCTGTCGTGCACAAATTTTCCTTTAACCGAATTATATTCCTACAATCTCAATTAATAACTCATTTTACAAAAATATGTCACATACCAATACAACGGGCGCGTGTTTATATTTGCTGACTTCTTTATGATACTGACTGCTTTCTTTTTGGCTGATTATGTCTCAGGGGTGCGGCGTGTCGCCGCGCCTGCCCCTTCTCATTCGTCCACGTCGCGGAGCAACCAGGGCCGTCCGATCCGCGTGACCAACGCTCCTGATTCAGCCACGTCGTCCCTCCGCGGTGGCACTGTAGCTCAGCTCGATTTTCTGCCAATGAGCTTGCGACGCGTGGCCCCGATGCCCGGCCGGTCACCCGGTGACCCCCCGCCCGCACGAACTTTGCCGCGGCCTTTTTGCAGGAACCCCCTCCCGAAGGACCCCAATGTAATTTCTAAAAAGTCCAAGGACTTCCGTGCAAAACAACCACGCAGCCCCCTCCCCCTCTCTCTCCCGCGCGGCCCCGCGAGTCGCCGCCGGCGCCGCCGCGCATCCCCGCCGCAGCTCTGCTCCCCGCACGCATCGGTGACATCAGGGAGCTGCGCGCCGCGCCCTCCACCTTCTGGCCACGGATCGGCCGGCGAGACGGCGCGCCGTCGCCGGGATGCTCCCTGCCGTCCCCGCCATCCTCCGCCGCGTCCGCGCGCCGGCGGCGCCGCTCCGGCGGCCATTTAGGAGCGGCGCCGCCACCTCTGGGTCGACCGCGTCCAGACGCATCCTCCACGGGCCGCGACGCCTCCCAGCTCGCCGTCGGCGGGCTCCGGCGAGCACTCCGCCGCCGCTGCCAGCCCGGCCGCGGGTGACGTCACCACGGCGTCAACGTGGGCCTGGGCTGCGGAGGCAGGCTAGCTGTTTGGCTGGGCTGGGCTGGGATTTTTTTTTTCTTCACGATTTTTTCCCCAAAATTCAAACTCAAATCAATTCAAATCAAATACTGCAAATTTGCTACAGACCAAAAAATTACATTTCACAAACTTTGCCACTAAATAATAAATAAGGTCTCATTAATAGATTTTAAAATACCTCGAACTTTAAATCCATTAATTACAATAATGCAACAAAAACATACTCATCAATAGATTCTAAAAATGCCTAAAACTTTAAATCCATTAATTACAATAATGCAACAAACCCCCAAATTCAAACTCAACTCCTTTTTTTTTCTTCACGATTTTTCCCCAAAATTCAAACTCAAATCAATTCAAATCAAATACTGCAAATTTGCTACAGATCAAAAAATTACATTTCACAAACTTTGCCACTAAATAATAAATAAGGTCTCATTAATAGATTTTAAAATACCTCAAACTTTAAATCCATTAATTACAACAATGCAACAAAAACATACTCATCAATAGATTCTAAAAATACCTGAAACTTTAAATCCATTAATTACAATAATGCAACAAACCCCCAAATTCAAACTCAAATCAGTTCAAACCAAATACTGCAAATTTGCTACAGTTCAAAAAACTACAATTCACAAACTTTGCCACTACACAACAAATATCTTGAATCTTAAAAAATTTCAAATAATAAATAAGGTCTCATTAATAGATTTTAAAATACCTCAGACTTTAAATCCATTAATTACAATAATGCAACAAAAACACATACATACAAAATGCATACATCCAAAATCAAACAATCTTTCTTCCAAGTTTGGAAATATAATTCAACTATTCACAGACTTCACATCTTCAGTTTTATGAATCACAACAATACAAACCACGTCAAAAAAAATACAGAAAATATATTCCCAAAGAAAAAACTCTCTAAAATATCTGATTTCTTTCTAAGTTCGAACATAGATTTCAGATTTCCACAAGAACTAAGCCATTTTAATTAACTCACTACAATCCTGCAAATCCTACATACAACATGCAAAAAATAAAGAAAATCCTCAAGCGACCATTTCTTCAAATTTAATCCCTAAAAAAAATTCAAATCCACGGGCGCGGCGGAGCCCGCGCTTAGTCCCCTAGTAAATCTAATTCATGCATAACCTCTTTGGATTATTTTCTGTTCAGGGAACGGATCAGCAAATGCATGGAGTTCTGAATATTCTAACCTCGCAGGCCATGAACGGCCTAACAGAAATGGTTCTGCTGCACGTCAAAAAAAAGTGGTTCTGCTGGGAATAGACTCGAGGAGACTCGGGTGTTTTTCTATTCCTTCTCTATGTTTCCTATCTTCTCCATTGCCTAGGAGGAACACATTCCATTTAGAAAATCCAAATTAACTTATCTACTTGGGGGATAAACATATAGGTGCCTTTATTGCTTGGCCTCAGGAAAAAAATAATGCTAGGCCTCATGATAAAAATACTGCTTGACATTATGATAAGAGAAGGAAACATCTCTTGCAGAACGAGGCTATCTAAAACATCTGGAATAAGCTTTTGGGTGCTCCCATTACCAAGTGAAGTTTTACACTTGTCACGATTAGCTAATTATGGCTTGCCCTTCCGGACAAAGCTACTAAGGAGAACTATGGATATTGTCTTATTGATACTAGCTGTCCATTGTATTTTAGAGGCCATTGTTTTCTAAAATGCAGAAAAGTAAAAGGCTGTGGAGAATGGCTCAACTGAAACAAATAAGGGGCTGCATCTTGCTCCATGTCCAGATGCTATAAACATCTGTGAGAAAAAAACTAAAACTAAAATAAAATGAATGTATAAACATAATCGTACTCCTCTGGTCAATGGTCATGGTGACATGAAAGATATATGGCATATGTGGTAGAAATGATAAGGAGTTATGAACTATGAAGAGATCCGTATTTTCAATTAACCATCATTTGTAAAACTATGTGAAGGAACAACAGAAGGCCAGGGAACCAACAAAACGAAGGCTTGAAGATGGTCTTCACTGCCAGCTGATGCCTTCGAGATTAACATGAAGTGCTCTTTCAAAGAGGCTAATCAATCAGGAGGATGGGGCTTTACTATTCACAACAATCGTGGCGAACTGGATTACTGCTAGAGAAGGCAACTTGTAGCAAGTAATTGACCATCTCCAGGCTGGAGCTCAAGCCTTTCTACTATCAGCGACTGTATCGTTTCAAATGTGCGGTCAACATTTTTTTTTTTTTTTTGAGAAACACAGTACAGACGCAGACGCTCACAAACACGCACGTACAGATAACCCTATGAACGCACGCACGCAAACCCTACCCCTATGAGCACCTCCGAGAGACTGGTCCGGCAGATCTTGAGGTTGACGAAGTCACCACGGGCGCCTCGCTGTTGACGGGCACGTCACGTACCACTGAAAGCATAGCGCCGGTTAAATACTGGAAAATCCAGGAAAATGCGAGCACCCATGCCAAGTCTCCGACTTGAACCTGGGTGGGCCGGTTGCACCACAAGGAACCAAACCAGCTGAGCTAGGCTCAGTTCGCAAATGTGCGGTCAACATGTAACCTTATAAACCTACTCATGTATTTTGAAGCTGGCCATCAGGTATGTCGTATGGATAATGTGGTCTATATGTGCTAGGAGCTATCTATAGAGATATCAAATACCATTTAAGTCTAGATTCAATGATGTTGAAGTTGTACATTGCCCAAGGGTTTGTAATGTAATGTTGTTGCGCATACATTTGGCTGTACATTTCGTACTCATGGAGGTAGGCCATTATGAGACAGCCAATCTCCAAAAGTTGTATCAAACGATGTAGACATGCCCAGCCTGTCATTGTGATGGAATCCGCTAAAATGGTGGGTTAGCTTTTTATTTGAAAGAAACGATGAAAATATATGTGTTCAATATCAACTGATCTGGAAATATGCATGTCTCTATGCAGTATTGGAATTCAGCAAAATATCGCATTAATAATATATATTTATTATTAGTGAGGTTTACGTTGACAAATTAATCAATCACTCTGCTGATCAACTGAGGTTTGTCATTTCATACAAGAACATGACAAACTATGAGGCAAAAAAATTGACTGATAGCACAAAGATCGTGCGTCGCACGTGCACGCTAACTTGGTAACTTTGGTCACGCCTCACGGAACGCGTCTGCGTCTCTCGAGCCACACCCACACACGTCACCTGCCTCCCGTGCGATACGAGCCGCCACCGACCCGGCCGTGTTCCCCCATCCCCAAATCGGCAAATCCCCAATCGTCCCGGCCGGTTCTCCCTTCCCAGATCGCGACCGCGCGCCGCCGTTAACCGCCGCCGGAACCCCACCCCACCCCGTCGCCGAGGTCCGACCCCCCGGGGGCACAGCCAGGATGGTGCTCGCCCAGCTCGGCGGGAGCATCTCCCGCGCGCTCGCGCAGATGAGCAACGCGACGGTGATCGACGAGAAGGTGCTCGGGGAGTGCCTCAACGAGATTTCGCGCGCGCTCCTGCAGTCCGACGTCCAGTTCAAGATGGTCCGCGACATGCAGACCAACATCAGGAAGATCGTCAACCTCGAGACCCTCGCCGCCGGAACCAACAAGCGCCGCATCATACAGCAGGTCTCGCCCACCTGTTCATTCGTCCCCAATCCCCCTTGACTAATCCGATCATCCAGCGAGCGTGTGGCCGCGGCAGGGAGCTGATGCATTTTTTTTCGTGCTGCAGGCAGTCTTCAGCGAGCTCTGCAACATGCTGGATCCCGGGAAGGCGGCCTTCATCCCCAAGAAGGGCAAGCCCAGCGTCGTCATGTTCGTCGGATTGCAAGGTCAGTCTGGCTGGCCAACCTCGTTTGCTTGCTCCGTTTTTTGTTTTGCACCTGAATTCCAATCGCTAGATACGACTGCTTAGCTCTACATATATGTATTGTTTGCGTGTAAATTACTAAACCACCTAGAATAGATGTGTTGTTTAAGCACCAGAATGTGCTCACAGAGCTGTTTGTTTCATGTTTCCCCTCAGTTATATTGAGAGCTGAGTAAAAGTGTGTTATGAATGACCCAAACCTGGTTGAACGTGGCGTTAGTATTGGGATAACAACTGTATAAGTGTATGATTAGTATTGTGCCAATGAATATCAAAGGGCATGAGGTTATTTCTGGCCGTGTAGGAAAAATATAAGTCACCAAGCAGTCATCACCAACAGAAACAGGCCTTGTTAGTCTATTGTTGTAATCTTTCCTCTATCTATGTGCTTCAGTTCGTGAATTGTGATGTCAGGCGACCATAGAAATTAGTATTATACTCAAGGGAGTTCTCAATTCTATCTTGAGAGAGATTTCAAGATAAGTTGTTTTGTAGAGAATTTGCACGTCTCAGGCATTTCAGGCTTTCAGCAGCTAATTGTAGGTGCTAGATCCAGTGCCTTGAGCATTATTGGCTGCCTATTCCATTTTTTCAGTTGTTTGTGGTTATGAGATCTCTTCAAGATTCCCTTATCTGACCTAGTTCAGAGAAGTGAGAATAACCAGTGCTTTGTTCACTATCGCTTCCTTCTCTTTTATATAGTTGTTGCAATATAATATTGATGTTCAATGTTCACCAAATAACGATATATTGCTGCAGGTTCTGGAAAAACCACTACCTGTACCAAATACGCATATTATCATCAGAGGAAGGGATTTAAACCTTCACTGGTTTGTGCCGATACATTCAGAGCTGGTGCTTTCGATCAGTTGAAACAGAATGCAACCAAGGCAAAGATACCGTTTTATGGAAGGTTCTCTACATTTACAGATTTACTTATGGGTTGAAAGTTTGTCTCAGTAATTTATTTTACACAACGTAAAATTCCCTTCTTTGCAGCTACATGGAATCGGATCCTGTGAAAATTGCTGTTGAGGGGCTGGAAAGGTTCAGAAAAGAAAACTCTGATCTCATCATCATTGACACAAGTGGACGCCATAAGCAAGAGGCTGCACTCTTTGAGGAAATGCGTCAAGTTGCAGAAGCAACGGTATTTACGCTGCCATAGTCGCGCAACATTTTATTCCTCTATTATTGAGAATTTCACTCACCTCTTTCTGGTTGTTTGCAGAAACCAGACCTGGTGATATTTGTGATGGATGGTAGTATTGGTCAGGCTGCATTTGATCAGGCACAAGCATTTAAACAAAGTGCTAAAGTTGGTGCTGTGATTGTCACAAAGATGGATGGCCATGCAAAAGGAGGCGGAGCACTTAGCGCGTTAGTACCTTGCTTTATCTTGCATAATCCTTTTGGCCCTGTTTTCTGTATCATATTTTCCTCATCATCACTCTCTTGTGGAGAAACGCCACAAGTTAAAGTCTTCTAGAGTTGTATTTCATTTTAGCAAGTAACATAACACCTAGTTCAACATGAAAACACAGCTCGGTTCAAGTTACTTCTGTTTCCAGATGACTGCACAGATGTGTAACATATGTGAAACAGTTAACAATGTTATATTATTTGCTCAGCTGTACCCTCAAGCCTGTTCTAGTTTTATTGTAACATGTGTTTTACAAATAGGAGAAGATACCTGTTGTTAGTATAAACCTATTAAAAATCTGAGGAATCTTTTTTTGACATCCTTGTTTCTTTTTCTCCAGAGTTGCAGCTACAAAAAGCCCAGTGATATTTATTGGAACTGGAGAGCACATTGATGAATTTGAGGTTTTTGATGTGAAACCATTTGTTAGTCGTTTGTTAGGTAAGTAACTACATGTAATATTATTTATAACCTATGATTCGTCTATCCGTCTTACTTAATGATTGTATTCGCCGATTCGGCAGGCATGGGAGACCTGTCTGGCTTAATGGATAAGATCCAAGATGTTATGCCTGCTGATCAACAACCTGAGCTTCTGGCAAAGCTGGCTGAAGGGACATTCACTCTCCGACTTTTGTATGAGCAGTTTCAGAATCTTCTGAAAATGGGTCCTATTGGCCAGGTGAACTTTTTTAGTATCTGTGTTAACATCTGATTAGATTCTATACGATGCATTTTTATTGAGTGTTTGGTTTCAGATGAAATAATGCAATTATACTTCTGTGGTAGCATTATCTAAGAATGCATTACCTAATTTTATCTTGCAGGTCTTCTCTATGTTGCCTGGATTCAGTTCTGAGTTGATGCCAAAAGGACACGAGAAGGAAGGCCAAGCGAAAATTAAGCGGTACATGACGATTATGGATTCCATGACAGATGCAGGTAAACTTTACTCTAAGGCTTTCTTTTGCATGACACGGTTGATACTCTGAATCTGTTCTCAAACTTATTATCTTGCCCTCATCCACTTGTGCAGAACTGGACAGTACGAACCCAAAGCTGATGACCGAGTCACGAGTCATTCGGATCGCTCGAGGGTCAGGCAGGCAAGTGAGGGACGTGATGGACATGCTGGAAGAGTACAAGCGGCTAGCCAAGATGTGGAGCAAGATGAAGGGGCTGAAGATGCCGAAGAACGGAAAGATGAGCGATCTGTCCCAGAACCTGAATATCCAGCAGATGACCAAAGCCCTCCCGCCACAGGTGCTGAAGCAGATGGGTGGCATGGGCGGCCTGCAGGCTCTCATGAAGCAGATGGGCGGCAAAGACATGAGCAAAATGCTCAGTGGCATGGGCATGGGTGGGGATTAGTCTGGCAACTCTAGGTAGTTTGTCTGGCCCGCGTGTTAGAATTTGCGATATGTAGTAGAACTCTAAAGATCTCCCTCCTTCCGCAACTCAGATTTTTATATGAAGTTTCTCTGGAACTGACATATAGATCATCAAATTCACAGGTATAGCTTTTGTGAATTTGCTGAATCATGTCATTCCACTTTTGACTTTGTTGAGCCAAAAAAGCTTCTGTAGAATCTGAAACCCAGAGTTGAAATTTGAAGTCTGAAGCTTGTTTGCTGTACCGTGTGAGTTCTACTTTTGAACATTAGGGTAAAGAAGAGAATTGGGTTCTCTGTTGAAGTTAGGTGTTAGAACAAAAATAAAATCAACCGATGAGTAATGAGTTAGTCAGATGTACTGATATTTCGTTGCTTTTAGGTGAAGATTCTACAACTTTAGTTCATAATTGCCTGATTAGCGATAACTTTAAGATTGCCGTGCTTTGGAAGAAACGTTTCATGCTGGAGTAATAAAAATAAAGACACCCGCAGTAACGCACCATACTTTATAATAAAGCCCGTTTCATCTGCAAATAAAGCACGCGACATGACACTAACTGAGCTAAAGAGAACGCAAAGCTTCATACAAGGAACGATGCCTTTTAACTCCACTCAAGTAACACTTGTCCGATGCACGGGAATTATGCAATCAATGACTAATTGTCTTAGTCCTAGTTCTTTTTTTGGTGAAATGACCAACGTCTACTTTCTTTCGCTTTGGAATAAAAGAGTTACTTGTGATCTCTCGCTCAAATCAGAAAAAAAAATTCAAATGGAAAAGCATGCATCCGTTTTTTTTTTCCGTTTTTTCAATGAAGAGATGAACATAAAATCACAAATTATTTTTTATTTAGCCGACCAAGCCACACATTTCTTTTTAAAAGATACTATATGTGCAGATTGTGCAACGGTAAGATAATGGGCTAGGGGATAATTAAGTACTTGCAAGTTTGACATTTTATTGGCAATTTGCTTTTGGAAATAGTGATATTATATTGGTTTTGTGGCTCTAACTAGTTTAATTTGTTTCGACTAATTGGAACCACAATCATGATTACACAATATAAAAGTTAACATGTTCAGAGAAAAATATGACAAGTAAATAGTAGGTACTAATACAAAATCAGTATTTTATAGTTTTTAAAGAAATACTCCCTCCGTATCAAAATATAAGACTTTACATTTGTGTGTGGAATAGCTAGAAAGTCTTATATTTTGATACGGAGGGAGTAGTAGCATTGTAATGGAGTTGGCAATTCCATCTAATTGTATCCGGATCATATCGGCAAAGAAAATCAATTGCGTTCCAGCTAATTGTATCTGCATTCATAAGTGGCACAGAGTTAAATCAAAGCGTGTCCGAGTAAATAACAACAATATAATAGCATATATCTAGGAATAACTACATTTAATTGTCAATATCATGGAAAAATAGTAATATTATATCTAAAAATTGGCTTTGGTGCGCTCCAGCTAATTGCATCCGAAATCATAATGGTAAGGAGTAAAGCAACGCGTTTCGGAGCGGAAGACGACAAATAAACAGCCATCTCAAAGACAATTTTGTCAAACCGTAAACCCTTGCTTTTGCGCCGAAAGACGACAAATAAACAGCCATCTCAAAGCCAATTCTGTCAAACCGTAAAACCCACGCGTTTTCCACACCAAAACAGAAACCCCTCAAAACCCGCAAAAAAGATCACCAGATCCAAACTTTCAAACACTTCCAAATCAAACCTCCCACCAACCCCCACCCCATACACCTCCATAAAAATGCATCTAAAACGCACCGGATTTCGCTCAAAATCCAAAATATTTCCCCAAGAGTCACCAAAAACCACGAAACAAAACCCCTTCCACCACAAGGGAGAGCGGGGCCCACACCACAGTCTCAAAAGAGCGAGCCACCTCTCCCCCCACCCGGACCCGTGCCCTCCCTCCCTCTTCCTCGTGCTCCCACCCATGGAGGCCACCCCGATCTCCGTGAAGCCGCCGTCGCCGGCGCCGGCACCGCCGCCCCCGATGGAACCGGTGCCCCTGACGGTCATGGAGCCCATGCCCATGCCCTCGCCTCCGCCGCCGCCGCCGCCGCCGCCGGTGGCAGGGGGCCTCGAGGCGGATCCCAGCGGCATGAACCAGCTCGCGCTCACCTCCACGCCCAAGAGGTGAGTTCCTCCCGCCCGGACCAGTTCGTCGCGGTCTGTCGATTTCGTGGAGGTTCCTGGTCGGCTGATCTGAGCCAGTGTTTGTGCAGGCAGAAGGTGGACGAGGCCGCGGATGGGAACGGGTGCAAGCATTGCGCCTGTAAGAAGTCCAGATGCTTGAAGCTGTAAGGAGCCTCAGCCCCTTCTTCTGTGCTACGATTATGTTGCTAGGCTCTAGGATGCGGCATGTTCTGCCCGCGATTGCTTCCAGTTTCCCGATAGGGATTAGCCGATTTTTGAAATGTTGTGTGTTGTGCGAATTCGCTGCCCAGATTCGTTTCCATTTAGGTACCAGAGAGGGGGTATGGGTGCGAGGGTGGGATTGTTTGATTCAGTCTAATTTCATATCACTGTCAGATATTTGCTCAAATTTTGAAATATCTAGTCCAGTAATTTGAATTGGTTGTAGTTTGCTTGTCGTGGTATGTAAAGCAAATTTCAGGAAAAATATTTGCCAGATACTACTTATAGGTGCTCGCTGTGGATGTTCCTGAAATTAGAAATCAAAATTTTCATGCTGGAAAGTGCTTGTTTAGCATCCATGTGTGTTACTTGATTATTTCAGTTCCTTTTCATAAGTTACATCTAGTACTCCTTTGATCCATATAGCTCATGGAGCACTGGACAGTATATGATGAAAACCATCATCTGAGTCAGTGTATATGATGATTAGTTTAAATCGCTCTGTATATTTATGCTCTATGTGCTGCTAATTTTCTTATTGAACTAAGATTTGTAAGGATGCTCTGATGAACCAACATAAATCATCGTTATCTGCGTATGCAGATATTGCCCATGTTTTTCTGGTGGAGGTTATTGTTCTGAAAGATGTGGATGCATGCCATGTTTCAACAAGGCTGATTATGCAGAGACAGTTCAGACCACTCGCAAGGTGCTACTTTCACGTCAGAAACGGATGTCGATGAAAATTAATAGAAGACTCGAGGCTAATGCTGAAATCTTGGTTGTTTTCTTGACTGAGCTAGATGATGTCATATTTGTTTAAATTTCTTTTGGTTCATAACATTAATTTATGTACTTTGTTACTTGCAGGAAGACACACACAATTCTTCTTCTTCAACTCCTCCAAGGCGAGGCTGCAATTGCAAGAAATCAAGTTGCCTAAAGAAATACTGCGATTGCTACCAGGTAGCATCTAGTTCAAGCACTTTGCTAAAGCTTTGGCGTACAAATTTGTTCTCAAATCGATTTGTCTTATGAACAGGATGGGACTGGATGCTCCTTATTTTGCCGATGTGACGATTGCAAGAATCCTTTTGGGAAAAATGGTACCTAAGAAATGCTTCTCTCATATACTGAACTAATGCTTCTAATTACACTTTGTTTCTTGGTGAAATATATGTACCATATATAAATAACCCCCTTTTACAATTATCATGTGCTAACTAGTGACTGATTTCTTACTGCAGAAGGTATATTGACGGAAGAAAGTAAGCGTTTTCTATACACCGGCGCGGATCTGGATCATAGCGAGGATGAACATGACTTCGTCGTGGAGCGTTCACCTCGTCTGCAATCGCCTATATCGAAGGAATCTTCTTTCCAACACACTCCACCTCGTAACAAGGCTTCAAGCAGAGATACACACCTGGTGCCGCAGGCGCTCTCTCAGTGGCAGCCCCGTTCGTGGCAGTCTTCGAAGAGGCAGCATAACGCGGTTGACGTCTCAGGAGAGAACAAGAACTCGAACCACGACTGGCAGCTGATGAAGCATCAGCAACAGGAAGACAGCTACAGCATCGCGAGGTGCATCCAGATCCTGAACGGCATGGTTGAGCTCTCGCAGGTGGAGAAGTCGGTAGCCCCCGACGTTTTCCTGCAGCAGGGCAACCGGGAGATATTCGTCTCTCTTGGCCTTGATGTCCGTGCGCTGTGGCTGAAGCGCAAGATCCAACACCTGACTTAGGGCATGTTTTCTAGTGTTGTTGGGGGGAGCGGAGACCGAGGGCGGAACACTGAATCTTCTTGCTTTAGATTATGGATCTCCTGCTGGTGGTGGTTGAAAATTGCATGAGATTTTCGGATTTTCTTGTATACTGAGATGTATCCCGGATTTTCATCACCTGTCTTTGTAGAGAGCTAGCAGCCGAGTACCTGGCAACATGTTATAATAATCGATTTATTATGGTGCATCTACAGCTACTTAATGTTCTGCCTTAATGTTGTCTTTAGAAACAGGTTAACTCCAGCAGAAATAGGGACTAGAAATGGAATTTCTCCCACGAGATATTTATGGAACTGGAGAATTCTGTGCTGGAATGTAAGTATATGGTAATAAGAAATAACATGTTAACTCCCAACAGAAATAGGGATTAGAAATGGATTTTTCCATACGAGATCGGTATGGAATATGCGCGTACATGTGCTCCAAACAGAGTCCAGAAATATTCTCATGCTCCGACAGGGGTCCAATGTAAGCCTACGACTACGAGTTGTAGCCCCACAAAGAATAAGTGTAGGAATGTTCTACCCTCGTGTACCAAACAGACTGGGGCTCCTTTTCGTCTGTGTCCCCACGACCAGTCCAGCACATGGAAATACAATGACGGAAAGGAAACAAAAATAAGGAGGAAACTTCAAATGCAAAACAACATGATGGGTTATATCATCAGGCAAAACCTCAGCCTCATTTCGAAATAACTCAGACAGCACAATTTCATACCCTGATTTTGCTAAAAAAGTAAAGTCATCCAATCTTTATTAGGACACAGCACATTCTAGTACAACAACATAAGAACCGCGAGTTCTGTGCTCGGTACATAGTTTCAAACATTCATTCTGCTAGCATGCACCAAAGAGGATTAGCTTTAAACCAGGTTGCTCATTTGCTGGTTCATGGATCCAACGGAAAGCTCTAGCTGCAAAAAACAGAAGCAGGCACTAAGAGCCTATAAAGAGTGTCATTTAATTGGTGTTACATGGGGGAAAGTTTTTGAAACACCATACCTACTCATGTAGCTTAACCATGTTCACATTCTCAATGATGAGATCACGGATCAGCTTCCAATGATAACTTAGCAATCGAGTGTTTTCTGGTACGCAACCTGCAAGTTGCCCAAAGGAGATTATGCAACAATCGCAGTCATTCATGCCATACATATAACTGACAAAAAAAAGATTTTCTGTACAACTGTCATGTTTAAAAGGCCTGAATAAAACTCCATTGATGAAGTTCTAAGTTGTGTACCCTCTTTACAAAAATCACCATATTGGCGTGGCATTCTAAACACGCCAAATAATCTATCAGGGATCATTTACAGCCACTTTGACCAAATTAAACAATATGCAGTCCACTCGGAAATCATGTCAACCTAAAGCCACGCAAATTAAGTTGAACAAGAAGAAGAAGATTGGACACTATAAAATATAGGCATCAGTCAATTTGATAGTCTTTAAAATCAAATACCAGTAAAAGTATAATATCGAGAGAAGATAAACATACCGAGGTTGAATTCTTTAGCAGCTCCCTGATTGCCATTGTAGCATAGGATGATGCAGGTAATGTAAAGGCTAATTTTACTGCCAATTTGCTTGGCAATGTATCTGCGCTGCCAATAGACTTGTTTTCTACTACGCTAGTTTCACTAGTTGGCATGGAGGTCTCCAATGGTCCTTCTAACTTGCAATCAGGTGTCTTCGAGACAGAATTTCCACTAGATGCAGGCTCGTTAGCTATCTTTGCTTCTGTAAGCTTGTCTTTGGACAGAATATCCAAATCAGTTTCTGCTAAAGATGCACTGTCATCCGTATATGTCATGAGTTCCCTGCAGCCATTGAAGAATTTTATCAAAACAGTGCAGTCACATTGAACAAGCAGAATGGCATTGGAATTTCGTCAAAAAGGAAGAAAGAAAATACAAGATGACAGTGATGCTTTAAAATTTGTCATGCAATGAAGAGATTGAGACTTCATGCAAGCTCAATGGATAGAGAGTTACAGTAGTGGTTTTAATCAATTAACTAGGTAAAATATTGATGGAAATACACATACCACTCAAAATCAATAGGCCTCTGGAACACCCGACGGTAACCACCTTTCATGCTTGTAATTGAAAATTCCCTTACAAATGATGTTCGCATCATACAACACAAAAATTAGATTATGATGTAAACGTAAAACAAGCATGTGTGAATGCAATGTGTATGAAATGACTAATACATTGCAGAAGGAAAGGAGAACTGTGATTGCACAATGCACTAGGCTGCACTATTTGGAGCTGCCTTTGATGCAAGGACTGTGCATATGTAAAAATGATTCTGGTATATATATAAAGAAACTTACTTCACACCATGAGCATTTTCTGTCAAGCTAATGCCATCCTGAGACATGAAAGCCAAAGTAACGTTATGATATTCGTCATGGCAGAATCCACTAAGAAATAATGTATGATTCATAACAGATTTGGTAGTAAAGCTTGTGACCAGTAGGACAGCCATTATCCACGAAGAAAAAGTAACTCAAACACATATTTTAGCCAGCACAGTCCAAAAGCAACAACATTGCAGTATCTGATTCAGTGAATAGGAAAAGGAAATGCTTGCACAGAAAATTCAACAATACACATGTTTTGACCAGAGCAAACAAGAATTTCTACATAAACATGAAATACACATTGTAATATAGTAATACCTTTTTAGCCATTTCATGGTAAATCTCAGCAACTTCATTCCCAGGGAACAATGCTTGTGAACTGCATAATAACAATAATCAGTAGGATCTTTTATGTTGCTTTACAGAGTGGAATCACGACAGAAAATTGAATGTATGCACATGGGAACTGGTTGTTACCCAGGCAAAGGAAGGACAACATCTTCAAATGAGTATATCCCTTTCAATAAATCTTCAGAATCGACTACCTACAAGAGAAACAAAGGTGAAGGAATAGACATTTGAAAAGGAACAGATTTTGTGTATAAGCATTTAGGTTTATAGCAAACCTTCACGGACTGGATATTTTCTTCTGGAAGTATTTCAGGACAAATATCGATTTCAGACGAATTTGCATGGCCATCATCAGCTTCTGAAGTACCCACTGAAGTTGCTTCTTCCAGACGGCTTTCTTTGCTATAAATTAGATCACCTTCTATAACCTGTGAAATGCCTGTGAAGTCACCAGTTATCATATAAGAAAAGGACAGGAGAAGTCCAACATAAGAACCTACACAAGGTAACCTACATCAACACGTAGTAAAGTTTAACCCAAAACATCAAACTATAATGATTCAATTGAAACTGAGCAGCTGTACAAGGATGAAGTAGACTGACCATACTTTTCAACTCTCATGCTGGCAGCATGATTCCAAAGGTAACTTTGGTAAGAATGTACATACCTATATGAAATTATCAGTAACACGTAAAAGTTAGAAACAACACATGAGGATTATTCAACGAAACTTTGAATAATGAACAATTAAAATGTTTCTATAGAACATGTAACTCGTATAGCAAAGCAGCAAGGCAAATGCAGAATACTGTTGACTAAGTGGATACTTCAGGTGATGGCAGATTACATCTAAGGTGATCAATTGTTAAGAAATATAATTTTTTAGATAATAATTTTCTGTATTCTATAATTATCATATTCTTGGAGAAGAAAACCACCATTGACGTTTACCTTAATTTGCAGCAATCAGTTATATCAAGAAAAAACAATCAGAATAAGATAAAGATATATATCATACATCATTCTTAGCGTTCTTGGTATACCCTTTAATGCTTGTAGATAGTTCCCAGGGCATTTCTTCAAACACATAAGCTGGAAAGAGTGCATGGATGGATATATTAGTTTAAATAGGGAAACAAGGCACCACTGTTCATCTAATATGCAGATGTGAGTGAAAAAAAGGACTACACTCACAATAGCCCTCTCAGCTACAAGATGGCGAGGGAAGTTCCTCAGTGCCCTATCAATATCACCATGTTGCTTGTAATGTTCACGCACCTCCTTTATGTCATCACGCTGTTCGGAGTATTGAGTTATGTTGAACATAAATTGGCATAACACAACAAGAAAATCTTAATTACTCCCTCTGTTCACTTTTATAAGTCCTTTTAGATTTTTTTGGAAAAGACATGTATCTAGACATATTTTAGTGTGTAGATTCACTCATATTGATATGTATGCAGACCAAACTGAAATATCTACCATGCCTTATAAAAGTGAACGGAGGGAGTAGATACAAACAAAATAATTTCAGGATATCTCCTTCCCTTGGATCAAGAACCAAGTTTACAGCATTTTTCCATTCTCCTCTAAGCAAAGCAGCTCCAATGAGGTGGGTTGGTACTGAACCACTTCCAAAGCGCTAGCCAGACAAAAGAGATAAACTTGATGAGCTTCAGAAATAACAGTGAAATAAGTTTTTGAGCACAAGAAAAAGTTCCTGGTTTTGTACCTGCAAACCATAGTAGTTGATAAATCCATTTTTTCCCAAACCATCCATAGCAGCCTTTATCACATCTTCAGATTCTGCAACAACACCTCTGAAGTAATGCAGGTAAACATAAGTTCTCTATTTGCTCAGTTTTGTTAAATGGAAAATATATAAGGTCATTGCATGTGGGCTAAAGTAGTATACCACACAACAAAGGGCACAACTATGGAATAACTGTTCGTGGTGAGGTAGTGTGTAATATGTAGTTACAATTGCCTTAACTTTTGTGTTACAGTTTCCGGGAGAGCATTGGAGCAGGAGCACTTACATACTTTGAACTATAAGGAGAAAGAGAAGATATGGTACCTCAGAGTAATTGTAAATCGATTTCCCATGAGTTGACCAAGACCAAGTCCCTCCTTCACATAACTAGAAAGATTGGTTAGTCGCTAAAGTATCAGTTAGTACAAAGTCTAAAACGACTAATTGATCACCTACCAGAAGTTTCCAACTTTGATGCCATAAAGTCGCTTATTAAGTGCAGCTAATTTATTTGCTGGCACCTTGAAAACAGTTACCTAATAAGAAAATAATTAGATAACTAGCCAATGCAATTACATGCAAAGGACTATAAACATGACACAGGAATTCGAAATAACTATGCACATGAAGAATAAATACCAATCTATCGAAGAGCCAAAAAAATCATGGACTAAAATACATAACTAAGAGTAGTTGACCAATTATACTAAGATACTATCTCATGCATATTACTAATAACTTATTCTAGACCAGAGCAGCTATCCTTTATTTAAATGGTTGTTAACACCACAACAGCATACATAATTACATATACAGTTTGGTTATAGCTATAGCTAAAATCACATAAAAGTAATTTTCTTCCAGACCCATGTGTGACATTTTAGCCATTTTATCCAAAAAACGCATCCATGACTCGATGAACTAAATTCAGAGAGCTGGTATACATATGATGAACAATCACCTGTTGCGTGGTAACAGCACGTTTATCCTTTGTCCCTGAAAACCCAAATGCTCGTGACTGCAAAACGCATAGTCCGTCATTAATTGACTAGCAAAGGACGGTTAATGAAGCCTGCCATCAAAGAAATAAATAGCAACCAAGATATTACCTGGAGCCCTAACATTTTTCCTATTACACCGAGTGCATCTTGTGTGTCCTTGTTCTCTTTGCAAAGGTTAAACCTGGTCAGTGTCAGAATGTTAGGTCCAGTTACAGCACTAGTTAGCAGCAATAGCAGACATGACACAAACATTATATCCCTTACTACACAACCATACATGATTGGTCATGGCTGTTACCAGATTTAAACTAAAGACTATCAATCAAGTATGTCAAACAAGTGGAATGAGTGTTATAGTTAATGCAGACAACAATTAACAATCTTGGACAACACATGATCAAGTCAAAAAGGATGCCATAACCTCAGGAACTTCCCAATATGGCCTGGCCAATTAGACGACCCTCTACTGTCATATGGCCCCCAGTCAGAACCATTCATGTCCTTCCTCTTTCTTCCTCTCCCACCACCACCCCTCCCACCACGGCCTCTCCCACCACCACCCCGCCCTCCTCCAGCTTCAGATCCCACGCGTACCCTGATGCATTTCTGAACCCCATCACTGTGTTCCACAGTGTCTGTGACCAAGAACTTGAAGTTCTTCTTGAAGAAGTTATGCACCTCCTACAAAAAAGTTAACACCCCAAATCAGCCAGTTTCCCCAATTCGACCACACAAAACAATCAGCACCCAGGAACCAAACCCACCGATCGATGAGCCTTATCGGCATCAGGTGAGAGAATAACCGGCGAGAAATCACTCTCGCCACCGGCTGCAGCTTTCTCGATTAGCCCCCTCAAGGCATGGCAGTCCGCTTCACCGCAGAGCCCACTGAACTTCTCGAGAGCCTCTGAGTGGTCGGCGTCGGCTGACGGCGCCGCCTTCTCCTCCTCCTTCCCGTCCACGCACTGCCATACACGAATTGCAGTAAAATCAGGAACGAGCGCGCGATGAAATCAGTCACCGGATGCCGCGGGGCCAGGCCAGGAGGATGCTAGTACCTCGTCCGGGAGATCAAAGGAGGTGAGGCGGACGACGGAGCCGTCGCGGGCGACCTCGTGGACGATGAAATCGGAGTAGCGGTGCTTCAGGACGCCGCGGAAGCCAGGGAGGGAGGAAGAGGTGAAGCAGGAGATCCCGACCTCGGCCTCGGTGACGGAGCTCGAGCGCGCCATGGGAGGTGGCTGGGATTTGGGGGTTAGGGTTTTGGGAGGGAAATGGAGAAGGGTTTAGAAATTTTACTTATATGCCCAAATGGTAATAAGGTACTAATACTAATGTTTAGAAGGGCCTTCTTGAGATGCTTCATGATTTTTCAAAATTACTTTTTTTGAAACATCCACCAATATATTACTCCCTCGATCGGAAATGAACACATATTTGTCTAAATAAGGATTTATCTACACACTAAAATACATCTAGATACATCATATTTTAGACAAATCTATGTCAATCATTTCCGATCGGAGGGAGTACTAATCATCAACAACAGTATAAGGAATCTCAAAGATAACGATGACCACAAAGCACTAGAGCGAGCTGAAGACGCGTCCTCGCCACTTTGCCGCTAGAGGCATGCAAAACTTATCCTAGTAGAAATTATTGTAGTAGATCTTTTTGTTAAGACCCAAAGGACCAACACACTAGAGCAGCGACGAGAACCCTAAACCGAAAGAGTCAGATCTGCAACCAACCACACCAAAGAACAAGGAAACCGAACATATTAGATGAGATCCTCCATACACACACTCCAAGCGCCCTTGCCTCTAGGCGCACCACTGGAGCAGGGATATGACATGTAGAAGCTTATTCTGAGTTTGGCATATCATCGCCTCAACATCCTAAAGATCAGGGGCGGAGCTAGACCCCGGGCCACCAAGGTCATGGCCCGGTGCACGGCGAGGCGTCGGCCAGGGCTAGCTCCACCCCTGCCAAAGATGACACCGACACTAAAAAACGGAAAGCCTTCAACTGGCGACTATGCTCATCGCCTCCAAGGGCCCAAAAGTCACAGAAGAAGGGATGGACCGGTGGCGTCACCGATGAGGAAACATAAAACCTAAATCGCCTCATCTCTATAGCGGTCGTATAAGTTCGGCGGTTTTCCAAATTACTTTGCAAAGAGGCAAACTAATGTGAGTACCACGTATAGATGCGACGAAATTTACAAGTGGTCATGCAAATCAACGAAAACCTACAAAGATGATCTATTGTTCAGTAAAACCTTCTCGTCTTCACTTTTTTCAATCTTCAAGAGGCAGCCAATGCTGGTTTTAATTTAACTCGAGAGACTAAAATCCCTTGTTTGTCCCTTGTATTGTCACAAAAATGCACTTTCAATAGAGACGGACTCGACGGCAATGGCAGGGTGTTAGGAGGAGTGAGGTTAGTCTCCATTGGAGACGCCCTTACAGTGCACGGGGATCCGGTGAAGGGGGATCAACACAATAGTCGAAAGGGGGTGGGGGCAATGATCACCGGCTGTGAAAGCACGACGGATGCAAAAGGACAAAGATGTCAGGCTGGGAAGAGGCTGAGATAGGGCTCGGACTCGCTGTACACAGGCATAAACTGTTCAGACACTCCTGACTCTGAGAAAACGTAACATCTGATCACGAAACTTCAGTTGCAAGGAGAAACATGACCAAATGAGGCATCGGTATCAAAATGTTTCTCCAAGAAAATCCACAATGTATGTACCAGGGTCCAAGCCGTTAAACTTTAATGCATGAACGATGAAGAGTTTAACACTGCAGGGGCTGCAGCATAAACAGCAAAGGCGATCGATTCTCCCAGGATGCCCAGAGCCCCAGTTTCTTTTGCCCGATACAAAGCTTTCACCACCTCAGCTTCAAAATAGCACTATCTCTATCAATGGGTGGCAGTTTAGCTGATGGCACAAATGAAGAGAAAAATGAACAAGAGACGGTGACAGGCAGATGTGTCCATTGTTACACACGAGAAAGCTTCAGAACAACAAATACCAAATCGCCTATCGGTTGTTTGCGGTTTCCACAACATACAGTGCGAGCCGACTTATTTGTGTGCTTGAACTCAAAGCGAACCTAGCAGGCATCCAGATCCCTGCACGGGGGAGGTTTTGGCTCGCCTTGCAAGGTGAGGTTCCCTCCAGCAGGACCACAGTTTTTCCGCTCTGGGTTCTGTGTGCCGCGCTGCAAAAGTTATTCGATCATCAGAACAGCTGTATTAGCCAGCACTAAGCAAAATGCTAGGGCTTAAAAACATAAAAGAATCAGACCAAGTAACACTTGTGGCCAAATATAGTAAAAATAATCTTATTAAGACGGCTAAAGCTTACAGGGGGTGTTTCTCCTCTTCTCAGCATTTCAACGAGCTCAACTACACGCTTTGGAGTGAGGTCTTCCTGTAAAGGGAAGCGTTTAAAAAGAGCTCAAGTTAAATACGATGAAAAAATGTAGTCAACTCCTGTTCTATTAGCAAAAGGCACACACGCTTTAACAAGCCATCCCGTTAGCAACTTTATGTCTGCAGTGATGCAGTAGTTCTGTTGCATAGAAAGTTAGTTTAAAAGATAATCAACAGAAATTCTACTTCTCTAATGCCCCCTATGAAGATACAATAATACAATATAGAGCCAACGATACAACGTTCATCTCTCGAGTTGACAAGTTTTGATCTATGCATGTATGTGAACTTAAAAGTCTAAACAAAACAATTGCTCTGAACATGCAACCATTTTTATCACTTCATCCCTTTCCTAACAATATACTCTAGTACCTCTACACAGTATAATCACGTTCTTCCATTACCCACTTTTTTGTTTTGTATCTTATCAGGTTGAACCAGTTGTCCTGCAAGATGTGTCGTTTTGTTTCTGGTACAATTCCCACCACATTATACCAGCATAGTCATTGATACTTAGTAAAACCAGTAAGTGTGGACAGTAAAGGATAAAAATTAGGAGGCCAGAGCAGTGCAATGTTGCATTTTATATGTATTAGTATTACCAGGAGAACAAAAAAACTTACGTAATAATTGTATGAGTACCCATCTGAACCTTTGGAATAGTCAGCCACAGCAATCATGGGAGCATTCACACAGCAACCCTGTGAAACACAACAGAAAAATGAATAAAAGTGGCTTTCTTAAGGAGAAGTAGGTCATAACCAAGCATTTAAAATCATGCATCACAGGCATACTACAGACTATTCCTACAGTTAAAATTTTGAAAATGCAAAGCCAGCTATAAATAAATATTTCAGATCATGGTGTTACCATGCATTCCATTTCCCGACAGAAAATAAACCATCACTTGTCACCTCTGCAAATGAAATAAAAATGTTCAGTACATCACAGAAACAGCAAAAGATCTTGCTCAGAAGACGAGTTTGTGGTAACAAATTTGAAATTATCAGATTAACTGCATGTATATACAAACCATTCCGTTTGACTCCAAGGTGTTCTAACAGGGCTTCTTCGATATCACGTGAACCACGAATCATACAAGGTGTAGTTCCACACACCAAAAGGTGATATTTTCCCACCTACATGGCATGAAAAGACTAATATGGTAAAGGAGGTGCTAGTATTGGCAGTAATGAGTACAGAGTAGGCAGCATGCATCAAGGTACCTTAGTCCGATTGAACATCGAGTAAAATGTTGCAACTTCATAGACCCTGATCGGCGCAACTTCGACGATTTTAGCAATCTGGCAGGAAGACACTATATTGTCAGGAACACTGAAAATTTTGAAGAATTCACTTTTCCAAGATAAATGGAAAAACAGTGGAAGGTAAAGAACCTTAACATATATTAGACCAAGTATAAGAAAGGCTAGCAATTGCAGTAAAATTGTCAACCTAACAGTAATGGTCAAAAAGGATAAGCTCCAGCTTTGAAAGCAATATATAACATTATGCTCCAGAATAGTATCACGTATGAGCTGCCGCACAAGTAATTTAGACTTCCATGGAATCAACTTCAGAAGCAAATAACATGATCATAAGAGATTTCAACTACTATGATAACAAACACGTTCTTTCTTAATTAAAACAATGACTCCATGTCTCATAATAAGGCTAAATTTATTGACTATCAAATCCAGAATATCCAATGTTGGTAACTGTCACTTTGAAATGTTTCAATATGCACAAGATATCTTCCTGTGCACCTATACAGACTTTTATTAAGTGTTCCAGTGAATAGACATAAGGGTGATAAAAAGGACAACAGATACGACAAGAAACCATGGGCGGCAAGGCTTTGCATATTTTCTACAGCCAGCCAGCTAGATAAAGGTTTTTAACTGAAGAAGGTATGCGAGCTATAGGCTAGGGTGTGTAATATCGAATTTCATCCTTTAGATGAAAATGGAATACAAACTAACATGCTGAAGTTGGAAGGTAATCATCACAGTTTTGCCCAAATTTTAACTTACAGCGTTCATTGCGGCAACTGGGACCCATCCGCCATGCTGCTGCTGAGCAAGATCAAGCATTGGAATGATACCAGATTGCTTGTAGTTGCTTGGGTAATGAGATAGAATCTCCTTGACCTGGGACATTACAACACAAAATTTAGGTCAGATACTAACTAACTTGAACGTGTCCGTAGTCCACACCAACAGTATTCACTGAGGCCATTTCTCCTGTAAGCGATGGAACATTATGCCCCATAACACGATTACATTTTCTTATCCGCAGGTGTCACGTGTACACGATATTAACAAGACTCCCTTGCAATAACGGGAAGAAAGCTACACTGAAGACCGTCATTCAAGAGCATTATCTAATGGAAGAACATGGCATTACAGTTAGAAATGCTATCCTAAGCAATACATCTAAACATCTAAGCACACAAGTCAAATAAGTCTGGCATAGTTATCCAAATCTAGCCACCTAACCCAACAGTTCTCCTGCTAAACGAGGGGGGGAGGAACAGTACCTTCTCCATGTTCGTCTTCGTGAACTCCCATGGCATGTCCGGGCTGTTTTCCGGCGAATCGATGTGCTACAGGACAAGGAAACATATAAATCTAGCTCAATCCTCCTCGGCGGCAAAACAGATCAAGCAAGCGTGGAAGCGGATCCGAGAGCGCTTACGTAGTTAAGCGCCGAGGAGAAGGTCCTGGAGAAGTATCCCGTGGCGGCGGCCGCGGCGGGGGAGGAGATCTGCACAGAAGATTTCGGCGAACGGGATCAGAGGATTGACCTGGGGGAGAATCGAGGGGAATGAATTCGGGAGGGTAGGAGAGGCGCTAACCGGAGACGGAGAAATCCGTCGGGCGGCGGGCTGTGAAGCGGAGGCGGAGGCAAGGCCGAGGAGGCGGCGGGCCGCGAGGCGTGCGGCCATGGTGGCCGGCGAGGGAGCTGCTGCTGGTGGTGGTATCGGCGTGTGGTGTGGTCGCTTGTTTTTTTTTTTTTTTAGAATTGGTGTGGTCGCTTGTGTGTGAGCCTGCGAGGTAGGAGAAGGAGACACCCTCTCGCTCGGTAATGAAATGACAAAACCGGCCTGTTGGGCCTCCATAAAGGCCCCGGCCCAGTAATCTGCCCAAGGAGCCTCTGACGCGTTTCAACTTTCAAGCAGGTCTCCGTTCAAATATCCACACCGCCACGCCGCTTTTGCTTCGTGTTCACGCGCCGGCAAATCGAGCTCCAAATCCGAGCTCAAACCCTAGCTTTAGCTTGCGCTCAGCACCCAGCCCATCCCCATGGCGTCTCCGCCCCATCCACACCAGCAGCCAACGCCCGGGAGCTCCTTCTACCCACAGAATCACGAGCTCGTGACGCAGTACCTCCTCCCGAAGCTCGCCGGGTCGGCGCTCCCTGCCGCCACCCAGCATTTCTTCGTCGACGCGGACGTGTACGCCGACGATCCAGAGACGCTCACCTCGCGCCACCAGTCCGGAACGGCGAGGACCTTCGGGGAGAGCGAGAACTGGTACTTCTTCGTCCCCGAGAAGCCCAAGATCGCCCGCGACGGCCGCAAGCCCCGAGTCGTCGGCGGCGGCAAGGGCACCTGGAAAGGCGAAAGGGGAGAGATGGTCGTCGACCCGGTGGAGGGCCGCCCCGTCGGCCACCTGGAGAGGTTCACCTACACGCCCAGGCCCAAGGAGAAAGGCAAGAAGCCGGAGTGGCTGATGGTGGAGTTCAGTCTGGATCAAGAAGTCGACGGCGGCGGCGGCGAACCAAGAATTGTTCTTTGCAAGATTTACCGCAACCCTCGGTTCCTCAACTCGGCCTCCAAGGCTTCGTCATCGGCATCCGCGTGCAAGAGCAACGCGTCCGCGCGCAAGAGGAAGGCGGCGGATCTTGATTTCTCTCCGGCATCCCTGTCCGTGTCTGGGCAGCGCAAGACCCTGAAGACCACGGACGATTCTTCTGCTGTGAGACGGCAGCTCCTGTTTCCTTACCCTCCCGCACCGAATCCAATGACCGATGAAGCATTTCTTGGCAAGAACTGTGATTCCGTGACGCAGCAGCGCCGATCCCCTTCCCCTCCCGCACCAATTCCGCTGGGCGATGTACCCTTTCTTGGCGATGAACAATTCTGGAGCGAGTACTATCGCATTGGCGAGCTGCCTGATCTCGCACCAAATCGTTACCCTCCCGCGCCAAATTCACCAGTCAAGGGAGCCTTCCTCGGTGAAAACTCCGATCCCGTGAGGCAGCAGCTCCAGTTTCGATCCCCTCCCGCACCAAATTTGACGGCTCATGTCGACGAACAGATGGTTCAGTGGGACCAACGCAATTGCATCGACGAGTTACCGGCTCCCTGGCTCTGCTCGATGATGGCGGCACCGGTTCCCTTTTGCGGCGGAATGGACTTTTGCAACTCGATTGCTGCTCCCTGAAGCACACCATGACCCGAGCTGGCTGGCTGAGAAGAAAGTTTAGGAGTTTATTTGATCTTATTCTTTCATTTTGAGATGTTTGTTCAGCCAATGTTCTCTGCTGTAATAGTTAGATATATTCAGACTTTAGTTCCTGACTTTGAGATTACAATTGGTTCTTGCAATCATTGTATTGTTCCATCTTATAATTACTAGTAACAATTACTGTGGTTGTTTAATTACTATCTTTGTGCCCCAGTTTCATACATATTCAAGTCTCTCTGTCAGTTTGACTATAAGGTGCGGTTCATTTTAAATTCGAGTGATATCGGTGATAATGATGAATGGCCAATCTGTATCCTTTCATTGCCACCAGGTTCAAAAAGCTTGGTGAGAAGTTACCAAAGCAGAGTTGCTCCAAACTGGCAACATGTTTCAAGTTAAGAAAAAATTACAATTGACAACAATTTAATTCAGTTGCAGCTAACTATATCCTTAAAGAGTCCTTTCTTGAAACTCAAAACCGCAATCAGTAGTATTTCAGCATAACAGGATTCATATAATATACTGAAGTACTTATTTCGAGCAGGAACAGGAACATAGAGTCCCATAATTGTACAGCTTCACTGCAACTGCGATTATTTCATTAAAAGCCGAGTGAACTCGGATGTTTTTACAGCCATGGTTTACAGATGATACAAAGAGAAAAAAGAGAAAATACCAAAAGAAAGATAGCAACAGGACTGCAACTAAAGGACCTAGCACATGAACTCAACAAAATTCACTCGACCCATTTTCCAACTGATGTTTCTTTTCTCTTTTCGCTCTGTGAGCCATAGTTGATTGTTCTGATGCATTGCTTTGTGGTCGTCTCGGTTGGGTTGAGAAAATTATCAGAAACGTTCCAGTTATGAGTAAGCCAAAGAGTTCAGAGGGTAGGCATTATAATTAGCTCCCAACCTTGAGGTTTATGCTGTCCAATCTGCCCTTTACAAACACCAATAATCTTGGCCAATTTGATAGAACCTGACCCAGTGTATCCCAGGTGATGGAGAATCTCCTTACTGTGACTGCAAAATGAAATGCAGATTCACTGCTCACGCAGCCAAAAGGACAGAGATCATTGTCAATGATGTTGTTATGTAGAACAGCTCTCACCTGAATTTTTTTTCATCAAGAGCCAAACGAAGTTTTTCTCTTTGCTGCACATTCCCAGATAGACTTAGCGCCGAATTTGATAGTCTGTATAGTATTTGCATACCGAGAAGTTCCATTCCTATCCTGTTGCCAACCATCTGGTCAACGTTGGAGCTGTCCAGGTGAGAAGAGTTCAGAAATCCCATCAAGGCTGCGAGTTGGTCACTTAATCGTTTGGACATTAGGTACATTGTTGGCACAGCCATTCATTCTCCTGGATGGTAGCTTGCAATGCCAGCTCAGTTGACCTGGGTACAGTAATTATTGTTTTTATCGCCATCTGGTCAACTGGCTGGTGCCAATTTCATTGAGCTGGCATAGATAACCAATAGTTAAGCATCAGAAACAGGATAATATTTGCTGCCAATTTCAGGATAATTTTAATCTAAATCATGGCACTAGACAAGCTGCAAAACTTCCAAAGCACAATAAGTAAAATGGATAGATAACCTGACATGAAAATCTTTGGGAGCAATCTCCATTATGTGAGAAACAACTTAATTAATTCCATCTGCAACAAAATTGAGTTACGTTCACAACAAAGCCCAGAACGCATAATGAGATTTGATGAGAATATAGAAAGACCCTCTTTTCTTGTTCTAAATGCTAATGTCCGAGTGGAATGTCACAAGACTCACAACAGAAACAGTTGGACCAATAAACAGGGTGAACTTATCTTATGATTGTGTGTGTGTGTTTTTTTTTTCATTTTTCGTCTCTCGTTTATCAAAGGGGGTGGATCAAAAAAGCCATGTTTGGTAATCCACAATCAAACCAGCAACATATTAGGAGGCACTATATGCTTTATTTGTTGCGGGGATCGATGGCTCCGCTCCGCTCCCCTCTCCTCTCCTAGCCTAGGCCACCCTCCCACCAGCCTCGCCGCCGTCGATCCCCGCCGGCAGCCCTCCCACTAGCCCACCCCCTCCCCCATGCCCCCCCCCCCCCAGTGCTTCCCCTCCCGGCTCCGGTGACCGCGTCTCCTCTGGCGACTGCCGCTGGGGCGAGTCCGACGGCGAGTCCTCCGCGCGGACGTACAGCGACGTCGCGCGCTCCGCGCCGACCCCGCAGCGCCCCGCCGCCGCGCCGCCGCCGCCTGGCCCCGCGGCGCCGGGCCCTGGGGCGGCCGCGACCAGGCCCTCCGCCAAGACTCACTTGGGTCCATGCTCCGAGGTGCACCGCGTCGGGCGCGAGACCTTTGTCGGCGCCGACGGATTCCAGTTTCCTCGCCGCAAGAACCGCCGCTGTCCCCGTCGTGCGCCTGCACCGAACCCGCCTCGCCCGCGCAGCCCCTCCCCGGAGGAGCTCACCGGCATGTGCTTCCGCTGCCTCGACCACCGAGATAGGGTGCGCGATTGCACCAACGACATCAGATGCCGACGGTGCCTCATCTCCGGCCACGACTCCTGCGGCCGCGAGATCCGCCTGAACCCGAGCCCGGAGCCGCAGACAAGGGCCATCACCATCGTGCCGAGCGCAGGTCCGTCACGCCAAGCTCCGGCCTCACCCCCTCCAGCCCCAACTCCGGTAACGCCGATGGCCGCCGGTCCTGAACCAGCGCGCATCATCATGGCTCGCACTGTCGAGATGGAGGAGGCAGAGGAAGTGTTGTCACGTGCCATGGTTGCCACCATCACTGGCACTAGGCTGCGTGTGACCGCGGACGACGTCGCCGGCGTGATGCACCGCTCCTTCGAGCTCTCCGACGGCGACTTCACGGTCCATACACACCACCCCGAGGACTTGATCATCGTCTTCGGCTACAGGCACTCCATGGATAGGCTCTCCGGCGACCACTTCGTCACGGGGCCGCACTTCACCCTCTCGCTCCGCCCTGGAGCAAGCTCGCCCACGCCGGCGCCGGCGTGTTTGAGCACCACGTCGAGCTCGAGCTCCGTGGTGTTCCCGCCCACGCCTGACATCTCTCGACGGCGGAGCACATCCTCGGGTCCAGCGTATGGATTGAAAGGCTCCACCCGCGGACACGTTCTCGTGAAGATCTAGTCACGTTATTGCGGGGCGCACCCACGACCCCTCCACCATCCGCCGCATGACCACGCTCGAGATCGTCGAATGGATTCCGTCCGGCTCCAGCTCCGTCGCACCTACTGTTCGGACACTAACCTACCCCATCGCCATCGCGCTTGCTCGCGTCGAGTTGGATACGAACATGGCTCGCAACACTGGGCGCACGGCGGACCACGGCAGCAAGCGTCGTCGCACGGAGGCACCGCCTTCTGGACGCGCAGATGGAATGGCTGTTGAATCCATTGGGTGGCTGATACGTCTCCAACGTATCTATAATTTCTGATGTTTCATGCTTGTTTTATGTATCATTGTCACATGTTTTATATGCATTATATATCATTATTATACATTTTCTGGGACTAACCTATTAACAAGATGCCACAGTGCCAGTTCCTGTTTTCTGCTGTTTTTGGTTCCAGAAAAGCTGTTCGGGCAATATTCTCGGAATTCGACGAAACAAAAGCCAAACCTCCTATTTTTCCGAGGGACACACGGAGCCAGAAGGGCAAGCCAGGGGGAGGCCCACGGCCTCCAAACCACCTCTAGGCGCGGCCAGAAGGGGGGCGCGCGAGCAGGTGGTTTGGCCCACTCGGGACTCCACCGACGTTGCCCCTTCGCCTATTTAGTCACCCCGACGCGAAAACCCTAAAATATATCTAATACTCCAGAAAGACTTCCGCAGCGCCGGCCATCGCGAGACCTCGTTTCGGGGGTCAGAAGTTCCTGTTCTGGCACCCTGCCGGGACGGGGATTGACCCCCGGAGCCATCTCCATCGACTCCACCGCCTCCACTTCGACTCCATGATGGTTTGTGAGTAGTTCCCCCATGGACTACGGGTTCTTGGCTGTAGCTAGTTGGTACTCTCTCTCCCATGTACTTCAATACAATGATCTCATGAGCTGCCTTACATGATTGAGATCCATATGATGTAATTGGTGTTGTGTTTGTTGGGATCCGATGAATTGTTACATTATGATCAGATTGTTCATCATATTATCATACTATTGTTTATTTAAGATCTTGCATGCTCTCCGGTACTTGTGGTTACCCTGATCAAGTAGTTGCTTGTATCTCCAAGAGGGAGTATTTATGCTAGATAGTTGGGTTCAGCCTCTATTTAACCTGGGATAGTGACAGCAAGTTCTAAGGTTGTAGATGTGTTGTTGCCACTAGGGGTAAAACAGCAATGCTTTGTCTAAGGATGAATGTGTTGTTTACATTATGCACAATACTTAATGCAATAATCTGTTGTTTGCAACTTAATACTGGAAGGGGTGCGGATGCTAACCGGAAGGTGGATTATTTAGGCACAGATGCATGCTGGATAGCGGTCTGTGTACCTTGTCGTAATGCCCAATTAAATACTACAGTAAACCTTATCTTATCATAAGCATGCATTGTCATGCCCTTACAATTATCAATTGCCCAACTGTAATTTGTTCACCCAACACCTGTTATTTGTTTGGAGAGTTACCACTAGTGTAGATAGCTGGGAACCCCGGTCCATTTGTCATCATCATTGCTCTCGGTCCTATATGTCATTAGAAGTAGTATCAACTATTTTCTGGTGCCATTGCCTCCGTGTTACTGCTGCTGTGTTACTGTTACTATTGCTCTCATATTACTGCTGCTTTCACATCACCCCTGTTACTAGTGCTTTTCCAGGTGCAGCTGAATTGACAACTCAGTTGTTAAGGCTTATAAGTATTCTTTGTCTCCCCTTGTGTCGAATCAATAAATTTGGGTTTTACTTCCCTCGAAGACTGTTGCGATCCCCTATACTTGTGGGTTATCAAGACTATTTTCTGGCGCCGTTGCCGGGGAGCATAGCTCTACTCATAAGTTCACCTGGGGAGTACACTCTACCTCTCTCTCTGTTTTTATTTTATTTTGTTTTGTCTAGTTTATTTGTGCTTAGTTTATTTTTGTTTAGTTTATTTTTGTCTTGTTTTATTTTTCTTATAAATTCGAAAATCCATAAAAATTTGAAAAACCGAAAAACTAAAAACTGTTGTTATGGAAGAACCCACAACCTATAGGAGCTTATAGAATTATATATGAAGTATAGAGAATCAAAAAAGGGTGAAGTCATGAGTGCTGTGTTAGAAAGTTGAATACAATTGCTAAATCTTGCTTAAACGCCATGATATAAACTGTTGCTCTAAACAGGATACTAAACATCTTAAATTCCAATGTAGCTTTAGTGAAGAGTTTTAATTGTGAACTATCATTGGAATAACTATATTCATCTTGGGTTCGAAGAAGTAGAACAATTTGTTTTATTTATGGGAGCCTCTGAGATAGAATCTTTCATGGCTAAAAATTATGAAACTTGTATTGCTTGTAAGGACCTTAAAGATTATGTCTCTTCTATCCTTGATTATTGCATAGAACATTACAGCAATAATCCTTATATCGTTGATTACAAAGAGAGACTCATTAATGCACAAGAATGCACTCACAATTTGCAGGAACCTGTGGAAGAAGAAATTGCTGAACCTGAAAGCTCATTAGATGAAAAAGAGGAGGAGAGTGATGAACAAAAGGAGGAAGAATGGATTAGCTACCCATGCCTACCTTCTAATGAGAGTAACTCTTCATCTCTTACATTATTTGATTGCCCTCCATGCTTACCCAAGGAGGATGAATGTTATGTTCCTGTTGATTCTCTTGAAATTTTTCCTATGAGTAAAACTTGTGAGAATAATTATGCTACTGTTATATATGATAATCCATGCTATTTTGATAAATCTTATGATAATCCTTTATTTGTGGCTGATATCGAAATGCATGGTACTAAAGAGTTTTGCTTAGAAAATGTTTATGATAAAGCTCTAGATGATGGTCCTATGTTACTTGATAATATTAATTGTGCACTAATGAAAATGGGATTGGAGAAGTCTTGACTTTATCTAGGTCCCATATTTGAGAGTGATCAATCATCTTGTTATAAAATTGTTACATGTGGGTTCGAAATTTTAAATCCCACTACTTATGAGCTTGATAAAAATTATTGTTTGTAGATCATGAAAAGCATGCTTTATGTGATAGTTATATTGTTGAGTTTATTCATGATGCTACTGAAAATTATTATGAGAGAGGAAAATATGGTTGTAGAAATTTCATGGTACTAAAACACCTCTCTATATGCTGAAACTTTTGAAGTTACTCTTGTTTTATCTTCCTATGCTTGTCACTTTGTTCTATATGAATTTATTTGTGTACAAGTTTCCTATGCATAGGAAGTGGGTTAGACTTAAATGTGTTTTGAATTTGCTTCTTGATGCTCCTTTTGCTTCATTTTCTATTTTCATGAGAGCATCATTAAAACTATCAAGCCTAGCTAAAAGGCATTAAAGAAAAGCGCTCTTGGGAGACAACCCATGTTTTATTTCTGTAATTTTTCTTTTGCTTTTTGAGTCAAGGAGCTTGCTTACTTCTGTAACAACTCCTTTGTATCTTTATTTTTCGAATTGTTGTGCCAAGAAGAGCCTTTAATGATTAGATGATGCTAGATTTGGATTCTGCGCAGGGACAGATTTTTAGCTGTCACGAATTTGAGCTTTTCTCCCTGGAGAAAACTCGAAAAATTCTATAAAAAATCACGCATCTTCCTCAGATATGTACGCATCTTTCATTAACTTCACTTTTTCCGATTTGAGCAACGGAAGTACCTCGAAAAAATTCGTCTTTACTGGCTGTTCTGTTTTGACAGATTCTGTCTCTGTTTTTTTGCATTGTCTCTTGTGGACTTTAAGTAAGGCTTTCTAGACGTGGAGGGCTGTAGCTAATGTTTTATTGAGTATTGCAATGTGTCACTACAGAACCAAAGTGGATTAATGTTTTTGAGTACTAACCCCTCTAATGAAGTTTATGAGAAGTTTGGTGTGGCAGAAGTTTTCAAGGGTCAAGAGAGAAGGATGATATTGTGATCAAGAAGAGTGAAGAGCCTAAGCTTGGGGATGCCCCCGTGGGTCACCCAAGCATATTTCAAGAAGACTCAAGCATCTAAGCTTGGGGATGCCCAAGGCATCCCCTTCTTCATCATCAACTTATCAGGTCATCTCTAGTGAAACTATATTTTAATTCGGTCACATCATATGTGCTGTTCTTGGAGCGTCTGTGTGTTTATTTTTGTTTTATTCTCTGATCATATCAATGTCGGATCCTATCTATCTTGTTTGGGAGAGAGACACGCTCCGCTTTTTCATTTGAATACTCCTATTCTTCACTTATATTTGTTGAGTATTCATTTTCGCACTGTTTAGCTTCTAGCTCTTGGTTTTCATGTATCTCTTGTTCAGAGCTATTAGTTATTTTATAGAAAGTACTCTCTTGCTTCACTTATATTTATTTGGAGAGTTGCTTGGTTGATGTGTTGGTCCAGAAATTTTTGCATGTGGTAGTGGTATAATGAAAAACTTGCATAATCTTGTAGATCATTGAACTTTGATAATCTGATTCTTTGCAAACGTTTTGAGGTATTTAGATGGTAAAGCTTGCTGGTTAATTAAGTTAAAATCATTAGTGGATTGTTGTCTTTAAGCTTGTACCGTACTACAAACTCTAAAATTGTTGAAGGTGTAGTTGGACTTGATAGCTTTCCATGTCTGAAAGTTCATTGTAATAACTAAGTTGTGCTGAAGGTCGAGGGATCTAACGGGGTACTTGTGCCGCCGTGAACGGCCCTTCTTGGAGTGAATTTTAATCATGCTCTTAATGTTGAACCTGCTAGTTGTTTGCAATAAACTTGTGAGTTCTTTTTGACTAATGTTAAGCTACGGTTTTTGGCACTTCCACCATCCAAATTTGCTAGCCTCTTCGGTGCTGTGCATTGCCTTCTGCTCACATTGAGAGTTGTGCATACTTCGCCGGTACATCCAACCCCGTGGGAGGACTTCCTCTTGTTCTCCTACACATAAGCCTATACATCTTCCTCAAAACAACCACCATACCTACCTACCACAGCATTTCCATAGCTGTTCCGAGATATATTGCCATGCAACTTCCATTTACATTACATGACTTGTTGTCATTCATCACTTATATATTGCTTTGCATGATTCTATACAGCTGATGTGTGGTTTACCCATGTTACGCTAGATCATTGCATATCCTGCTACACTGGCAGAGGCATACAGTTTCATACATCATGTCTTGTTCGTTATGAGTTATATGTACCAAAAAGTGTGTTGTCATATTAGAATGTTGCCCCTGAAAGTGAAAAGTGCTATGTGGCCATCGAAAAGAGAAACAGAAAAAGAAAAAAAATAGAAAAAGGAAAAAAGAAAAAAAAGAAAAAGAAAAAGGGGGCAACATTACTATCCTTTATCCACACTTGTGCTCATGTTTAGCACCTGCAGTATTCATAGTCATCATTTGTGCTCGTGTTTAGCACCTATACTCCATGTGAGAGAGTTTTCATGTTCTACTAGTATAACTATGTGGGGAATTTACACTATAGAACTTGGGTTGTATATTCCAATGATGAGCTTCCTCAAAAGTGCTCTAGGTCTTCATGAGCAACCAAGTTGGATGCACCCCCACTAGTTCCATTGGAGAGCTTTCATACACATATAGCTCTATGTGCATCCGTTGCATGGCAATCACTACTCCTTACATAGCTTCGATTATAAGACTTCCTCTTGTCTAATGATCACTTATAGCTTTGTGAGACTTTCTTCCATTGGCCTTCCAAACCCCCATTAATGTTCTCTTTGCCATAACATCCTGGTGCCAATACCAAATGCTTGCGCTCACCGGTTGAGTAGACTTCGAAACAGTTGATTCATGACGTTCATGTTTATGTTTACTTGGCTGAATCCTTCTGTGTTATGAAAATTTGCTTGATGCTTGGATTGAAGGATAGAACTTCTACGCTGGATACTTAAACCATCTTTAATGAACCTTGTACGGTTTCATGTCTTTAAAGCGATATTCATGAAAACTTTTAGCTTGTTTGACTCTTGCTTTATTATCTCTTATATCAACTATAGACATTTGCTTTGAATGATTTGATCTCAGCTCACATGCCTTACATTATTATTGGATCAAGATTATGTTGGTAGCATGTCACTTCAGAAATTATTTTCTTTTTATCGTTTACCTACTCGAGGACGAGTAGGAACTAAGCTTGGGGATGCTTGATACGTCTCCAACGTATCTATAATTTCTGATGTTTCATGCTTGTTTTATGTATCATTGTCACATGTTTTATATGCATTATATATCATTATTATACATTTTCTGGGACTAACCTATTAACAAGATGCCACAGTGCCAGTTCCTGTTTTCTGCTGTTTTTGGTTCCAGAAAAGCTGTTCGGGCAATATTCTCGGAATTCGACGAAACAAAAGCCAAACCTCCTATTTTTCCGAGGGACACACGGAGCCAGAAGGGCAAGCCAGGGGGAGGCCCACGGCCTCCAAACCACCTCTGGCGGCCGAGGGGGGCGGCGCGAGCAGGTGGTTTGGCCCACTCGGGACTCCACCGACGTTGCCCCTTCGCCTATTTAGTCACCCCGACGCGAAAACCCTAAAATATATCTAATACTCCAGAAAGACTTCCGCAGCGCCGTCGCCATCGCGAGACCTCGTTTCGGGGGTCAGAAGTTCCTGTTCTGGCACCCTGCCGGGACGGGGATTGACCCCCGGAGCCATCTCCATCGACTCCACCGCCTCCACTTCGACTCCATGATGGTTTGTGAGTAGTTCCCCCATGGACTACGGGTTCTTGGCTGTAGCTAGTTGGTACTCTCTCTCCCATGTACTTCAATACAATGATCTCATGAGCTGCCTTACATGATTGAGATCCATATGATGTAATTGGTGTTGTGTTTGTTGGGATCCGATGAATTGTTACATTATGATCAGATTGTTCATCATATTATCATACTATTGTTTATTTAAGATCTTGCATGCTCTCCGGTACTTGTGGTTACCCTGATCAAGTAGTTGCTTGTATCTCCAAGAGGGAGTATTTATGCTAGATAGTTGGGTTCAGCCTCTATTTAACCTGGGATAGTGACAGCAAGTTCTAAGGTTGTAGATGTGTTGTTGCCACTAGGGGTAAAACAGCAATGCTTTGTCTAAGGATGAATGTGTTGTTTACATTATGCACAATACTTAATGCAATAATCTGTTGTTTGCAACTTAATACTGGAAGGGGTGCGGATGCTAACCGGAAGGTGGATTATTTAGGCACAGATGCATGCTGGATAGCGGTCTGTGTACCTTGTCGTAATGCCCAATTAAATACTACAGTAAACCTTATCTTATCATAAGCATGCATTGTCATGCCCTTACAATTATCAATTGCCCAACTGTAATTTGTTCACCCAACACCTGTTATTTGTTTGGAGAGTTACCACTAGTGTAGATAGCTGGGAACCCCGGTCCATTTGTCATCATCATTGCTCTCGGTCCTATATGTCATTAGAAGTAGTATCAACTATTTTCTGGTGCCATTGCCTCCGTGTTACTGCTGCTGTGTTACTGTTACTATTGCTCTCATATTACTGCTGCTTTCACATCACCCCTGTTACTAGTGCTTTTCCAGGTGCAGCTGAATTGACAACTCAGTTGTTAAGGCTTATAAGTATTCTTTGTCTCCCCTTGTGTCGAATCAATAAATTTGGGTTTTACTTCCCTCGAAGACTGTTGCGATCCCCTATACTTGTGGGTTATCAGTGGCTTGGCGACAGCCGCTCGCGGTGTGCTGCGAGGGACGTCCTGCCCTGGCCTGGTCAGCACGCGCCACGTGATGGGGCCCAACGGCCTCGCCGTGTTGCCAAAAGAGGAGAGCGCAAGGGCAAAAGGCATGGTCCACCCCCCAAGCTGGCGAGACAACGGCCACTAGCCAGACGGCTGCAGAGCCGCAGCTAGAGGCGACAGCTGGCAAGCTCCCATTGGACTCCGACCCGCCCACCCTAGAGCCAAGGACGGCCGCTGGTTCAAACTGCGCGTCTTCTTGTGCGCATCCGCGCGAGATGGGTGGGACCAATGCGGCCACGACTGCCAAAGCTGGCCTCGGGATCAGGAGGACCCACCATCTTGCAGTGAAGTGCCAGACTCGCAACCGCTAGAGCCAATCCCAGACGCTGGCGCCGATCCCATGTCGGGGCAAAGCGAAAGTTCGCCCACGACCAATGGTGTCGCCAATTTGGAGGCTTCTACCGACCAGTCAGAGCGCAACACGCAAGGGGAGCCCTTCGAGGACAGCCTTACACCCCACGGCAACTCGGCTGTGGTTGTGGCTGTGGCAGAGACCACCAACCCTCTGACGGGCCAAACGCCATAGGCCCATGCTAGCCGCTCGCCACCAGAGGCCCACGCAGGTCCAGCCCAGTCTGAGGCCCAAGCCAATCCGGCACCTCAATGCCAACCCAATGGGCCTCCAGAATCTGAGCCCAGCTTCGTCGACGAGACGCCCAGCACACCACAACCGGGATCCAACAGGCAGTTGATCACCACACCGCTGCGCACGCCAGGCAGGTTTGCCTCGCCGCCGATCACGCTCCGACGCACTGGAGCGCGTGGTGGTGGCGTGGCGCGCCATGCTGCGCCTCGATCCCTCACGCTCGGAGATTTCCTGACAGCAGCCACCAAGGGCATCAACGCCGAGCTGCCGGCGCCGGGGAAGAAACAGAAGCAGCGGCCGCTTGACTTCACACCGCAGCGCTGAGGCAGATCGGCCTCCACAGCGAAGCAACACGCCGCGCCGCCCACCGCGGAAAGAAGGGCGCAGGTCCAGGTCCTGCGCACACTTGGAATTGTCGGGACGAATCAGAGGATCACGGAGGCTGAAATGCGCGCCTACGACGACATCTTCGCCGCGCCTATCCCCTTGTCCGTGCTCCAGGCCATTGCCGCGCTGGTTGATCGCCAGATCCCACCTGGCCTCGACAACGCGTCTGCTCCTGCAGCGCCGACTGTCGGCGCCGCCCAGCCCGTCGATCCAGTGTTTATGGATCACGGCCTACAATTTGTTGTGTCGAACGTGCGCGGCTTGAACGCGCGTGCACGAAAGTTGAGCTTCAAATCGCTCCTTGACACCACGAATGCGTCGGTCGTCTGTTTGCAAGAAACAAAGATGGAGTTGATCTGCTCGCCCACGGTGTTAGAAACATTGGGTTCTGAGTTTGATGACTATGTTTACTTACCCGCCGACGGGACTCGAGGAGGCATCCTCTTAGCGTGGAAGAGCAGGGTCGTGACCATCTCCGACCCAGTGTTCACCACAAACGCCATCACGGCCAAGATCACCATGGGCAGTGGCGCCCCGTGGTGGCTCACCGTGGTCTACGGACCACAGGACGATGCGGACAAAATTGCGTTCCTACAGGAACTGCGCGACGTGCGAGCTGATTGCCCCGGGCCTTGGATGCTATGTGGAGATTTCAATCTCATATACAAGGACGAAGACAAGAGCAATGGTAACTTGAACCGTCGGATGATGGGGAATTTAGGCGCCTCATCGACGACCTTGCGCTCAAGGAGGTCTACCTCAACGGGCGGCGTTACACGTGGTCGAATGGACAGTCACCTCCCACGCTTGTGCGCCTAGATCGCGTCCTGTGTACTTCCGATTGGGAAGACATGCACGGCGAGTGCCACCTTCGCTGCCTTGCGTCCGTTATATCGGACCACAGCCCGCTGCTCCTGGACTGTTCACCATTGCCCAAAGGACGCCGACGGTTCCGCTCCCAGGATTTCTGGCTACGGCTAGATGGATTCCAGGAAACCGTGATCGCCGCATGGCAGTCCGTCCACGACGACGACCCGTTCCGGCGTCTGACAGTGCGCTTGCAGGCCACGGTGCGCGCTCACCAGCCCAAGCTCGCGCTCAGTGGGCAATGTATGACAAAAGCTAGCTCACCCTGCGCTTCGACAGCGCGCAAGAGACACGCACGCTCAGCCCCAGCGAGCATTGGCTTCATAAGCAGCTGAATGTCGTTCACCTCGGCCTCGCGTCCCTCGAACGCACGATTGCACGCCAGCGAGCACGCGTCGCCATGGTCCAGGAAGGCGATGGGAATACGTCGTTCTTTCACCGACAGTGCACCTATCGTCGGCAGAAGAACTACATCCATAGCCTCGTCGCCGGCGACCGAGTGTTCACCGACCGGACAGACATGGCCGAGGCTGCCTACGAGCACTACGACGCGCTGCTAGGGACCGCGGTTGATCGCGATTGCATGCGAAGGGTGGTAGCCTTGCGCTTGTCGGTGACGAATATTGAATTGATGCACTAGCCAATTATCCCAAAAGTCCGAACTGATGGAAAGGGCTAGGCTTTATATTTTAATACTCCCCCTGATGTCTAGGCTGGACAAACGGTAATACCTTAGACGTGGGATAGATGGGAGGCCGCAACTATTTTTATATTAAATAGCGCGTTAACCGGAGTTTAAACTTGAGACCACCTGGCTCTGATACCATATTGAATTGATGCACTAGTCAATTATCCCAATAGTCCGAACTGATGGAAAGGGCTATGCTTTATATTTTAACAACGAAGCCCACCACTGCCTCGTCCACCCCAGCAGCAACAAATCCTGCTACAGGGCATGCGTTAAAAGAAGGGGGGAGGATGCTTACCTGGGGCAACGAGCCGTCGGCGGAGAGGCCGCTGCTTCCCGGGCAGGAGGGCGGAGGCGGTGGGCTGAAGCTGGCGACCCGTCGGAGGAGAGGTAGTGTTTGAGCGGCGGAGGAGGAACATGGCTGAGACCGAAAGGGTGGCGCGGCGGGCGGCGGCGGCTGAAACTTCTTCGAGGATCTGGTGGTGGTACATGCATGGCCCGTGCGATCGCGTCCGTTGGACCAGAAATCAGCGGTCCAGATCAGGTCGACGGAGAGCCCCGGTGAGGTTCAGAATTTGCTCAAAGCACCTGATGATTCACGGTCTGCATCAAATTTCTGATGTCAGAGACCTATCAGCTGAAGAGTGATATTCATGTGTTCCCCAGAGGTGCTAAATTTGTACAGAGAATTACAACCATCCAAACCGCACTAAGATTTAGGAAGTAGATCCACTGTGTACTCATGGGACGGCAGCTAAAACAAAAGTGGCTGCAACTAATTCGGTGCCGTAGCTTGCCAAACCTTCACTCACAGAAAATGTACATAATCCTGAAATTAGTTAGGTTTGCTTGGTGCCACTTGCCAGTACTACCTAAACGGGGTGACGCGAGCTGATGCTCTTACGGCAAGAGCCAAGAAAGAGCACACAGCTAGAGTGTACGTGAGTAATTCAACTTCTTCAGTCGAACAGAAGCATTGTGCGTTACTGAATCAACTACCTATCCAAGCAAAGGGCAGATGGAAATCGAGGCCAGGAAGTCTTGAATTTGAAGCAGCCTTGTGGAAATCAATAAACGGGAATGATTCAAAGCAGCAGCAAAAAAAGAGGTGGCAAAGTTCAGAGTTGCTCAACTTCACCTGATAATTCAGATGTTTGCGTGACGAACTGACGACCCAAGTTGTCACTGAGCGTTTCATCATTACAATGCCACCGTTTAATTTGGGGTGAGAGAGGCTCGAACTCTCGACCTCAGGATCACTCACATTAGCTATGAGACCTACGCGCTAGCCAACTGCGCCACCACCCCGTTGTGATATCTCTACGAAATACCTCTATTTGTTCAGGAAGCAGGACTGCTACCCAGATCCATACAACAAGCACAGCAGAATTCATGTTAAAAAAAATTCAAATCTCTGAAGATGGTGAGTAGCTGCAACACGAGTTATAAAACCATAACTTGCAATGATGAGATAGTTTAACAAAACCGAACTCGCTTCATACTGGCAATGAGATTCACGTTAATCCATAATAACTTGCAACAGCATAACGCTGACATAGTTAAAAACTGCTGTCTGGTCAGTTCTCCCTCGATATCTCGTAAGTGTGGTCACAGTAACTCAAGTTCATCCATGCGTGACAAATGAATGGTAGCAGTTACACGGATCAGACGGGCAAGAATGCAGCAGAAGAACAAGGTGGTGGTGGTGGTTTTCAGAGCGTGAGGCCGCCGGCCGGAGTAGTGGTGGTCATCGTCGATGTAGTGCGCAGAGTGGCAGAGCCATTGACAACAGCCCAAGCCTCGTGCCCTCCGTGTCCATAGCATACGCTCCTCGACAACCACCGGAGCCCCATTGATCATAGCCGAGTACACCTTCAAGCCTTCCTTTGGAATAGCCGCCAGGGCCGACACGCTGAAGGCATGTTCGTCTCAGCTGATCCCACGGCTATAGCCCACGGCGGTCTGGCAGCGGCGAGGACGACGGTACGGTGTTGGAAACTTGGAAGTGATCGTTACCTTTTCTGGATGTGTACGGTGGGAAATGGAAGCAGCAAATGATGACAGCAGGAGAGTCATATGAATCGTGGCACCTTACCAAGCACCGTATCAAATCCTGGAGGAAGAAACTTGGAAGCAACATCTTCCGTTTGAGGAAGCCAGCAGACCAAACCATAGGTATCATAGGGTTGCAAGCCATAGGTAGGAAACAGAAGCAGCAAATGATGACAGCAGGAGAGCACATCAGAAGCTGCGACGGCCAACACAAAAACAGGGGGACTACGTTCAGATTTTGCTCGATTCATCTGATGATTCAGGGCATACGACGACCCAAGTTGTCAAAGAGCGTTTTCGTCAATGACATAGTCTATTTTGGTGGGGTGAGAGACATCCGAACTATAGACCTCAGAACTAAGCACTAGCCAACTGCGCCACCACCCCTCTGTGATAGTGAAACGAAATTACACTACTTGTTTGCAGCAGCGAAGGTCCGCTATCCAAAGATCCATAAAACAAGTACACCAGAATGAAATCATGGATGTGCCTCCGTGGCTGCTCAGAGTTTTCCCAAATCTCTGAAGATGGTGAATAATAACTGCAGCTGCAACACGAGTGGCCTACTCGGTGTTTATTTGTGCCAGTTCAGTCAAACAGAAATCCTCAACAGCTAAAGGGCGTGCTGGAATATTACATGCCGGAGGGGCAAACTAAACATACAATTTTGATTTCAAAAGGAGATTCGCGTATACAGCTTAACCTCTCTAAACACAGCTCCTAGCGTTGTGTAGACCATCAGTGTTAATCCTCAGGAAATCAGGCGGAGGAGGAGACCCTGTCATGGCGATTGCTCGATTTTCCGGAAGACGATGCCATATTTCGGCAAGGCGACGATTATTCATTGTAGTCAAGAGGCAAACGTAGCCGCACACGAGCTTGCTCGATTTTCTTCAAGGGATCACCCCTGTGTTACTAGCCCCGTTTCTCTCGTATCAGACATGGTATTGATTAAGTAAACTCGCCCAAAGTTTCAGAAATAAAACATGAACAAGTGGATGAGAGATTTATTCAACACAACTGAAACTAACTAGGTGTGATTTTGTATCTTTTTTTGCGAATCGTGTGATTTTGTATCTTAACTACAACCCCAAAAGCTTGTAACAGCAGGATGAGATTAGATTACCACAACTGAACCTGTTCCACAAAGAGATTTGCGTTGAAAACCCTCCAATAATCCATTTGCAGTCGTTATCACTACTATATATAATAGCGTGAAGGATCCGCAGCACTGTAGCGTGCTACAGTGTAACAGTAGCTACAATCGCGGATCCGCACCGTCGATCACAGATCCGACGGCTCCCACCCACGGGTCGCCCTGCAATTTTACAAAAAAGAACCTCACAAATCGGCAAACTAACCCGCAGTCCTAATTTTCCCACTGCGAAGGACTTTTTTTGTAATTTCACGAAAACACAGGGGCTTCCTTGCAAAAATTGCACCACAATCCCCTTCTTCCACCTCTCTCGCGCGCGCGGCCGGAGAACGCCGCCGCCGCCGACGCTCACCACCGTCGCTGCGCTCCTCCCCGGGCAAATCGACGCACATGGAGAGCTCCGCCGCCACCTCCTCCCCCTCTTCGCCGAGCATCGGCTGCCGAAACGCCGCATGGCCGCTGGAATCGTCCTCGCCGTCCTCGCGGGCCGCCACCGCAAAACTACTCACCGCCGGCGACTCCGGCGACCATAGGGGTCGAGGCGCCGCCCATTCGACTCCTCCCGACGCCCACGCGCGGATCCGCGTGTTCCCAGCACCGCGCGCGTCCGCTCCTGCTCGAGCGCGAGCTCGGCCGCGGCGCCCGCCGCCGGCGAGCGTAGTGACGTCAATGCTGACGTAACTTCGGTCCCACTGTCAGTTTTTTTTTCGTTAAACATTTTCATATTTAATAGAATCCTGACATGTGGGACCCAAGTAACAGAAATTTAACAAATATACAAAAAAATGATTAAATTTGTAAAATTTATATCTTTAAAAATGTAATTCATAAAAATACATACAATGTATCAAAAAATGTAGGAAAATGAAAATTTTACAAATAATGCATGTACATACATGATTAATCAGTTTGCAATTCCCGATTAACAAGAAGAACTTATAAAATATGCAAAAAAATAATAATTTAATTTGTAAAATTCATATCTTTGCATACGTAATTCACAAAAAATACAAACAATATATCAAAAAATGCTGAAAAATGAGAGCTTTATAAATATTGCATGTACATGCACGATTAATCAATTTGAAATTTCAAATTAACAAAAAGAACTAATAAAATATGCAAAAAAATGATTAAATTTATAAAATTCATATCTTTAAATATGTAATTCACAAAAAATGCGAACAATGTATCAAAAAAAAAAAGAGAACTTTACAAATATTGCATTCACATGAACAGAACAATAAACGCTGACTATTCACATCAAACGATCAAAATTCAAATTTAAATGTTCCAAGATTTTGAATTCCTTTCAAGTCTGAGCATTCAATAAACGTTAAACAAATTCAAATATGAATGCCTTTCCAATATTAACAATTCTGAAATTTAAACAAATTTCACGTGCCAACTTTTCCCGAATTTAAATACATTCAAATCTAAACAAATTTCAATGTGGATATTTCCAAAATTGAATTTTTTACACCACAGTGTTCCCACTGAAATTTAAACAAATTTTAAGTGCAAAAGTTTCCCAAATTTCAGTACACTCAAATTCAAACAAATTTTAATGCGGACATCTCCAGATTTTTATTTTTTACAACACAGTATTCACAAATATGACAGATATATCAACATGACCACAAAATCTGAGCATTTAATAAACGTGAAAATAATTCAAATATGAATAGCTCCCCAATTTGACCATTTCAAAAAAAAAAGAACAACTTCTCAACATATACATTTTTTGAATTTCACCTATCTTACAGTCTAAACAACTTCCGAATGCGGATATTCCCAAATTTGAATATTTAAACATTTTTTAAAACGTAAACTCTTTTTAAATTCCAACCATTTTCAAATTTGAGCAACCTCCAAAATCCGACTATTTTCAAAACGAATTTTTTTTCCCAGTTTCAATGATTTCCAAGCTTAGACAATTTTAGAACGTCGCCATTTTCAAGTTAGAATTTAACATGCATATGTAGATATATGTGAGTCAATTAAAATGGAACGGAGGGAACATAAGGTAGAGATAATAAAACAACCAGCTAAACATAGTAATTTGCTACTCCCTTCGCTCTGTATGGAAACCCTAGACTATGGGCAAAAAAATGCAACACATTTCAACATTTCAAATTGTCAGAAAAATGGAGACACAAATGTGTATGGTATACTTCAAATATATCCAAACATTCCAATTTTCTAAAATATATCTGAAAATACTCGATATGACAAATTACTTCTTCTACGATAAAACAAATCATAATTCTCACAAAAAAAACATTCAACCCAATCGAAAAATTCAATTTACTAAACAAAAAATAGAGATACTCTTAAATATATATATCTCACATACTGCATTCTTCCTAATTATGGAGTTCAAATAAATATTTATGGCATTTCACTATTCTAATTTGAAGAATATTTGTACAAAATCCAAATGAATTTCCTCTAATTATGGATTGACTTTAACAAATACTCATCTATTATACATCCTCCAATTATAAAACTCAAACAAATATTTCGACAACATACAAACATATAGAATCATTCCAAATTGCTAAACATTTAACGGAACTCTAAAATGTTTGAAGAGACTCAAAAAAAAAAAATTTACTAACTATTTCAGAGTATTTTCACGTAAAAACAAACACATTTGAAATTTAATTACAATAATTTCTAAATTTGACCCAGCCCGGTAGAATGACAACCGCCGCACGCCTATAGACCCGAAAGTCTATACACGCACAAGGCGTAGAGAAGCAGAATAAACCAGCACAGTGGATCAAAACAACACATTTAATCATATTTACAACTTTCTTTACAATTACAAGGATAAATAGATTCTCTAGACGTTCCCACCCACTAGTCCAACCTACTCCTCGGATGACATCGTCTTCCGCTGCGAACTCTGATCGGATAAAAACATAGGAAGCAAAAGTAAGTACGATAAATCATACTCAGCAAACAATTCATACACTGTCATATAATTTGTAAAATACACTAGGTTTTCGAAATACCAGTAAATCATTGTGTGGTTAAGTTAATACAAACATATAGAACCATTCCAACTTGATAAACATTTAACGGAACTCTAAAATGTGTGAAGAGACTCAAAAAAAAAAACTATTCCAGAATATTTCCACGTAAAAAAAGCAAACACATTTGAAATTGAATTACAATAATTTTCAAAGTTGAGCAATCTCCAAGATCTAACCATTTTTAAAACGAAAGCATTTTCCAACTTCAACGATTTCCAAACTTAGACAACTTTACAACATCGTCATTTTCAAATTCAAATTCAAAAACACGCACGCGGCATTTGCCGCACTCAGCTGCCTAGTACTAGTAACATGCCGAAGAAACTATATGATTTTTTAAGAGATCGTTATTTTGCATGAGGTACTACATCCACTCTGCCTTTAGTAAAAATATAAGTAACGGCCTGTTGGAGATGCCCTTAAATAACCATTGCAACATCTTAGCGCTGTCCTGTCATCCATTCATGTGTGATTGATTGATGGTAAGTATGCAAAGCTTTCACGGATCATGCAGTCACACGGAGAAGATGGTGGTGTTCAGTGCGTGAGGCTGCTAGAGCTGTGGTCATCGTTTCGTGGATACGGAGGGTGGAAGATGTAAATCAACACACACGCCAGGATCCACTCCGGGTTCAGAACCCTCAACAACCGCCAGAGCCTCGTATCCTCCATGTCCACCCGCTCCTCCACCAGCACCGGGCCCCATGGTCTCCACGATCGCCGGAGCCCCATGCCCTTGAGGGCCGCCGGAGACAGATTTAGAGCCGACAACGCCTTCCTGCTTTTCTTGGAGTAGCCACACCTCAGCGTCTCAGCCCGGGCCACTCTCAGCTGAGGCAGCCCTGCAGACGATGACTTGTGGTCATCGTAGTAGTGTCTTAGACGTCGGCGGCTGAAGAAGATGTGGCCCAACACACACGCCAGGATCCACTCCGGGTTCAGAGCCATTGTCAACTGCCGGAGCCTCGTTTCCTCCGTGTCCATCCGCTCCTCGACCAGCCCCGGGCCCCATGGCCTGGACGACCGCCGGAGCCCCATGCCCTTGAGGACCGCCGGAGACAGATTCAGAGCCGATAACGCCATCCTCTCTTCCTTGGAGTAGCCGCACCTCAGCGTCTCGGCCCTGGCCACTCTCAGCTGAGGCAGTCCTGCAGTGTCTCACTGTTAATAACATAGTAACATGCTGCATATGACTTGACGTATTTGGTTTAAAAAAATGACTTGACTTATATTTTTAGGCAAAACAGTTGAGAAATTTTTGCAGTTTTTCTTAAATATAAAGCATATAGACAACTTACAAAAAGTATGTACACCAAACAAAATAAAAGGTTAATAACACTAAAATGGGATTAGCTAAAGATCACTAATCCATTCTCTGAATTGATTTGCATTGTGCCGTCTAGCACTGTGCACATTGTTCCTGGATGCTGAGCTCGCTTACCTAGAACACGCTTCGACGGTCTGGCGGCGACGATGATGGTGGTGGTGCCGATCATCGCCATTTGCTGACTATGTGCTCTGGGGTAGATGCAGCAAGTGATAGCAGGAGAGGCAACTAAAATGCGGGTGCCAATAACATTGGGTATCCAGGCACCGTTTATATTCTACCATCATGGCATGGGTCCAATGGCCACCTGCCAACTTTGATATCACACGTGATCTGTTGCAAAATTCGCCAGAGGGTTTGCACGGTCAAATGAGTCCAACTAGGACAATCACAAAAAAACTTGATTCGGTCGAAAGACTCCAACACTACAACAAACTAGGCTCTTGGAGGAAGTAACATTTTTTTAGGTAAATAACCGTGAACATCTTGTATTTCTCAAAGAAAGCCACATGGCCATAACCCATAAGTAGCAGAGGATTGCATGGTACACGACAGGGACTACAGATTTGGCACAACAAGGACCAAAGGATGCAGAAAGACATATAACAGATGCTTTGCTTTCGATTTCCACACGGGTGCCACACAGGTTCTCTAATTCCACTTGGCCTACGTGGCATAAGTTCCACCTCAGAAGAAACAGACCAACACGAAACCAGGAAAAGATTTGGTATGTACAACCTGGAGAGGAATGATTCACTCACGTTTTAGCCATGAGAACTACACGCTAGCCAACTGTGCCACCACCCGTTGCCTTACGACTGCAAAAAAGTAGAAAACCTAACTTCCTTGCAACTGGCAACATGATACGCGTCAAGAAAATTACAAAATAAGAAAACTTGCAACTGGCTGTTAATCATTTCAAACTTGCAACTCACCCATGTATCAACAGGCAAGATTGATGCAAATATAATGATTTGGCAAGGTCGAGTTCATCCCTAAAAATAAGAAAAGAAGATAAATGAACTCAGTCTTAAATGATATTCGACAACGTGATGCTAAACAAGAAGATGCTGATCAGTACCTGATGCTGATTACATGTTACAAACAAGTCTATAATAGGTAGAAACTTCAGCAATCAGCGATCACTCAAAAACATAACAATCAGCCATCACTTTGCCGCAATATTAGCAGTTGCCGGCTAACATTTACCTTCCACCCAAATGCCCAACATATACAAGGAAACTTATGAGTCCCCATGAGCAACAATTCTGCTGTCAGCTTGCAATGCCAGCTCAGATGTCTTAGGTTCTGTGATTATTGTTTTATCTCCTCCTGCAAGGCAGATCCCAGATTGAATGCTTAAATCCTAAAAATACATGCTGAGGATCATAGTTACTTGAACAGCCAATTTCAGGATAATGTTTCACTGAATCATAGAACTGAAGTACCACTAAAGTAAAAGAACTTGATCACATGACAGTAGAACCTTTTGAAGCAATCCCTTCCATTCTACTGTGACACATTGAAAACAACATGACCAGCTCGTAGAGGGACGGGCGTTACCTGGAAGAACACATAAAATAGATGTTGCGTGTTCAGTTTGAGCGACGGGAGAGAGCAGAGGGACGAAGCCCTACGCGTGGGCTGCCTCGGTGGCCTTGCGCCTGCTGGTGACGAAGCCCGCAACCGTGCAACGAATCCCGCCTACTCCACGGTTACAACGGACTCGTAGTCACAGGCAAACGCCAGCACGACATCAACGCGACAGCGCGTTGATAGAAAGGAATAATAATAGGAACCTGCGGCGCCGAGCGGATCGGCGAGCTGCCCGGCGGAGAGGCGGCGCTTCCTGGGGGGACGAGCAGAGGGACAGGGATGGAGAGTCGGGGGTTCGCCGGAGGGGAGGACGTGGAGTTTTGGAGCGGGGAGGAGCAGGAAGAGAGGGCGGCCAAGCTAATACCGAGATTAAGGCAGATCCAAAAAAACAAAAATGGTGACTTGCTCAGTTTCACTCGAAGATTCAGATTCAGACGTGACTACCAAGCTGTCAACAAAGCATTTCATCGCTACAAGAATCGAACTCCCGCGGCTCAGGCTCAATCACGAGAGCCAACTACGGCACCGGGATCTTATGATAACATAGCGAATTAAATCTACTCAGTCAGCTCAACCATAGAAGGGGGCGGAACTGAGACGTAACCGTCGAGTACAGTTTTTACGCCGATAAAACGTTCCGAGAAAAATGATCTCGGACTATAAATAAATTTAGGGTTTTTTATTTATGTGGCATACTTCGCTTAGTTTTTTTCATTTGTGTCCTACTAGTTTAGCTTTCCTCGGTTGTGCCCTATTTGTCTCTTTCGAGGCTGCTGATGGCCAAACGGGGCGTTTCCGTCTCGTCAACCGTGTTTGACCGTTACCGAAGCTGTGACATGTGGGTCCAGTAGAGTGCATACACCTGTGCGCACTCATGCTGCTCGCCGTCCCCACTTAAATCTTACAAGTGGGGCCAGCGGAGGAGGAGTGCTTGCATGCAGCTGTACGAGCGCGTCCATGCCTGCTCGCGTCCATGCCAGCTCGCCGTCCCCGAATTTGTGCGCCTTCAATGGCGTGCCCCCTGGCCGGCAAAAAGCTGCCTCGCCGCCTACGCTGCCGGCCTGGCGGAGCATCTGCTCCGCCGTCTTCGCGTCTCTCTTGTCCGCCGCAAGCTGAGCAGTCTGGCGAGCGGAATCAATGCCCGGTCACCATTGCTGCCGGTCCAAACGCGACGCAGTCCAGACCGCAGATGGCTACAAAAGGAGCCATTTCCTCTCCCATTGCGCCCACGCCGCCCAGTGATCCCCTCTTCCTCTCCTTGCCACCCGCGCCCAGTCCCTCATCTTTCCATGGCTCGTGGTGGTGGCCGCTCCACTCCCAGCTCGAACCGCCACCGCCATGTCCGCTATCCTTGGTTTCTTCAGTCGAGCAAATGCAGCAGCAGGGGCAGGACCCGTGGGCACTCGAGCGGGCCCTCGAGCATCACTCCTCCGAGCTCGACCAGGACTCCTCCAAGCTCGAGCAGGTCTCCTCCGAGCTCGAGCAGGGGCAGGGATAGCTTTGCCGTCCGCCGGGCACCCGATCCCATTCCCTTCATCGATCTGTCCGACGTGGAGGAGGAGGAGGAGGAGGATGAGGTCGTGGACCCGGGTATTGCCTGGGCCATGGCCGACTATCAAGCCACGGAGCTGGCCAGACATTCCACTGAGCAGCAACAGCTCATGGATACTCTGGTCGCTTCTGTGGTCGAAGCAGAAGCCGCGGAGAAGGCGAGAGCCGAGAAGTATGCGGACGACCTACAGAAGGCTCTGAACAACTCGAAGAGCAAGGGCAACACCCGAATGGAGGTGGACAACAAGGGCAAGGGCAAGGCCAAGCCGGTGGAGGTTTCCGACGACGAGGACGAGTGGTAGTCCATTTTAGTTGTTGGTGTAGTGTTTAATTATGTATTAGGCACCAACGAATTTTAGTTGTTGATTTATTTTAGAATTATGTACTAGGCACCAATGAATATTATGTTGTCTGGTTATTAGTTGTTTTAATTTTGAATTGTTTCAAACTCTCGCAAATTTCGTTTTTCTCCTGGCCCAAAATTCACAACTTAGTCTAGCATGATTCTACGTAATTGCAAAGAAAAAAGTCTGAAAGATTCACCCCTTAGCAATGAATTTTGGCCTTGTTTTGAAAACAACAGCATAAAGCGTGGAAAATAAAAAACAATGGAAGATTCCAACTAGGCACAAAAATGTGCATGGACATTGTAAACAAGTTTCCAATTTTTTATGTGCCAAAATCCCCATTTTGTGTGACTGATCGATTCTGCTGGGGGGAGATGAGGCAAATGGTGGGCGAGCTTACGGACTCTCCTGTCACTGGGTACGCCGCGGTCCACTCGTAATCGGGTAACGGTCACATGCTTTGGGTGACTGAAAGATTTGCCTAGTCCTACGCGCGTGGCCAATCGCATCTGACGGCCGCAGTTCGGCGCTAGGGTATGATCAAACGGTCTGGGATCGCCACTAGGGTTTGGAGAGGACTGCGGGGTTTTGATCGGGTCAACGGGGTATTCTGAGGTTTGACCAACATTCAAATGAGCACAACTAATTCAAAAAAAAAAAATCGAAAAATATGAAACCTGCGCTCGTTGCCGTTTTGTGTGACATTGTTACGCAAAAATAACTAAACTTGGTATACGGATATTTTCATGAAAAAAGCCCTAGCATGGGTGAGCTGCCAAGATCGAGTTCAAATGAGCATAACTAATTCAAAAAAATTGAAATAGTATGAAACCTGCGCACATTGTCGTATTATGAGACATAGTAACCATAAAAAATAATAAACTTGGTCCCAGGATATTTTACCGAAAAAACCTTCACAGAAATGAGCTACCATGAACAGAGTTGTATAGAGTTCAAGGAAAGTGAGGGAGGGGTTTTTGAAAAATAAAATAAATCTAGAAATTCACCAAAGCTTCATTTTGAGGTGAATAAGAAGGATCTGAACTTTGTTTTTCATTTTCATATTTTAAACGTCTTTGTTTGCCCCTTAGTTATGAGATTTATGGCTTTCAAGCAAAGAACCAAGGTCATGGCTATCTTCTTGCTATGATGACCAAACTCGGCACAAACATGTCCATTGACATTGTAAACAACATTGCCAAAGCAAGATTCCAAGATTTTTCTAAATGTTATTGTTATATTTTCTACAACATTGCCACGACATTGTAAACAACATTGCCAAAGTATATATCATAAATAAGATTGAAAATTGCCCTCTTACAATTTTGACAATAAGAATATCATGTGGGAGGCATAATCCCAGAATATCTTGAATTTTTTAGATTTGTAATTATATTCCACGCATTAAATGATTTTAGCAGCATTTACCGATGAAAAAATCACATAAATGGCGAAACAATCAAAAAAAAGGAAAACATAGGGGAGTCTTCCTTTCTAGTGTACTAGTATCAGGGAAAAATCATAAACTTGCAATACAACGGTTTTCATTTTTTTCGTGTCCCGGAGCGTCCAGTTCGCGTTGTGTTCGCGCTCGGTGGCATGACACGAATGCACGTATGCAGGTTGGCAGGTAAATATAAAATGATCGCGTCATGCAAAACATGGTTGCAACATGTCTAGACATGCCTAGATGGATCAAGACGTTCCCAATTGCAGTCAATTTGACCAACAAGTCCATGCACGTCAACTGTTCGACATATGTACACACGCGTCTAGATGCTCTAGATGACGTGGTGAACAATTACTGTCCTGTCATTCCAACTGAACGCCATCGATTGTGAATATAGCCGTAATGTGCAGTCTTTTCACACAGGTTTTGGCAAAACACGAAGCGATGTCTGTTCATTTCCGCATGCGGTTATCGATCTACGCGCTGTCGCACTAAATTCCTCTCTATCCTTCTCAAAGATAAAACCCCCGATGTGTATGCGGTTCCAAAGCAGTTCTTCTCTCTACTCTCCCAATAAAACCCCATTCTCTTCGACCTCTTCTTCTCTCCAAAAAACCCCAATCCATTCCCTTCCGATCGCCGCCATGTCGGACGACGAGTGGTGGCGCAGCGACTTCATTCCCAGCGACGAGGACAGCCAGGGCAACCCCAACGAGTGGTGGGAGGAGGGCCAAAAACAATGGCAGGAGGCTCACGACGATGACGACGACCAAGGCGAGGACGACGGCCATGGCGACGACGACTCCGGCGACGAGGAGGAGGACGACGAGGAGGAGGAGCCGCCCACCGACTACTCTGATGAGGAGGAGGAGGACGACTCCAGCGAGGAGGAGGAAGACGAGGACGACTCCGTCTCCGGCTCTGACGGGGGCGCGACACCGCCAGCGAAGATGCGGAGGAGGTAGGCGGCACCGCCAGCGAATAGGCGGAGGAAGTTGGAGCCCATCGCCGGCGAAGCAGTAGCAGTAGTTGCACTAGTAGTAGTATTAGCACTAATTAGTAGTTAGTGTAATTAGTTATGGATCTTTTGTAATGAAAATCTTTTGTACTAGTAATTAACGAATGTGCAAATCTGTTTATAACTTCAGCACTAATCAGTTTCAATTCAGTTTCCTAATTCATTGATTAGCACTAAGTTTCAATTCAATTTCCGCTTCAATTCAGTTAACGACGTACTAATCAACAAATTCCACTAAACAATGAAAAAAATAAATGCTGAGCATGATTTAGACAGAAAAATATTCATCGGAATATTTTTATTTAAGTTTTAAAAATTAAATGTTTATTCTTGGGGCCATTCTGAAGTCAAGTAGGCTTTTCTGATATGTCTATTTGACTTTAGAAAAGCCCAAAGATAAACATTCTTTTTGTTTGGTGCGGCGTAGTCCTGCTTATAAGCCAGTGATCCCCACCTGGGCATCTGAATCAATTACTGGCTCGCTGTCCCCACCTGCCTGTCCCAGTTGAGCGGTCCACTTGTCAACTCAGCCAAGTAACGGTCAAACACGGTTGACCTGACGGATACTCCCCGTTAGGCCACCAGCAGCCTCGAAAGAGACAAGTAGGGCACAACCGAGGAAAGTTAAGCGAGTAGGGCACAACTGAGGAAAGCTAAGCCAAATTGGGCACAAAAATAAATGACCCATAAATTTATTGGCTGTGAAAAATTACCCCTTCAAACCGGGAAAACACCGTTTCCGCGGTCGACCCGAAGGTGCCCTGTATTGCAAGGAAACAGTTGGCGGGAGGGACATTACGTCCCCGCGCGAGTTCCCTCCCTATTCCGCATCGAGCCGCCGCCGCCGCCCTCCCGCCTCCCTCAATTCCACACATAAACCGGCGACATCTGCTGCGGGAAGCCGCCACCGAGTCGCCGTCGCCCCAAATCCACCGCGCCGCACCGATTCGGGAGCCGCCTCCACACATCGACCGGTCCCGGCCGATTCACCGCTGCTCCCTCGGATCTATCTGTGAGTGCTTCTTTGTTCGTTTACAGCTTGGTGATGACCCACAAGTATAGGGGGTGTATCGTAGTACTTTCGATAAATAAGAGTGTCGAACCCAACGAGGAGCAGAAGGTGCTGACAAGGAGTTTCGGTAAAGGTTTCACTGTAAATGCTAGCAGACAAGTTTTTAGGGGTTTTTGATATAGCAGGTAAATAAAATGCGAGTAAGTAAAAGACAGTAATAATAATTGCAGCAAGTGGCCCAATCCTTTTTAGAGCAAAGGACAAGCCGGTTGGTTTACTTATGATGACAAAATGTTCTTGAGGACACACGGGATTCTAGTCAAGTGCTTTCGCTTCACATAGTTGATTAATCTTTATTGTTTTGATAAGTGTTGTGTGGGTGAACCTATGCTAATGCACCGCCCTTACTTGGACTAATACATACTTGTGATTATACCTCTTGCAAGCATCCGCAGTTACAAGAAAGTAATTAAGATAAATCTAACCACAGCCTTAAACTCTGAGATCCTACGCTCCCTTGTGCACCGGTATACTAACGGGGGTTTAGGTTTCTGTCACTCCGGCAACCCCACAATTAGCAACCAAATACACAATGCATTCCTCTAGGCCCATAAAGGTGAAGTGTCATGTAGTCGACGTTCACACGACACCACTAGAAGAATACACCACAACTTAAATATCAAACCATTAAATATTACTCAACATAATTCCACTACTAACAGCGTGACTTCTCCCATGTCCTCAAGAACTAATCGAACTACTCACGAGACATCATATGGATCATGATCAGAGGTGATATAATGATGGATAACATCTGAACATATACTTTAATTCACCGATAAAACTCAATAGCATCAACCACAAGGAGTAATTAACACCGGGAGAGTTTCCCCTATGAACTAAACAAAGTATAGCCCTAGATGTTACAGCGGAACGAGATGGTGCAGCGGTGATGGTGGTGATGGCGGTGGAGATGATGATGATGATCCCGATGAAGTCCAGCGCGATGACGATGAGGATGGCGATGATCTCCCCCTCCGGGAAGGAATTTCCCCGGCAGATTTCTCCCTGCCGGAGAGCTTTTTCTCTCTCTGTGTTTCCGCCTCGTGGAGGCGGCGGAATATTTTCTCACGGACTCCCCGTGTCTTAGGGTTTCTGGGGGATGAAGTACGCGAAGGGGGAGCGCCTGAGGTGGGCCAGGGGCACCACACCTGGCCAGGGCGCGGCCAAGGTGGGCCCCGCGCCCAGGGGTGGTGTGGGCCCCTCCTGGCCCATCTCAGCCTCCCCTTTTGGCTTAGTCCATCTTCTGATAAAATAGGAACATCTGTCTTCTCGGAAATATTTTTAGTGCTCCAGAAATATAGTGCCTTGACGTGCTTTTTCCAGCTGAAATCTGACTCCGGCAGTTAATTATCCAATGATCATCAAACATGCAAAATAAGACAAAATAACATAAGTAACTCCTCTTAATATGAAATATATCATTGAATAACAGTAAATTATGCTATAAAATAGTGATGCAAAATGGACGTATCAACCCCCCCAAGCTTAGACCTCGCTTGTCCCCAAGCGAAAGCTGAGCTCAGTAAACTAGAACAAAAGTTTATGGAGTGAAGCGTCGATAATAAAGAATACGGACAAGAAGCATCAGTAATTACTAAACAACACACTCATTTTAAACAGCAACTACTCTTCATATAACCTAACTTGAACATGAGTAGTGAAACAACCACAATAAAAATACACGAAGGAAATTATAGATTAGTAATGGCACACTTCATTCTTGGTCATAGAACAATAAGCAATCAATACTTATCTTTCGAAAGGAGTCTTTATATTAGAGCTTATATTGCAGAACTTCCACACTCAATTATCACACCTTCTTTACAGTCATTGATAACTTGCAAAGCTATATTCTTAGAGGCAAAAGTCTTTGTGCTAAGACAAGAAAGGATAAAGACATGATTGACAATATTAATGATATATATGGTTGAATCACAACAACTCAAATGCTTGCTCAAGGAAGAAGGAAATAGGTGTACTGACTCAACATGAAAAGTAAAAGAAAGGCCCTTCGCAGAGGGAAGCAGGGATTAAGTCATGTGCTAGAGCTTTTAAGTTTTTGAAATCATATAGAGAGCAAAAATTAAGTTTTGAGAGGTGTTTGTTAATTGTCAACGAATGGTAGCGGGTGAAAACAGTATTCTCCCTGTCAAACAGACTTTTAAGAGCGGCTCCCATGAAGGACGTTATTTCTACCAGCAAGGCAGATCATCCCTCTTTCTCTTTGGTTTACACACACAGATATTTCACTGTTTGTCATGCTTACTGATAATTCAGGGCAAAAGTGTGAAGAGAATTAAGGTTAAAGTTGTAATTAATTGGGACTGGGCATCCCGTTGCCAGCTCTTTTTGCAAGTTATTGGATAAGCGGATGTATATGCCACTAGTCCAGGTGTAAAGTCTGTTTGACAAGTAGAATAAAGGATAACCACACTACTTCCTCATGAGCTAGTAAACATTGACACAAAAGGGAATAATAACATTTTGAATAATTTAAAGGTAGCACATGAAAAATTTACTTGGAGTGGCAAAGAAATACCACATATAGGAAGTTATGGTGGACACAAATGGCATGGGTTTGGTTCAAGGATTTGGATGCACGAGAAGCATTCCCTCTCAGTACGGTGGTTAAGGCTAGCAAGGTCATGTAGCAAGCATAAAAGTTGGGGGATACACACAAATATATATATAATAGAAGCAACCATGCTATCTTCCCTGTAAGCACAAATGTTTTAACTCAAAGAATACTAATCTTATTGGCTAGCAAGAAAGAAAGATAAAGGGATAATATTTTTGCATGTAATTCCCTCCTTCTACTTAAGTTTTCATGGTATTGCTACTAATGACCAATACTAAGTTTGCCACAACTAATATAATTTACTTAATGTACCCAAAAGTGGCGTCAATACTAATGGCAAGATCAGCACATAAAGAAGATTGCAGGCTAAAATAAAATGTACCGAAAGTAAAGGTGGAACTTCTCATTAATATTCTGAACAAGACACACTCAAACCAACGGATACATGGATAACTAAAGGATTGACACTCCACATCGCAAACCATCTTATAAGATAACTTCTCTACTCATGATATGACCACGAAATTATAAAAACGAAAGGATAAAGATGATACTGGGCACTCCCCCAAGCTTGGAACAAGCCAAGGGAGTGCCATTACCCCTTGACGATTTAGGCTTGATCTCTTGGTGGCGACTCCCTAATGAGCTTCTCGACCAAATCCTTCAATTCATCTATCTTGTATGTGAGGATGCGGATCATCTCCGAATTGTGTTCGATGCGGTTCATGAACTGGTCAGAAGGTGAATCCCAGCTCTTGGAATTGTTTCCCCACTTCTCACTGGACTTAGGGCTTTCTTTTCCTGCATTGTTAGATCGATCTATATCCCAACAAGTAGGCAACTCCATCTCCGGAACTCTCTCAAATTGATACTTATGGATGAGGGTATGGAAAGGGTTACTGGAGTTTGAGGCGAGTGTCTTGGGTGCAAAGGCATGACGCGATGCCTCACCACCCATGTTCAGTTCTTCACAGGATTGAAAGGGTTGGCAGTCACCCCGATGCTTGCAATAGTAGCGCGAGGACGTGGAGTTGAGTCTTCCTCTACTTCATCATCGGTTTCGCTCTTGACCTCCTCCTCGATCCTCTGGTCCATGATGTCCTCCACGCCCTCCTTGCTCTCGTTGTCGTTGGAGAAGACCATGGCGCTCTAAATCCGAAATAGTTCCTGGCAGAAAACAGCTCGAAACAAAACTCGACGAAAACACGATATACGGACCTCGGGAGATCCGGGTGATTATATAGCAAAAAGTTTTACGACAAAAGGAAGGTACAGGACGAAACGGGGTCGGAGACGGGCTCCGAGGTGCCCACACGCACCCACGGCGCGGCCAGGGTGGGGCCCGCGCCCAGGGGTGGTGTGGTGCCCTCGGGCACCGTTTCCTACCCTTTTCCGACTCATAATTTTCCATATTATGTAAAAACAACAAATATTTAGGTTGAAAAGTAAATCGCGAACTTTTTCTTACCGAAACTGTTACCTATTCCAAATCAGCTTTTGCAGTTGTCTGAATTTGACTTTTTATAAAATCCTCTGGAGTTACCACTTTGATAAATCAACATCTTCATTATAAGAATCTCCAGAAATGTAATGCTTGAGTCTTTGACCATTAACCACTTGTGGTCTGTCCCCATCTAGTGAATTGATTTTAATCGCACCTGAGCGATAGACCTCCTCAATGATATAAGGTCCTTCCCATTTTGAAAGTAATTTTCCTGCAAAAAATCTGAGACGAGACCTATACAATAAAACTTTTTCACCTACGTTAAATTCTCTCTTAAGAATTCTTCTATCATGCCATTGCTTAACTTTCTCTTTAAAGAGCCTAGCATTTTCATAAGCTGCATTTCTCCATTCATCTAAAGAATTCAAATTAAGCAATCTCTTTTTACCGGCAAGTTTAAAGTCTCTATTAAGTTCTTTCACCGCCCAATAGGCTTTATGTTCTAATTCTAAGGCAAATGACAAGCTTTTCCATAAACCATTTTGTAAGGAGACATTCCCATAGGATTTTTATAAGCAGTTCTATAAGCCCACAAAGCATCGTTAAGCTTTTTAGACCAATTTTTTCTAGATTTATTAACAGTCTTTTGCAAAATAGACTTAATCTCTCTATTTGACAATTCTACTTGACCACTTGTTTGGGATGATATGGTGAAGCAATTCTATGATTAACATCATACTTAGCTAAGTTTTTCTAAAAGCACCATGAATAAAATGAGAACCCCATCAGTCATGAGATATCTAGGCACACCAAACCTAGGGAAGATAATATCTTTAAGCATTTTTAATGATGTCTCACCATCAGCACTAGAAGTTGGTATAGCTTCTACCCATTTAGTAACATAATCAACAGCAACAAGTATGTGAGTATAACCATTTGAGGAAGGAAAAGGACCCATAAAGTCAAATCCCCAACAGTCGAAAGGTTCAATAACAAGAGAATAATTCATAGGCATTTCATTACGTCTACTAATGTTACCTACTCTTTGACATTCATCACATGATAAAACAAATTTTCTAGCATCTCTAAAAAGGGTAGGCCAATAAAAACCTGATTGTAGAACCTTTTGCGCAGTTCTATCTCCAGCGTGATGTCCTCCATAAGCACTTCCATGGCATTTGCTCAATATTTCTTTCTGTTCATACTCAGGAACACATCTTCGCATAATGCCATCTACTCCTTCTTTATACAAATGTGGGTCATCCCAAAAATAATGCCTCAAATCATAAAAGAACTTTCTTCTTTGCTGAGCTGTAAAGGTCGGAGGCAAATACTTGGCAACAATAAAATTAGCATAATCAGCATACCAAGGACTTTCGCGTGAGCTTACCTTTATCGCAGCCAATTGTTCATTTGGAAAACTATCATTAACAGGTATAGGATCATCTGAAATGTTTTCTAATCTAGACAAATTATCAGCAACAGGATTTTCAGCACCTTTCCTATCTACGATATGTAAATCAAATTCTTGCAGTAAAGTACCCATCTTATGAGCCTAGGCTTAGCATCTTTCTTTTCCATAAGGTATCTAATAGCAGCATGATCAGTGTGAATAGTAACTTTTGAATCAACAATATAAGGTCTAAATTTATCACAAGCAAAAACAACTGCTAAAAATTCCTTTTCAGTAGTAGCATAATTCTTTTGAGCGGCATCAAGTGTTTTACTAGCATAATGAATAACATTTAACTTCTTGTCTACCCGCTGTCCAAGAACAGCTCCTACAGCAAAATCACTAGCATCACACATTATTTCAAAAGGTAAAGTCCAATCAGGAGGTTGAACAACAGGAGCTGTGATTAAAGCTTTTTTAGAGTTTCAAAAGCTTCCTTGCAATCATCATCAAAAACAAAAGGTACATCTTTTTGAAGAAGATTAGTGAGGGGTTTTGAAATTTTAGAGAAATCTTTAATAAACCTCCTATAAAAACCGGCATGACCGAGAATACTACGGATACCTTTCACATCCCTTGGACAGGGCATTTTCTCGATTGCTTCAACTTTAGCTCTGTCCACTTCAATACCTCTTTCAGAAATTTTGTGCCCTAGGACAATTCCTTCATTAACCATGAAATGACATTTCTCCCAATTAAGAACAAGATTTGTCTCCTCACATCTCTGCAAAACTTTATCAAGATTGTGCAAGCAATTATCAAAGGAAGTTCCGTAGACGGAAAAATCGTCCATGAATACTTCCACAATTTCTTCACAAAAACCATGAAAAATAGCAGACATGCATCTTTGGAACGTAGCAGGAGCATTACACAAACCAAAAGGCATACGTCTATAAGCATAAGTTCCATAAGGACAAGTAAAAGTTGTTTTCTCTTGATCTTGTGCTTTAACAGCAATTTGTGAGAATCCAGAATAACCATCAAGGAAACAAAAATGGTTTTCTTAGACAACCTTTCTAACATTTGATCAATAAAAGGCAAAGGATAATGATCTTTCTTAGTTACTTTATTGACCTTTCTAAAATCAATGCACATCCTATATCCCACTACTACTCTTTGAGGAATAAGTTCATCATTTTCATTTGGTACAACAGTAACTCCTCCTTTCTTAGGGACACAATGCACAGGACTTACCCATCTACTATCAGCAATAGGATAAATTATACCAGCATCAAGAAGTTTTAATACCTCATTTCTTACCACTTCTTTCATCTTAGGGATCAAGCGACGCTGATGCTCAACAACAGGTTTTGCATCGGGTTCAATGTTGATGGCATGTTGACATATAGTAGGAGAAATCCCCTTTAAATCATCCAAAGTGTATCCCATAGCTCCTCGATGTTTCTTTAGTACTTCTAATAACCTTGCTTCTTCATTACCTGAAAGTTTAGAACTAATAATAGCAGGATATACTTTCCTTTCATCAAGATAAACATACTTAAGATTATCAGGTAACGGTTTTAAATCGAAGACAGGATCTTCCTTAGGAGGCGCTGAGGTACCCAAATCTTCCACAGGCAAATTATGCTTAAGTATTGGTGGTTGACGAAGAAAGGCATTGTCAATCTCATTCCTCTCCTCCATAAATACTTCACTTTCGTGTTCCTCCATGAATTGCTGCAAGGCATTGTTAGGAGCAACAGCAATAGAAGCAAGTTGTTCAACTTGAAAATTCTCATTAGGCAATTCAGTTTCATAAAGTTGTTTACCAAACTTAGAGAAATTAAACTCATAAGATTCTCCATTAAATTTAGTGTAAATTTTCTCTTTCTTACAATCTATAATGGCACCACATGTATTCAAGAAAGGCCTACCAAAAATAATGGGACACGCTTTACTAGCAACAGAACCAAGTACTAGAAAATCAGCAGGGTATTTAGTCTTACCACATAAAACTTCAACATCTCTCACAATACCAATTGGGGAGATAGTTTCTCTATTAGCAAGCTGAATAACCACATCAATCTCCTCAAGTTCGCAAGGACCAATTTCATGCATAATTTCTTTATAAAGATCAAAAGGAATAGCGCTAGAACTTGCACCAATATCACATAAACCATAATAGCAATGTTCTCCTATTTTGACTGAAAGCACAGGAACACTTGTTTTCCTAGCTCTATGTAGCGCCCCGACCCGACTACTATACAGTGATACTGTGTCTCCGGTTATCCGTTACCACCAGACACACTATCAAAGCATAATAGAGAGATCAAGACTTGTGGAACAACTGGCACATCACAGACTCTACGACACAAAATCATATAGTTCAACTCTTATAATAGAGAAAGATAGCAAAGACAAACAGAGGTCACAGACCCAACATTACAACATGCGGAAGCGAAGTGTGTTGTTCTAAACAACAAGAACCAAATTATGGCCTAAGAGGCCTGCAGATAAACATCACAGCGCCAGCTGTTCCAGGATGTCCCAAGCTGCCACCTGGGAACCCCAGACTACTCGTCGACGTCCACAAAGAACCCACCTTCGAGGTCGGTGAAGTCCTCTCCTGAAAATAAGCAAACGACGTTGAGTTCGACGAACTCGCAAGATTAAGAGCTAATATATGCTCCATGATTGGCTTTCAAAGGTTTTATGGCTGTTTTGCATAAAGCTGATTTTATTTATAAAACACAACTCCATGGCATCGACTAATCAGATTAATTTTGAAAAGGGGTAAGAAGTAACTCTTTTCTTTGAGATCACCTTTCTCAAACATCACCAACATCACCATTGTACCTGTTCATCAAAGGCACCTCCCCGAATCACCCTCGAGGAAGTCAACCTTACATTCGTGGGATTGGTACCTCTAGTACCCAAGTTTTAATCATTCCGTTTAAGTTATTCTATGATCATCGTCCATTCCCAAGTCGTCCATAACCGCGGACACGGCTTTTCGAAAAGATTTATCCCTGCAGGGGTGTACAAAGTAGAAGTCCCCGGAGTCCCGAAGGGCCCCAGCTCCTTCGCCACGCGTACCGTCCGGCCCATTACCTAGCTTTTAGCTCTCTTCCTTGGAGAGCCGGCTGGGTGGGAGCGGTGTCGACTTCTCCCTCGTTAAAGACTTTCCAGGATCATCAGTGCCGGTAGGACAGGTTTGGTGACTCCTCCAACACCCTGTCCCGCGGACACTTATTTTCCTAACACCACAATCCTCATCTCAGTTCACCACCATCACGCACGCGCAAATGGAAAACCAAACTAGAGGACCCTGGCCAGCCCCGCTCGAGTTATTTAGTCTATGAGGGTTCCTGCAATTGCATAGGCCTCACGCATGGTTGCACGCTCAGTCTTGGTTCAGGATGTGCAGAACTCGCACCTAGGCGGCGAGAACGAGACAACCCACCACATCCCATGTGGCCTCTCATCCCCACCTTTAAGCATTTTATTATCCATCACCACATTTCTCCACCATCATCATCGCGGTCACAAGTCAGCACCTGTTTCCAGCATGTACCACCATAGTACCACTAGGCATTTACTAAGCATGGCTAAGCATATACATGGCAAGTATAATTATCTCGGGCCAACACTTCAAACCTGTGGTTAATAGGAAGGATACAGGTAATGTCAACAGGATTCTAATGCAACTAGTAGGATACTCTAATCCAGGCAAAAGACATTTAGAACCGCATGCAATATTATAGTGGAGAAAATAATTGCGGAAAATAGGATAAGATATGCTTAGAGGGGGGATTACGCTTGCCTTGTTGATACGGCCGGTAATACGGATCCTCGGGGTATTGTGGAGTAACCCCGGCTGCTTGATCTATCGAAGCACAACAGGAGAACAATCAATCACCACACATGGGTACAATGCAATGCGCAAACACATGATGGCATGGCAATTTTAATGCACCCTAAAGCTTTGAACGGGATCAACAAGTTAAATGGGGTCCCCATTATATTATTTGCAGTACTTGAAATAACCCCATATTAAAACTTAGTGATTTTAAAACTTAGTGATTTAGGGCTACTAGAAGTACATTAATGTAGTGGTGATCAAATATGCATGATGATGATTATTCTGGATTACCCATGTTTTTCTGAACATTTCGGTATATCGAACACCTTTTTCCGAGGTCCCGATAAAAAGTTATTATTTTTAGAATTTCTCTTTTTAATTAAGTGCTTTTAAATATTTTAATTACTTTCAACAACGATAGTAATAAATAGTCGAGCTCGAGCTAGAGCGATAGATCACGAAGGAATCATCGAGTTTCGATAACCCTAGCGTTGCGAGGGAGTAGCGGGGAATCATACGCTAGAAGGGAGAAAAGGAAAAAGAAACACAGCAGGAAAAATCTGTTTAGCCGGCCTCCAGCCCGGTTGGGCCGGTTGAGAGGCCGGCCTGCTAACAGAGCTGCCCGGCTGTGAGGCCGGTCTGGGCCGGCCCAGGAGCCGATCAGTGGCCCGAGAGTAACGGCCTTGTGGCCGGTTGTTCCGGCTCTGCGACCGGGCTGCTACAGCGAGGAGGAGCTTCGGCGTACGGCGTCGACGACGAACGTGACCGGCGGCGAGACGAAGCGAGGGAGAGAGAGGGGTAGCGAGAGGAGAGCCAAATGTCGCGAATCTCACCCTGGGCACGAGGCAGTGGTCGGAGATGGCGAGGGGTGGACGGGGAAGACGGAATCGACCCCGGCGGGCGTCGGTCGTGGTCGAGGTAGTCGAGGACGGAATCGACGAAAACCGGGCTCCCCGGTCCGATTCCTGGCACGGGGAGGAAGAGGAGGAGGCGGCGGAGGCGCTTGCCGGCGTCGATCTGCTCGGGGAACTCTCTAGCGGCGGCACTACGGCGACGGGCGCGGCTCGAGGTTGACAGTGGCGGGAGCGCACGGGGAGAGAGGGAGAGAGCAAGGGAAAAGAGTAGGTGAGGAGCAGGCGTCGTGGGCGTCCTCCTTCGCGTCCTTGACCACGGAGAGGGGGCCGCGGAGTGGGGGCACGAGGCCACGGCGGCATGGGCGCGGGAGCATGGCGCCAGTGTCCATGGTCGCTGCTGTGAGGGAAAAAGAAGAGAAACATCACGAAGAACCCCCTGGCTCCATTTTCTTTAATTGCAAAAAGGTCCAGCAGCACTTTTAGGGATTTTAAATAAGGCCCTAAACCATTTTTATAAAAACTGCCAAAACTTATACAGCCTCCCCATGGCATGAAGAAGCTCCAGAAAAAAAATTGGTGTCCCAAAGTAAAATGTTTTGAACTACACTTGTTCACAGGTTTTCCTTAAGGCCCTTTTGATAATTTCCCAAGAGGTATTTATTTGGAGCACTCAAGCATCTCCAAAACTATTGAAAATATTCATGGAGACTCTCACCATAATATTGAAGCTCCCCAGGATTTTAGTTTGAACTTTTGGAAAGTTTAACTTGGTTCCAAAAATAGAATTGAATTAAACCAATTTTGAATTCTCAAATTTATTTCCTTGCTTGGCAAGAATTGGGTTTTGACAATTTGTTATAGTAAGTGAACTTAGAACTTCCTGAACAATTTGGAAGTTCAAAGCAATTTGTTTGCCAGGTTGAGTAAAATGTTTGATTGGAAAATTTGGGAAGGGTTTTGCTTCCTTTGTTTTACTTTCCAAGTGTTGCCTTAATTAGCTTTAGCAATTTAAATAAGTATGCCATGATGCAATGCAATACAAAAGTGGAAAATTTAATCAGGTTTTTAGGTTCTCAAACTTTCGGGCTGTTACAACTCTACCCTCCTTACAGGAATCTCGTCCCGAGATTCTAAGAGTAGGAAAGGGGGAAACAGTTTACAACGGTACTACACGATCTTCTCGGCTTCTTTCTTGAAGAGGTTGATCGAGGGCAACATGAAGATCTTCATCGGCTTCACTTCGAGGTCACTATCCACGTACACCATAGGAAAGAAGGAAACCTTTCCGGAGAGATGAATCTTGGTGAAGATACCACTATCAAGTACCTCATAGCAGAACTTAGGATGGGGTTTCAAGCATCCCTTGGATTGACAGTTAGGAGACACAAGCGTGTGACGGGAGAGTGACAAGAAGTTTCCAGTTGGCAGACAACTGTTTCTCAAAGATTCAGAATATGAACCTTGCACAAGGCCTAAAATTTCTGAGGGAGAGTGCCGAAACAAGCTTCCAACAGATGAGGAGATAACTTGTACTAGTCGGCTTGAGTAGAACTTTCCTCACGGAGGAACATTCCAGATCACTGGAGAAGGATCGGAAAGCTAGATCGAGAGAACTTAGGAACTCCGCAAACGTTAGTATTGGGAACACTTCTTGATTTTCCAGACATAGGGACAACTTCTTGAGGATCACCAACTGTCGTTTCTGTTTGAGATTTAGATCTGATCGGGTGTAGAGATAATCCAGATTCAACATGGATGAATAGGGAGTCTTTGCCACAGATACCACCGAATTACTTTTGCTAGAACCCCAGGAGCTGGACTAGAAGGTCTAACTCCAAAGGATGAACGAGATTGCGGAACCCGCGGATTAGCAACTTGTCAGGCGACAGCTGCCCTAATTGGATACCTTGCAGCGAGACACGATTGAGTTCTTGATGGGCAACACCATAGGAGACAAAGAAGTTCTCAGACTTCCTCTCTTTCTGGAACAATTTAATCAGTGGCTTGGATGCATAGATGAAATTCTCAAGGAAAGGAGGTGACATACCATTCCGAGAATATTCTACACGTGCATGATCGAGTTGAAATGATTCCGAGGAAACCAGACAATTCATTCGGATCCACGGCGACATCTTTCAGCAATTGCACGTGGACCAGGAAAAGTCACTTCTAACTTCAGAACCTTGCCTTGTGACGACACAAGGTTAGTTCTAACAAGTTTTCAATCAAACATGGAGGAAAAGAATGTAGTGGAAGGGCTCAACAGCCAACTTATCTAGATACCCCAGAACGGTCGACCTCACAAGGTATGTGTTCTGAAATTATCACATGAACGGGCATAAGAATTGGTCAGCTTACTCATAAGCTCAATTTTTTTTTTTGGAGAAAAGAGTTGTCCGTGATGTTGAGCTTGGACAGGCGACAACCTGGCGATACTTCTGGAAGGAACAGCAGGATATCACGACCCATCTACAGGATATCACGACCTGGCGGTGGATCTTGAGTTCGAGAGAGGATCATGCCGTTCAGGGCACAACGAGGTGGTCTTGGACCTAGCTCTTTGACCGAGGAAGAGCAACAGAGAAAACGAACTTGGGAACACAGTCCAACTCAACTTATTGATCGGCTAACCAGTCATGCTAAGGAGGACAAAGAAGGTCTTTGGATTGCAACGCAGTAAGAACTGCGGAGAATATCCGATAGCCACATCATTGCTCACGTCTTATCATTCTCGAGTAACAAGTCACTCGGAGAACGAAGAGTAGCACAGTGTGCGAGCATCACTTCATCAAGAGGATCATGATGTTAAGCACGATACTTTGATATAAAAGAGTGTGACACTCTAAGGTGGAGCAGAACAAAATTAGACAAAGCCCGTATTCTGCAGATTCCATTACTTTGTCTTGATCCGAGAAGTGGACAGGATACGGGAGTTCATCCCTTCTAACAAGACGAAGTGGAAGTCTGGACGGGTCAAGAGAGTGACTTGCATCGGAACATACCAATACTTGATAGAACATGACGGTCAAACGGAAGACACGGTTCGGAAAGAAGAGCAAGAGTAACCAACATGCTCAGGGAAAAATCCTAAGATGTTGAAGAGACACCGATTATTACTCAATTGTGATAACCATGCCCGAAAAGGAGAGATGTAGCGGAATCACAAACAGAGTTGGGAGACGTGCTAGAAGAATCCTGGCTGTAACCCCGATGGTTCCAAGACAGAACCTAACACAAGGCTAAGGAGAAATGAAGTTACATAGCCAGCTGAGGTGTGGTAGATCCATATTCGACCATTTACCACACAGACCACGGAAAAGACTTGGGTTGAAGATCAGCATCATGCGCCAAGAATCCTAAATGGCATATGGATCACATGGGTAACAACCCACACAATTCAACATACCGGACTCACAGCACAATCCGGGACCTTCTGTTCAAGTCCTTGGGCTAGAACCCGAAGAAAGGAAGCATTAGTGTCCGCTCAAGTACACAGACTAGAGACAATAATACTTTGGGTAACACGAGCAAAGGATCATCAAGATGGAACTTGAGTCAAGAAAGGAACAGATGATTAGACTCAGTACGGATACCAAAGGTTCAAACAACTGGGATGACATCGGATTGAATCGCAGCGGGAGCAACGTGACACATAACACTGAAGGTCGAACCCACCCACGTTTCTAATCATTTTGAAGTAACAGGTGAGAAGTAAAACCTTTAAGTCAAATTGAGGTAAGATTGCTCCGAGATTAGAGGGTAACCAGATAAGGAGTAAAAAGAATCCTAAGATGGTTTTCACAACTCATTTTTAGGTTAAAAATATTTTCACAAACACTAGACTCAACATCGACCAGTAGAAGGGTTTCCTACAGGCAGTACTGCTCTGATACCAACTTGTAGCGCCCCGACCCGACTACTATACAGTGATACTGTGTCTCCGGTTATCCGTTACCACCAGACACACTATCAAAGCATAATAGAGAGATCAAGACTTGTGGAACAACTGGCACATCACAGACTCTACGACACAAAATCATATAGTTCAACTCTTATAATAGAGAAAGATAGCAAAAGACAAACAGAGGTCACAGACCCAACATTACAACATGCGGAAGCGAAGTGTGTTGTTCTAAACAACAAGAACCAAATTATGGCCTAAGAGGCCTGCAGATAAACATCACAGCGCCAGCTGTTCCAGGATGTCCCAAGCTGCCACCTGGGAACCCCAGACTACTCGTCGACGTCCACAAAGAACCCACCTTCGAGGTCGGTGAAGTCCTCTCCTGAAAATAAGCAAACGACGTTGAGTTCGACGAACTCGCAAGATTAAGAGCTAATATATGCTCCATGATTGGCTTTCAAAGGTTTTATGGCTGTTTTGCATAAAGCTGATTTTATTTATAAAACACAACTCCATGGCATCGACTAATCAGATTAATTTGAAAAGGGGTAAGAAGTAACTCTTTCTTTGAGATCACCTTTCTCAAACATCACCAACATCACCATTGTACCTGTTCATCAAAGGCACCTCCCCGAATCACCCTCGAGGAAGTCAACCTTACATTCGTGGGATTGGTACCTCTAGTACCCAAGTTTTAATCATTCCGTTTAAGTTATTCTATGATCATCGTCCATTCCCAAGTCGTCCATAACCGCGGACACGGCTTTTCGAAAAGATTTATCCCTGCAGGGGTGTACAAAGTAGAAGTCCCCGGAGTCCCGAAGGGCCCCAGCTCCTTCGCCACGCGTACCGTCCGGCCCATTACCTAGCTTTTAGCTCTCTTCCTTGGAGAGCCGGCTGGGTGGGAGCGGTGTCGACTTCTCCCTCGTTAAAGACTTTCCAGGATCATCAGTGCCGGTAGGACAGGTTTGGTGACTCCTCCAACACCCTGTCCCGCGGACACTTATTTTCCTAACACCACAATCCTCATCTCAGTTCACCACCATCACGCACGCGCAAATGGAAAACCAAACTAGAGGACCCTGGCCAGCCCCGCTCGAGTTATTTAGTCTATGAGGGTTCCTGCAATTGCATAGGCCTCACGCATGGTTGCACGCTCAGTCTTGGTTCAGGATGTGCAGAACTCGCACCTAGGCGGCGAGAACGAGACAACCCACCACATCCCATGTGGCCTCTCATCCCCACCTTTAAGCATTTTATTATCCATCACCACATTTCTCCACCATCATCATCGCGGTCACAAGTCAGCACCTGTTTCCAGCATGTACCACCATAGTACCACTAGGCATTTACTAAGCATGGCTAAGCATATACATGGCAAGTATAATTATCTCGGGCCAACACTTCAAACCTGTGGTTAATAGGAAGGATACAGGTAATGTCAACAGGATTCTAATGCAACTAGTAGGATACTCTAATCCAGGCAAAAGACATTTAGAACCGCATGCAATATTATAGTGGAGAAAATAATTGCGGAAAATAGGATAAGATATGCTTAGAGGGGGGATTACGCTTGCCTTGTTGATACGGCCGGTAATACGGATCCTCGGGGTATTGTGGAGTAACCCCGGCTGCTTGATCTATCGAAGCACAACAGGAGAACAATCAATCACCACACATGGGTACAATGCAATGCGCAAACACATGATGGCATGGCAATTTTAATGCACCCTAAAGCTTTGAACGGGATCAACAAGTTAAATGGGGTCCCCATTATATTATTTGCAGTACTTGAAATAACCCCATATTAAAACTTAGTGATTTTAAAACTTAGTGATTTAGGGCTACTAGAAGTACATTAATGTAGTGGTGATCAAATATGCATGATGATGATTATTCTGGATTACCCATGTTTTTCTGAACATTTCGGTATATCGAACACCTTTTTCCGAGGTCCCGATAAAAAGTTATTATTTTTAGAATTTCTCTTTTTAATTAAGTGCTTTTAAATATTTTAATTACTTTCAACAACGATAGTAATAAATAGTCGAGCTCGAGCTAGAGCGATAGATCACGAAGGAATCATCGAGTTTCGATAACCCTAGCGTTGCGAGGGAGTAGCGGGGAATCATACGCTAGAAGGGAGAAAAGGAAAAAGAAACACAGCAGGAAAAATCTGTTTAGCCGGCCTCCAGCCCGGTTGGGCCGGTTGAGAGGCCGGCCTGCTAACAGAGCTGCCCGGCTGTGAGGCCGGTCTGGGCCGGCCCAGGAGCCGATCAGTGGCCCGAGAGTAACGGCCTTGTGGCCGGTTGTTCCGGCTCTGCGACCGGGCTGCTACAGCGAGGAGGAGCTTCGGCGTACGGCGTCGACGACGAACGTGACCGGCGGCGAGACGAAGCGAGGGAGAGAGAGGGGTAGCGAGAGGAGAGCCAAATGTCGCGAATCTCACCCTGGGCACGAGGCAGTGGTCGGAGATGGCGAGGGGTGGACGGGGAAGACGGAATCGACCCCGGCGGGCGTCGGTCGTGGTCGAGGTAGTCGAGGACGGAATCGACGAAAACCGGGCTCCCCGGTCCGATTCCTGGCACGGGGAGGAAGAGGAGGAGGCGGCGGAGGCGCTTGCCGGCGTCGATCTGCTCGGGGAACTCTCTAGCGGCGGCACTACGGCGACGGGCGCGGCTCGAGGTTGACAGTGGCGGGAGCGCACGGGGAGAGAGGGAGAGAGCAAGGGAAAAGAGTAGGTGAGGAGCAGGCGTCGTGGGCGTCCTCCTTCGCGTCCTTGACCACGGAGAGGGGGCCGCGGAGTGGGGGCACGAGGCCACGGCGGCATGGGCGCGGGAGCATGGCGCCAGTGTCCATGGTCGCTGCTGTGAGGGAAAAAGAAGAGAAACATCACGAAGAACCCCCTGGCTCCATTTTCTTTAATTGCAAAAAGGTCCAGCAGCACTTTTAGGGATTTTAAATAAGGCCCTAAACCATTTTTATAAAAACTGCCAAAACTTATACAGCCTCCCCATGGCATGAAGAAGCTCCAGAAAAAAAATTGGTGTCCCAAAGTAAAATGTTTTGAACTACACTTGTTCACAGGTTTTCCTTAAGGCCCTTTTGATAATTTCCCAAGAGGTATTTATTTGGAGCACTCAAGCATCTCCAAAACTATTGAAAATATTCATGGAGACTCTCACCATAATATTGAAGCTCCCCAGGATTTTAGTTTGAACTTTTGGAAAGTTTAACTTGGTTCCAAAAATAGAATTGAATTAAACCAATTTTGAATTCTCAAATTTATTTCCTTGCTTGGCAAGAATTGGGTTTTGACAATTTGTTATAGTAAGTGAACTTAGAACTTCCTGAACAATTTGGAAGTTCAAAGCAATTTGTTTGCCAGGTTGAGTAAAATGTTTGATTGGAAAATTTGGGAAGGGTTTTGCTTCCTTTGTTTTACTTTCCAAGTGTTGCCTTAATTAGCTTTAGCAATTTAAATAAGTATGCCATGATGCAATGCAATACAAAAGTGGAAAATTTAATCGGGTTTTTAGGTTCTCAAACTTTCGGGCTGTTACACTCTACCGGGATGTGAAACAATATTAGAGGCATCTTCACAAAAGATAATATGTCCTCCTTCTACATTTTCAGTTACCAAATCCTTTACTATTGCTATTGTGGGTTCTACCGCTATTTGTTCAGCAGGTTCTAAAGCTTTCTTTGCACTTTTATTAACCACACTAGCTATGATAGAATGTTCCCTAATTTTAACAGGAAAAGGTGGTTTCTCAATATAAGGTTCTGGCAAGATACGATCAACTGTATGAACTTCAATGTTTTTAGTATTGGCAGTATTAGTATTATCTTTGTAAGGCAAATGATACTTATTGCAACTTTCTTTAGGAACATCAAGATAAGAGGCAAAAGCCTTATAACAGTTTGCAATAACTTGAGAATCAAGACCATACATATCATAGAGATTACGAAAATTATCAGTATTCATAAAAGTTTTAATGCATTCGTAATCATGCTTTATACCTGATTCTCTACCTTTGTCGTTCTCCCATCCTTCAGTATTTTCCTCAATCCGATCAAGAAGGTCCCATTTAACTTCCTCTTTATTACGCGTAAATGATCCAGCACAAGAGGTATCCAATAGAGTTTTATCTTGGAGAGAAAGCCTTGCATAGAAATTATCAATAACAACATTACCAGGAAGCTCATGAATGGGGCATTTGAGCATTAATGATTTCAATCTCCCCCACGCTTGGGCAATACTTTCTCCATCATGAGGCCAAAAATTATATATATGATTCCGATCTTGATGAATTTCACAAGGAGGATAAAATTTAGAATAAAAGAGAGGCACAATCTCCTCCCAGCCAATAGAACGCCCATTTTTCAGCATCCTATACCATTTTGCAGCTTTACCAGTCAACGATATAGAAAACAATTTCTTCTTGACCTCTTCCATTGAAATACCTGCACACTTGAACAACTCGCATAATTCATGAATGAATAGCAAATGATCCCCAGGAAGGACAGTTCCATCTCCTGCATAGCGGTTATTCGTAACTCGTTCAACAATTTTCATAAGTATTTTAAATGGAATTAATTGATCAGGTGGTTCCTCTTCCACTACCTTAGCAGTGGTAGTAGTATTTCCAAACAGGGATTCAAATGGAGATCTCTCCATGATAAAATAAAGTAGCAAGCAGAAATAAAAATAGCACCTACAGTAAAAGTTTCCCTTACCAATTCCACTTACCAATAGCGCTTCACTCCCCGGCAACGGCGCCAGAAAATAGTCTTGATGACCCACAAGTATAGGGGGTGTATCGTAGTACTTTCGATAAATAAGAGTGTCGAACCCAACGAGGAGCAGAAGGTGCTGACAAGGAGTTTCGGTAAAGGTTTCACTGTAAATGCTAGCAGACAAGTTTTTAGGGGTTTTTGATATAGCAGGTAAATAAAATGCGAGTAAGTAAAAGACAGTAATAATAATTGCAGCAAGTGGCCCAATCCTTTTTAGAGCAAAGGACAAGCCGATTGGTTTACTTATGAGGACAAAATGTTCTTGAGGACACACGGGATTCTAGTCAAGTGCTTTCGCTTCACATAGTTGATTAATCTTTATTGTTTTGATAAGTGTTGTGTGGGTGAATCTATGCTAATGCACCGCCCTTACTCGGACTAATACATACTTGTGATTATACCTCTTGCAAGCATCCGCAGTTACAAGAAAGTAATTGAGATAAATCTAACCACAGCCTTAAACTCTGAGATCCTACGCTCCCTTGTGCACCGGTATACTAACGGGGGTTTAGGTTTCTGTCACTCCGGCAACCCCACAATTAGCAACCAAATACACAATGCATTCCTCTAGGCCCATAAAGGTGAAGTGTCATGTAGTCGACGTTCACACGACACCACTAGAAGAATAACACCACAACTTAAATATCAAACCATTAAATATTACTCAACATAATTCCACTACTAACAGCGTGACTTCTCCCATGTCCTCAAGAACTAAACGAACTACTCACGAGACATCATATGGATCATGATCAGAGGTGATATAATGATGGATAACAATCTGAACATATACTTTAATTCACCGATAAAACTCAATAGCATCAACCACAAGGAGTAATTAACACCGGGAGAGTTTCCCCTATGAACTAAACAAAGTATAGCCCTAGATGTTACAGCGGAACGAGATGGTGCAGCGGTGATGGTGGTGATGGTGGTGGAGATGATGATGATGATGATCCCGATGAAGTCCAGCGCGATGACGATGAGGATGGCGATGATCTCCCCTCTCCGGGAAGGAATTTCCCCGGCAGATTTCTCCCTGCCGGAGAGCATTTTCTCTCTCTGTGGTTTCCGCCTCGTGGAGGCGGCGGAATAATTTCTCACGGACTCCCGTGTCTTAGGCTTTCTGGGGGATGAAGTACGCGAAGGGGGAGCGCCTGAGGTGGGCCAGGGGCGCCACACCTGGCCAGGGCGCGGCCAAGGTGGGCCCCGCGCCTAGGGGTGGTGTGGGCCCCTCCTGGCCCATCTCAGCCTCCCCTTTTGGTTTAGTCCATCTTCTGATAAAATAGGAACATCTGTCTTCTCGGAAATATTTTTAGTGCTCCAGAAATATAGTGTCTTGACGTCGCTTTTTCCAGCTGAAATCTGACTCCGTCAGTTAATTATCCAATGATCATCAAACATGCAAAATAAGACAAAATAACATAAGTAACTCATTTTAATATGAAATATATCATTGAATAACAGTAAATTATGCTATAAAATAGTGATGCGAAATGGACGTATCACTTGGATATACGATGGTTTTCATACATTCATAGTTTACTAGCGTTTCCTTGTGCATTTTAGATGAATTTGAACCCGTACGAGGAATTTTTGCTCGAGAACCCGTCCTCGTCCGACGACTCAGACGTAGAGACGTTGCTCAAGAACCACCATAAACAAATGGTGGTGGCGGTTCTCGCCATGAACGAGCTCAAGGATCGGAGGAAAAAAAGGCGGCCAGGATCCAACGTTGTCCGCCTTTGCATTCCTCGGAGCCACTATTACGTTAACGAGCTGCTCATGCAAGGCTACTTCGCGGAGATAGATACCTACGTATCCGACCATGCATCTTCCGAAGATGGTCCCGAATGCGTCGATCACTCTTTGTGAAGATAGTGGAACCTTGCGAGGCCAGTTGTCGCGATTTTACCCGTCGGAGGAATGCTACGGGCTTAATTGGTTTTAACGCATTGATACGTCTCAAACGTATCTATAATTTTTGATGTTCCATGCTTTTTTTATACCAAATGCAACATGTTTTATTTACAACTTATATCATTTTTATGCATTTTCCGGAACTAACCTATTAATAAGATGCCACAGTGCCAGTTCCTATTTTCTGCTGTCGTTTTGTTTTAGAAAAGCTAGTCGGGAAATATTCTCGGAATTGGACGAAACTTCACGGGGGCAAGTTTTTCATCGATACGAAGACGGAGTCCAAAGGCGACCGAGGAGACGGACCAGGGCGGCCAGACGCCACCTCGGCGCGACCAAAGGTGGGCTCGCGCCGAGGGGTTGTCTAGGCCCCCTGCCCACCGCCTCACGCCGCCTCTTCGCCTATATAATCCACTCGTCCAGAAAACCTAAGTACCCGAACAATTTCCACAAAAAACATTTGAGTCCACCGCCGTCGTCAACCCTAGTTCGGGAGGGTTCTGCAGCTCTTCCCGGCACTCTGCCGGAGGGGGAGATCATCACCGGAGGGCTCTACACCACCATGCCCATATCCAGACTGATGCGTGAGTAGTTCTCCATTGGACTACGGCCCCATAGCAGTAGCTAGTCTGTAGTCTCTCCACTTTGTGCTGTCATGTTTAGATGTTGTGAGCTGCCTAACATGATCAAGATCATCTTTATGTAATGCTACTTGTTGTGTTTGCTGGGATCCGATTAATTGTGAAGTTATGATCAAGTTTGTTCATCTGTCTATCTATATGTTTTATTTATGTTCTTGCATGCTCTTCGATGCTAGTAGATGCTTTGGCCAAGTAGATGCTAGTGTCTCCAGGAGGGGGTATTTATGCTAGATTGTGGGTTTATGTCTCCGGTAGCCTGGGCTCGAATGACAAAAACGACTAAGGCTCTAGATGTGCTATTGCCACTAGGGAGAAAACAACTTTGCTATGTCTATATGTCATTTGCATTGTTTACAGTACACACTTTGCTTATTGCAATTATCTGTTGCTCGCAACTTAATACTTGCGGGAGACACGGAAGTTATTTCGCAGGTGGATTATTAGTCATAGATGCAGCTAGCAAGCGGTTTATGTATCTTGTAATGCCCAATAAATACTACAATGAACTTTGTCTTGTCATATTATGCATTGTCACGCCATCACCATTTGTCAATTGGCCAGCTGTAATTTGTTTACCCAGCATGTTGTTTATCTGTTTATGGAGAGATACCGCTAGTGAACAGTGGACCCCAGTCCATTCTCATACACTGATAAAAACACTGTTTCCACAATGCTCTACACTCATTTGGTCGCTGTTCATTTTTGCATTTATATTTATTTTACACACCATACGTTTAATTCTTTGTATTCAGCAAGCCAGGGAGATTGACAACCTTCCTGTTTCGTTGGGGCAAAGTGGTTTGATTGTGTTGTGTGCAGGTCCAGGCCAGGCTTGTGTCACGCCAACACTTTTCTAGCACCATGTTGAAACTCTTCCAATTCCTACTGGTTCGATTAAACCTTGGCATTGTTGTCAAGGGAAATTTGTTGCTGCACTACTTCATACCTTCCTCTTGAGGTCTCCCAACGAGCGTGTGTTCCACGTCATCACGCATATCACAAATTCTCCGCAACAATGAGGGTGATTGCCTATGGTATTCTGGCTGACTACGTTGACGGGTATATTCGCATTGTCGAGGATACTACAATCAAGTCAGTGTGTAGATTCGCCAAAGTGATAATCCGTCTATTTTTGTCAGCACCCAATGAAGAAGACACAATGAGGTTGATGGCATCGAATGAGAAGCGATGATGGCAGGGCATGCTAGGAAGTATTGACTATATGCATTGGACTTGGAAAAACAGCCTGAAGGCATGACACAGTCAGTATTGTGGCAAGAGTGGTGATGCAACAATTGTGATTGAAGCCGTTACATCCGAGGATTTGTGGATTTGGCAGTGTTTGTTTTGGGTTTGCTGGGTACACTGAATGACATCAATGTATCGTGTCGGTCTCTTACGAGGCTAGCTAGTGGTGATGTTCCGGCTTGAAACTACATAGTCAATGGGCATCTCAACACAAAGGGGTACTATCTTGCAGGCGATATTTATCCTACTCGGTCTACATTTGTGAAGAACATCTCAAATCCCAGGAATAAGAAGAAAGCTGAATTTTCCAATGCACAAGAGGGATGCCGAAAGGACATTGGGAGAGACTTTGGTGTTTTGCAATCTAGGTTTGCCATTGTTCGAGGTCCTGCTCGTTTTTGGGATAAGAAAACCCTCAAGAATATAATGACATGTATGATTCTTCACAACATGATCATTGAGTATGAGAGGGACTTGGACTTGGAGTTCTTCTACGACAATGTTGATTGCCGTGTGAAGCCATCTAGAAACGCAGATCACATTCAAGCATTCCTTCAGACTTACAGGAACATTGAGGACGCCGACACCCACAACCAGCTTCAACAAGATCTTATTGAGCACCTCTGGCAGTTGCATGGACAATAATCTGCCATTTCCATTCATTTGAATTTATTCATTTGTGATTTGAACTATTTATTTGCATTTGGCACAAGTCTTGTATTGGATTATTGTTTGATTCGTTTGATTTGTATTTATTTTTTATTTGAACCATTATTGTAATCTGGATTATGTTTGTATTGTACAATTATGAATATTTACATTAGTTTATATTGGTTTCATATTTTTATGTCATATGACACATATGTGTTGAAATGCTGAAAAAACCATGTGTACAATACATTGATGCAATACATTGATATCATAATTTTATATTAGTTTAAAACATAATATTCTGTTTGACCGCTTGGCCTTACGGGTTCTATTCGGCCGCAACCGAAACCAGCCCTTAAACAAGTTTACCGTGACTTGTATCTCGTGTTTATAGACCAGCGGGATACGTGTTTTTCTTAAGATGCTCTTACGCTATGAAAACCTTATTGACATTTTTTTACTCGCTTTGATTCAAAATAAGTGTCGTAGTTTTAAACTATCCTGGTTTAAAACTTTGACACTTATTATGAATCGGGGAAATAGATAAAATACATTAACATGGTCATCTTTAAATTAATAAACATCGTGAGATTACAAAGTAGCCAAATAACAAACCTGTTGGGACACCGGTTTAAAATTACAACAAGTTCCGAAGTTGAGAAGTTTAACACCTCAAACATAGGCACCGACACCATGTAGAAGTTAACCAAAGAAAGACTACAGCGGTACGGTACAGCCTGCCAAGCTAATGGCTATTCCCTCCGTTCTACAACATAAAATGTTTTAGCTGTTTCACATATTGTCTAGATTTAGACTAAAATAAGTGAACATATACACCAAAACGTGTCTGGATATATGTGTATATGTAAATGTGGAAAAATGTTAAACATCTTCTATTATGGAACGGAGGGAATACGTGAGATCCATACAACTGCAGCTGAGAATACAAGATATGATGCATTACTCGACCACTGAATCAGATCAACAGCTTATACAAGTTTTTAGTATGAAGAATATGTACCTCACTACCTCTGACCATGCACAAGACTGATTGTTTCTTGATTATTTATATTGCTATATTCTAGGTGACTTCGCTAGTGATCGCACACTTTTTTTTTTACTGTAAAGTGATCGCACACTTGAGGAACAATAAGCATATTTTCCCATAAAAAGTTGTGTGGTAAATTATATATTTTTTGACTGTAATGGTAATAAATTATAATCAAAGAACCTCATTACAATTTATAAGTAAAATACACGACTCCTGTATCTTCACGTGTGCCGGTCCGCTGTCCTTTTACTTATGGTATTCCATTGCGACAGTGCAGTACTAGCTAACTCGGGGAACCAAGGTCGTTCTTACAGCAAGAGCCAAGAGGGAGCACCACACCAATCAACTGAAACATGAAGGAGCTGAAGTGTAGTTAGTGTATCCAACTTCCTTACTTCAGTGTAACTTCATGGATCACATCGGTGATTCGGTAGTATGACACACAAACTTGGTTCGAACCAAGAACAAGGTTTTGGTTGCCGGTAGGAAAAAAATTCTAAAGTGGGGAGGGGGTTGTCAGGAACCGCAGTTACCGGACGAATTTGAAATCGGAAATTCAAAAATTCAATTTTTTTGGTTTCCAGTTTGACCATTTACCGAAAGTTTTTATTAAAATTCAAAAGTTCAGGTTTTTTTGGTTGGTATGACTATTTCTCGGGGGTGCTCCCGACCGGTAACCAAAACGCTGACCAAGAAACGCGGCTGGACCGTACAACCAGATTATCAGCCTATACAAGCCGTTGTTCTCCATTTCAATTCTAATAAGGAAAATTGTTGACTGAATATTCAAGTTCTCAATTATCTGCGCTGCTGTATACTGTTATACTTGGAACTAAATCTCTTGGAGACTTGTACTGAGTCTTACACGCTTGAAGAACAGTATGCATGTTTTCAAAGCTGTATAAGAAATCTATAACCAAACAGCCTCACTAAGATTTAGGAAGTACATTCACAAATGGCGAATACATAAAATCCTTAAACATTGATCTATGAGTGCATGGCAGCATGGACTGATAGTGCAGTACTAGCTCACGGGGGGAGACCAAATTAAGGTGTTCTTGAGGACCGCCGGGGACAGATTGATGGCCGAACAGGCCTTCAGGCCTTCCTTGGAATAGCCGCACGTCAGCCTATGGCCCTGGCGGCTACTCCAAGGAAGGCTTGAAGGCGTGTTCGTCTCGTCTGAGCCCGCGGCGGTCTGGTGGTGGCGGCGACGACGGTGGTGGCGCTGATGGTTGCCATTTCTGAATGTGTACGCGGGGGAAGAGAAGCAGCAAGTGATGAGAGCAGGAGAGCCGGTTGAAGCGGGGTACGAAGAGTTTGTGTACCGTATATATAACCTAGGATGATGCGTGTGTCGAGTGGCCGGCGATCGCAGCCAAGTGTTGAATCCCGGAGGATGAAACTGGGAAGCAACACCTACCGTCTAGCTAGGAAAGCCAACAGACCAAGCCACGAGCATTGGAAGATTGCAAGCCACCAGGTCTCAGAGGATTCAGGATGATTGCACGGTAGACGACAAGAAACATAGCTAGCGACAAAGGATCGATGAAGAAAAACAAACGAATTGAGACCTCGCGCTAGCTTGCTGGATATACTAGAACCAGACAACGGGACAATTGAGAGACATGCAAGGCAAAAACAAAGGGGGCTATGCTCAGATTTTGCTCGATATACTCCTCTTGACCTCAGGATCACTCGCTTTCAGCTATGAGACCTACAGGCTAGCCAACGGCGCCACCAGTCCACCAGCCCACTGTGATATTAGAACGAAATTACTTCTGTTCTTCGCAGCAGCAGCTAAGGTCTGCTGTCCAAGATCCATAAAACATGTGCCTCTGCCCTCTGTTCAGATTTCCCAAAACTCTGAAGATGGTGAATAGTTGCCTAATGGATATTTGTTTCTTCCTCATTCAGTTAAACAGTACTCCTTGAACAGCTAAACGGTGTGGGGAAACATTTTTTTTTTTTTGCGAATAGCTGTGCTGAAACATTAACTTCACATATCTAAGAAGGAGCTTCGCACAGCTCCAAGCGTCGAGTGCACCGTCGGTGTTAACCTTGAGGAAATCAGGTGGAGGAGGAGACCCAGACATCTTTCTTCTTCTCCTTGTGCATCGGATGTTTCTTCAAGAAGTCTGACATGACACTGATAGGAGTGCAAGGTTTCATTCAGACTTCTCATATTATCCGCGGCGTTCGCTCTGTTTTCTGAGGTTTCAGATCAACAAATCCATAATAATATGCAATCTTTCAGCAGATTTCATATCATAAACACAAACCACTCTTGTAGCAGCTTGGCTGGATAGATTAAGAGCATCTCCACCAGCGTCCCGATAGGGCTTCCCACCGGTCCAATGGATCAGACACAAAAGCCGCTCCCAACATCGTCCCTATTACTCCCACCGTTCCAAATTAATTGACTTCCATTTGTCCACATGTGGATGTATCTATACGTGTAACATGTCTAGATACATCTATGTGTGGACAAATGGAAGTCAATTAATTTGGAACGGAGTGAGTAGTTCGGAGGGCTTAGGAACATGTCCAACATCTCCTTGTCCATGCCCACCTTTCAGGATCATCTTGGGGTGTCGGACACGCCAATTCGATAAGTGGGTCCAACATGTCATCAACACAAAGGTCGCTCAACCTTATTCAATGGCGCCCACCCACCTTATCTTCCCTAGGCGGATGTTGTTGTTTCCCCTCGCGCCAGTGGTATGGCTTCGTCATGCGTCTGACATTAACGACTTCGGCACTAAACGACGCCACCAGCCCCTTTATCGACACATGTGGGCGCTCCACGCCGGCCATTCAGCCTGCTTGCACCTCTCTCTCTCTCTCTCTCTATGGAGGCCACCGTCAGCACGATGAGGCATAAAGGATGAGGTTGTTGGCTCCGGCTCGGATACATTCTGGCATAGCCACCGTCGACGAGGCGAGGTGTTTCACCAGCACAACATCCTCGTGTTGTCGTACCACAGGTTGCCGAAGGGGTGGAAGGTTAGCTACGGGGGCCTTGTTGTGCTACCTGCTCCCACGGCGCCAACTGCCAGTGGGAGATCCCGACGCTGGGAACGGATGATGTCGGAGGAGAGGGCCCAACTCATCAACCACCCCGATAGTATAGTGTGGCGCTCGCGGGAGAGCAAGGCCGTCATCGAGATGTTCGACGGGTTGGACAAGTACAACGCCAAACGACAGAGGGACTGGTGGAAGATGGCTTGTCGTACGGTGGTGAACGTCATCAAACAAGCACAACGGCACAACGCCAGGATGTGGCACTCGCCACCGTGGAGCCCCAACCGCCACTGCGTATGCCGAAGCCGGCTGCACACTCAGGGCACCTCGAACAGCCCTCCGTAAAACAAAACACTGAATGTGTACGATTTGGTCCGTCTGAGGAGGTCCGCGGACACATTTTGGGCATGTGTCCGTTTGGGGTGGGGGTGCACCCAACGCCCCCCTGTCCCCTTTTTTGCACCTGGTCCGGCCTTGTCCATATTTTTGGCTATTTTGGTTCAATTTCACAAAACGTTATAGAAATAAATATCCAATTATAGCAAATAAATAGTGCACATATAGATAAATAACACGGTTTATAATTTTACAACAAAGTTCACACAATGAAATAAATAACATAGTTCACACAATAAAATAAAATAAAATAAAATAAAATGGAGAGGAGACCACTACGGGTTTCCCAGGTGACTCCACATATGATCAACCAAATCATTCTGAAGTCGATCGTGGGTAGGTCGATCACGCATCTCATGATGCACGTGGAGATACTCCTGGAATGTCGCGGTCCTGGCGATGGCTCAATCAACTCCCCTTGAAATTATCATCCTTGGTCGAAGAGCCTCTCATCATCGTGCCCATCCTCAATGATCATGTTGTGCATGATCACACAAGTTGTCATCACCTCCCACATGATCTCCTTGATCCATGTTCTAGCAAGGTGCCGAACAATAGATTGGAGCACACCAAATGCTCGCTCCACATCCTTTCCTATCGGCCTCCTTTTGTTGAGAAAACCTCCGAGTTTTCTCTTCCTTAGGATTGCGGATTGTCTTCACAAATGTTGACCATGAAGGGTAGATACCATCGGCTAGATAGTACCCCTTGTTGTATGCATGGACATTGACCTCAAAGTTGATCACTGGAGCATTGCCCTATGTAGCATGTCGAGCACCGAAGGTCGCTGAAGCACGTTAATATCATTGTGAGAGCATCTCATACCAAAAAAAGAGTGCCAAATCCATATATATTGAGATGCCACCGCTTCAAGTATGACGGTGCACTCTCCTACATGTCCCTAGTATTGCCCCTGCCAAGTAAAAGGACAGTTCTTCTACTCCTAATGCATGCAACCTATGCACCCAAGCATTCCAGGAAAGACTCTACTCTCGTTGATCAACAATAAACGGGCAGTGTCTGCAACAGTTAGTTCTCTCAAATACTCCAGGCCAAACATCTGAACCACAACTTTGCAGAAGAGATTGAAAGTACATGTTGCCTCCATGCGTGGTTTTGGTAATTAATGACAATCCTTATGGACTAATGTTTGCATTGAGATATTCTTGTAGATCTTGTCCATAGGAAAAGATTGGAGTTCATGTGTTAGAATCTAGAATATTACATGGTAAAGTGTGGCTGGGAAAAGAAGATTGAGGGAACATTCATGTTTATCTCCAAGCCATCATATATGTCAAGAGAAGAAGATGAAGTGCAAGTTCAATTTGATCCATCTCAGAAGATATCATTTGATTGAAGCTTGCAATTGATACATGAAGACGGAGCTAAGCGAGGCTCTCCCATAATGGAGTATAGGGGAGTATTTGGAGATGTCTTCATCAAGCATGTGCTAGCAAGCATGATCAAGAAAGGAGTTCCACCTTGAGAGAGTCAAGATCGTGATCATCTAGCTCAAGTGGAATGCGCAAGGCAAATGTATCATCTTGATAGGGTTTCTATTTTACCGGTCTCATGTTGTTAGTTCGGAGACCGGGTTATAGGATAGATACCGTACTATCAAGAGGGGCTCTCAAGTGAGTAACTTGATCGTATCTTTGTGGAGAGCTCAAAACTTTGCATTCTTGACATATCATTTTTCTTGGTTTTTATTTGGATTTTATCCATGCGAGTATTTAGAGCTTGTGTTCATCTCCATACCAAGCTCTAGTTCATCAAAAACGGATTTCATATGGATATCTTGTTGAGTTTTTGTTGTCGGAGGTTTTACCGGTTTTTCTTTTATAGAGAGGTTTTACCTTTCTACATTTGGTTTTATCCTCCATCTTTGGATTATGAAGTTTCTCCGCATGACCTTGTTGTACTCTTCGTTGTGAGTTCAACAAGCCCAAGATCATTGAAAACGGAGTCCGGACGAGAAAGTTATTGGATTTTCGGCTAAGGACTAGCTTCCAGCTAGTTTTGCGAGTCTCTGGAAAAACCGGACCTTTGGGCCGGACCTTTTGATTTCTGGGCCGAATATTCCGGGGGCTGGAATATTTGATTTCTAGGCCGGATATTCCAGCCTCAGTTTTCCTGCAACGGCTATTTTTCGTGGGGACCTATAAAAGGCCCCCTTCTTCTCCAAAGTCAAGAGAGCTTCCAAGCACGAAATTGCCCCCCATTGTTGACCTCTTAAAGCTTTGATTTCTCTCTATTCCTCCATGATTCTTGCCTCAAATTAGAGGGAAAGAAAGAGGAGATCTAGATCCACATTTCCACCAATCCATCTCTCCTCTAAGTGAGGGGAACCCTTTGGATCTAGATCTTGGAGTTCCATTTGTTGAGTTCTTCTTTGTTCTTCCTCTCTTCTCCCCCATAAGCATTAGTTGCTTCTGGTGGGATTTGAGAGTGAAGGATTTGAGCACTTATGCTCTTGCGATTGCTTTTGTGCATCGATTTGTTCTCTCCACAAAGATTCGTGGAAGTGAAAGTTTGTGAGCTTGTTACTCTTGGGTCGTTGGACCCTAGACGGTGTTCTTGTGACCTTTTGTGGTCAAGGACTTTTGTGGCTAGTTGGGATCTTGTGTGGTCACTTGGGAGCTCCCAATCCTTTTGTGGGTTGTGCCTCAAGATTGTTGTAAAGGCTCTGAATTCCGCCTTGAATGATTCCGATAGTGGAAGGTGAACCGAGCTTTTGGACAAGATTCATCGGAGAATAGGGTGAGGCCATTTGTGGTGTCTTGAGTTTGAAACTCACACCCCTCTGAAAGGACATTTCTATCCCTATATGTTTTGATGTTTGTTGACAACACAATAAGCGGACTAATTGTGTGCTAAAAGAGTTTCAGGTTCATCTTATTTATTCACACATGATGGTGGGATTTCTCCTCTACAAGCGTCAAGCGAGAAGTTGTAGTTTTCCTAGGGTTTTACCTTATAGGAAAACCGTACTATCAAGAGGGGGATCCGCTGTGGAGGTTTGGGCGGAATCAATCGTGTCTACATATTTTGCACAAACCAAATGCACTCCACAGCCATCCTATTCACTGAAATCCAATGTGTTTGACACATTTGCCTGGCTCCGGTACTACCGGATGAAACGGCCCGGTAGTACCGAGCTCGCTCGGTAGTACCGGTCTGAGTACCGAGCCAGGTACCGCCGAGCGCCAAAATGCTTCTGTATTGAGTGTCAATTCCTAAGCGGTAGTACCGGAACTTTTCTGGTACTACCGATCGTGCGCCCTTCCGGTAGTACCGACGAAATCTCCGGTACTACCGGGCGCTCGCGTCGCCTGGTCAAAATATCTGTTTGACTACTGCATTCTGCCGTCCGGTAGTACCGGGCCTTATGGTCCGGTAGTACCGCGCGCTTGCAGAAATCTGGCCAACGGCCACTTTTCGTGTGGAGCTATATATACTAGTCTTCTTCTTCCTAAGAAGCTAAGCTTTCTAAAATACTCTCTCCACCATTGTTGCAAAGCTTCCACCTCCTTGATCTCCCACTCCATCGGCTCAGACACCCTTATACTTTGAGGAGTGGCGAAGGAGGTCTAGATCCACACTTCCACCAAAGCAATTTTGATTCCACCCCCTAATCCCTAGCGGATCTTGTTACCTCTTGGGTTCGTTGAACCCTAGACGGAAGTTGTGTTCTTCGTGGCTTTGGGAGCCGCGGGGAAAAGCCAAGAGCCTCCAATTGAGTTGTGGATGCGTGCCTTGGCCTTGTGATTCTCGTGGCTTTGGGAGCCGCGGAATTTGGTGAGAGCCTCCAATTCGGTTGTGGAGTGTGCCTCATCCTTGTAAAGGTTTGTTGCCGACCTCGAGGGCATCATATAGTGACTCGTGGAACTCCTCATCGGAGGATAACACGAGGGAGATACGGTGTGCCATATCAAGGCTATTCGGGGCTCACTTGTGACCCCGCACCGCTCCAACGAAGACGTAGCTTCCATTGGGAAGTGAACTTCGGGAATCATCTCCGCGTCACCGTGTGGTTATCTCTTAACCTTCCTTTACTTGTATTGCTAGCTTAACTTGTTTAGAATATATTGCTAGCTTTCATTTGCTCATCATATAGGATTGTTCACCTAGTTGCATATCTAGAGAACTTATATTTGAGCAATTCCCAATTTGATTAAAAGAAAAAGAAAATTTGTAGTTGCCTATTCACCCCCCTCTAGTCAACCTACTCGATCCTTTCAATTGGTATCAGAGCAAGGTCTCTTTATTAAGGGCTTAACAGCCTAAAGAGGAGGATGACTAGCGAGGAGGAGTTAAAACTTGCTAAGGAACAACAAGAGAAAAATGATCAAGAACAACTTGAGAAAGAACTAAGTGATGAGGGGATAACCCTCCCGATGATGATGCCCCGGTCACCATGAATGCCATGATTAAACTCTTTGGGTTCATGAAAGGCAAAATGGTGGACGAGGTGTATACTCGGGTCACTAATAATCAAAATGCCTCCCATCAACCGGTGCCCCTATCGTTGAGGTCTTGGTTGATAAGGATAACAAAGAGCAACCTAAAACTAGTGAGAAGCCCCTCTTAACTTTGCTCCACCTAGTTCATATCTCACTCAAGTTCCACCTACCCAACCTCATAAACCACCAAAGTAGACCTCCTCCTAAGCTTGATAATACTCGTTATTTTTCTTGGAAGAAATCTATGGAGTCTTATTTTCGCAGTTGCTCAGTGCATCTTTGGAGGGTGGTTGTACACGGTTACAATCCGGTTGATCCCAACAACTTGACAAAGCAAGAAGAGATTGATGAGCAACTTGATGCAAATGCCAAATACATCTCGAGAGTGCCATGTCCGCCAATGATGAAGATCATGTGCGGAATCTCAAAACCGCCAAGGAGCTTGGGTTTATCTTGAGTCTATATGAAGGAAATGAAGGCATTCAACGATCCAACATAGCTATCCTTCAACATCAAGTTGACAATTTCATAATGCTAGAAGATGAACTCCCAATGATCTCTTTCGAAGACTCAAGCTTGTTGTGACCATGAGGGAGAATGGAAAGAAGGATATGGACGATGAATGGGTCAAGTCCAAGTTCCTCAAGACCATGGTTCCATACAATGAAAATATGGTGATGAATCTTCATGCTAGAGCGGACTACACAACAATGTCTCCAATGACCTATTGGCACAATTCATCACCTATGATACCTTGAAGGCCACTTCCAAGTCTTCCATCAACCAAGCTCGTGGCACTAAGAACCTTGCCTTGAAGGCTCATGTGGAGAACATCCAAGATATGAAGAAAGCACAAGTGGTCATCATGAAGAAGATTTTGTGGGTGAACTCAATGAGGTTCTTGCTCTTGCCGCCACCAAGTATTGGAACAAAAAGAATCTCAAGAGCAACTTCTCCCCACCAATGAAAAGAATGTGCTTTAATTGTGGAAAGGAGAATCACCTTGTGAAGGATTGCCCCTATGAGAGAAGAGAAGATCATGGAGGCCAACTCATCTTAAAGAAGAACAAGTACTTCACCAAGCCCAAGCCTTCATCAAGAGAGCCTCAAAAGGCTCTTGTCATCGCAACACATGAAGAAGAGTATGAGTCCGGTGGCGAGAGGAGGATGATGATACAAGTGAGGAAGTGGGGATGGCGGCTCTTGCAATGGGCAACCTTCCTCCTTCATTGGCACCCCTTTTCTCCGCTCCAAATGACAACAAGATCCCAAGCCTATGTGCCTCATGGCCAAGGAAACCAAGGTGAATTCCCCACCTAAAATTACTATCTCCTCTAAACCATCTCTCTTGGATTGTGTTGAGGATGTAGGGAAAAATGAGAGAAAGAGGATACAATTACCCTCTTTATAAACAAGCTCCAAGGTCCAACCAAGAAAATGGTTGAGGCTCTCATGTACCAATATGGAGAAGCCAAACACCTCCTTGAGGAGAAGGAGAATAGGATTTATGAGCTTGAGGGGCATGCACGTGATCATGCCGATAAAATTGGTGAGCTAGAAGATCAACTTGTTGAGGAACAAGTGTTCCGGGAGCAACTTGAGGAGACCCAAGCCAAGGATTTATCCAAGGCAAAAGAAACCCGTGAAACCTCTATTCAAGTTGCTAGTGATCTAAAAATTAAAAATGATGAGCTTGTAGAGAGTCATAACAAACTCCTTGAGAATTTTGAGCAACTTAGGGAAACCCACAAGGTGACCTCAAGTGAGCTCACCAAGCTCAAGGGGTCACATGCTAAATTACAAGCTCAATTTATATATGCTAGCTTCACCACTCCTCATAATGATAAAGATGCCAATGCTTGTGCTACTAACCCTTATGTCTTAAAGCATCTCTCATGGAGGAGAACACTAGGTTGAAGGCCCAACTTGAAAAGGGCCTAGCCACTTGTATCCAAGGGGAAAAGAACCTCAATGATCTTTTGACCAATCAAAAGGGAGTGGTTGGCAAGGAAGGGCTTGGGTTTGCTCCCAAGTCCAAGAAGGCAAACAAGAAGAAGATGCCTACCTCCCCTTCAAAAGATATTATTTTTGTGAAGGAGGGGGAGTTGGGCAAGAAGAATGTTGAACCCATTGTGGGTGGTAAGCCACAAGGGGCAATGCCACTCACAATGACTTTGCCGGAAAATATAACCCCTCATATGTGCTTATGAAATCTAGAAATGGTTATGTTTTTGCTAAATATGTTGGTACCTCATATGGAGATGATTATCACTATGCTATTTGGGTTCCAAAGACCCTTGTGACTAACAAAAGAGGACCCATTCCAAAATGGGTACCTAAATCAAAGACTTGATTTATTGTAGGGCTTTTCTTCCGGTGGATCTTCATGGCTCATTGATAGTGGGTGTTCATCTCACATGACCGGAAGCAAAGAAGTAGTAAAGGGCTTATTGAAACAATTACTCTCATTCTCTCATGTCACCATTGGGAACAATACAAGACTTAAGGTATTGGGATATGGCAAGGTGGTGATCACACCGGAGTTATCAATTGAGAAGGTCCTCCTTGTTGAATCCCTTTCATATAATCTACTTTCCGTTGGTCAATTATGCGATGCCGGTTACACCGTTATCTTTAATAAATACCACGTGACCATCCTTTTCACAAAATCTCTTAAAGTAGCCTTTGTTGGATTTCGTGAGAACGGTTTGTATGTGGTCGATTTCTCGAAAGAGACCACTCAAATTGCCACGTGTCTAATGGCTAAATCCGACAAGGGTTGGCTTTGGCATCGCCGGCTAGGCCATGTCGGTATGAGAAATTTACAAACTCTTGTAAAGGGTGGACACGTGGTAGGACTAACCGATGTTAATTTTTCCAAAGATCGTCCTTGTAGTGCTTGCATAGCCGGAAAGATGCATGAAAAGAATCACCCCAAGAAGACCATTATCTCCACTAAGAGGCCTTTGGAGCTCCTTCATATGGATCTTTTGGGCCTCCCACATATGATAGTCTTGGTGGCAAGAAATATTGTTTGGTGATTGTGGATGATTATTCAAGATATTGTTGGACTTTCTACATCAAGAAGAAGAGTGAAACTCAAAAGATATTCATTGACTTTGCAACCCTAGTTCAACGCCAATATGACTCCAAGATTTTGGCAATTAGAAGTGACAATGGTACGGAGTTCAAGAATTACACTATGGATGATTTCCTAAGTGGGGAGGGCATTCAACACCAATATTCCGCTGCATATACTCCCCAACAAAATGGTGTCGCCGAAAGGAAGAACCGCACTCTTATTGATATGGCAAGAACTATGATGGCCGAATTTCATTCCCCATACAACTTTTGGGCCGAAGCCATCAACACCGCTTGTCACTACTCAAACCGGCTCTTCTTCCGTCCTCTCATGGAAAGACACCATATGAACTCCTCACCGGTAAAAAGCCAAATGTATCTTACTTTCGAGTCTTTGGTTGCAAATGCCATGTTTACATTAAAGGTTGCAAAATTGCTAAATTTGAATCTAGATCTTTTGATGGTATACTTGTTGGATATGCCGCAAAGTCTCATGCTTATAGGGTCTACAACATATCCACCGGGTGTGTTGAAGAATCTATGAACGTGGAGTTTGTCGAGGATAATGGCTCCCAAGCGGAGCATATTGATCATGATGATGTAGGTGATGATGCTCCATCTCAAGCCATAAGAACTATGGGGATTGGAGAACTTATTCCTATTGAAGGACCTATTGATGATACTCAAGAAGAAGGAACAAGTTCTACTCAAGTTGAGCCATCCACCTCAATAGTTGATCAAGAAACTATCCAAGAACAAGAACATGATATTCATTCACATGATCAAGAAGATGGTCAAGACCCACCCAACTCTAGTGGTGAACGAGAACATAATGAACCCACAACCCAAGAACTCCACTTAGGGTTGACCATGAGCAAGATGAAGGCAATGATGAAGATATTTGTGTTGGTGAAACAATTGGTCAAGCCATGGAACGCCGGGTCATCCGGCGTGCATCAAAATTGGATCATCTTTCCCACTTCAAAGAAAATATCCTTGGGAGTATTCGTAGGGGTGTGTCCACACGCAAACAATTATCTAACTTTTGTGGTCATGTCTCTTGTTTGTCTAGCTTAGAACCTCTCAAGGTATATGATGCTCTTGAAGATATGGATTGGGTTGCGGCTATGCATGAAGAGTTGAACAACTTCGAGCGCAACAAAGTATGGTCATTAGTTGAAAAACCCAAAGACACATGCCATAATGTCATTGGAACCAAGTGGATATTTAAGAACAAGCAAGACTCACATGGTCAAGTCATCCGCAACAAAGCAAGATTGGTTGCACAAGGCTACACCCAAATCGAAGGAGTCGACTACGGTGAAACCTATGCCCCCGTTGCTAGACTTGAATCCATTCGCTTACTAATTGCTTATGCATCTACTCATAATATTGTCTTATATCAAATGGATGTTAAAAGTGCTTTCTTAAATGGTCCACTAAATGAGTTGGTGTATGTTAAACAACCTCCGGGTTTCGAAGACCCTAAATTTCCTAACCACGTCTACTTACTACATAAGGCTCTTTATGGGCTCAAGCAAGCTCCACGTGCTTGGTATGATCATCTCAAGGAGTTCTTAGTAGACCGTGGCTTTGAAATTGGGGTAATAGATCCCACTCTTTTTACAAAAAGGGTAAATGGAGATTTTTCGTATGCCAAATATATGTTGATGATATTATCTTTGGTTCCACTAACCGTGAATTTAGTGATCAATTTGGCAAGCTAATGACCAAGGAATTTGAGATGTCCATGATGGGAAAGTTGAATTATTTTCTTGGCTTTGAAATCCACCAATTTCGAGAAGGAACATTCTTATGTCAAGCCAAGTATATTAAGGACATGCTCAAGAAATTTGACATGAACAATGCCAAGCCATATAAGTTTCCCATGGACTCCAAGGCGGATCTTCACTTAGATCCGGATGGTAAGGAAGTTGATCAAAAGCTTTATCGTTCTATGATTGGATCTTTGCTTTACCTTTGTGCATCTAGACCGGATATTATGTTTAGTGTGGGTATGTGTGCAAGATTCCAATCAAGTCCTAGGGAAAGTCATGAAACCGCGGTTAAAAGGATTCTAAGGATACTCCTAACTTTGGTCTTTGGTATCCCCATGGCACAAGCTTTGATCTTGTAGGTTATTCGGATGCGGATTGGGCGGGTTGCAAAATGGATAGAAAATCAACTTCGGGTACTTGCCAATTCCTTGGTAGGTCCCTTGTGAGTTGGTCTTCTAAGAAGCAAAATTGTGTGGCCTCGTCCTCCACCGAAGCCGAATACATTGCCGCCGGAAGTTGTTGTGCACAACTATTATGGATGAGGCAAACTTTAAAGGATTATGGTGTCATTTGTGACAAAGTGCCTCTTTTATGTGATAATGAAAGTGCCATCAAAATTGCTCACAATCCGGTTCTTCATGGGAAGACCAAGCATATTGAGATCCGGTATCATTTTATTCGAGATCATGTTGAGAAGGGTGATATTGCAATCAAGTATGTCAACACCAAGCTTCAACTCGCCGATATGTTCACAAAGCCTCTTGGTGAAGCAAGATTCAAGGAGTTGAGAGGAGAACTTAATGTGGTGGACATAAGCAATTGGATTTAGTGGACTTCTTGCATACCTACCCATATTAGACAATAGTTATTTGGTTTGGATGTAGGCATGGACATAGGGGGAGTGTAGCTCAATTCATGAGTCATCACTCCCCCCATTATGCGCAAATAGACAAATCTTGCATAATTGTCACTCGTGTGACTAAAATGTGCTTCAAAGATGAGTTGTGATTTTGAGCCCAAGATATATCTTCGCGGCTACAAGTCATACATACTCAAACATGGTGGCTACGGCCACCGCCCCCTCTTTTCTTGAGGAGTTGGTTTAATTGAATTATTTGGGTATTTTTAGACCTTGCTCTATCTTTTGAAGAAACTCTTGGATGTTGGGTTTTCCTTGTTGTGTCTTGCAACTCCAAGTGTTTATTCACAGCCTACAGTGACTTATCTTAACCTATGCCAAAATCTCATCTCATAAAACCCTCTGAAATTCCCTGCACAAGTTCATTTTTAAATTTTGGAGCTTGGTTGTTCCAGGTCTCGGTACTACCGGGTGCCATGGTCCGGTACTACCGACGCCTGGGAAGTGGCAGGTTCAAAAATGCAATTTCCCGAGCGGCCGGTACTACCGGGCGTGCGGAGGAGAGCCATATACGTGTGCGGATCGGGGAAGAACTCTTCTTCCCCAAACCGCACCCCCACTCACTCTCTCTCCTCCGCCGCCTCTCCTCCAAGCTCCGGCGATCCGCCGCCTCCGGCGACTCTCCCCTGCCATCCCCGGCCGGATCTGCTCCGTGGGAGTTGTTCCCACTCCTCTCCCCTCCGATGGCCTCTGGTACTTGCCCTTTCCATGCTCCTTTTTGGTCTCTATTTGAAACCTAAGATGTGCTAGGGAAAATCACCGGTAGCTCCACTTTTGTTGGTTAAATTCGTGGGGGAGACTTCCCCTAGGTCTGGGATAGCTCTAGCTAGTTGCTAAGTGTAGCCATTGTGTCGATTTGCCTCGGTTTCATGATCTCCCCGTGGTCAATGTCCGTCCTGGACATCGGCCGGTACTACCGACCGGTTTCCACCGGTACTACCGGAACCTGGAAATTTCGACTTATTTCTACTCTTAGCAACTAGTTTGTTTTACAAAGTCATGAACTTGTGCACTTACCTATGTTCCCTCTACACCTATGTATGCTATTTCACAGGTAGCCGTGGTGGAAAAGGGGTTTATGGTCGTAAAGACAAGAGACCTCGGATCATTGAGTCAAGTGAAGAAGAAAGTGAAGAAGAGTATGAAGAAGAGATATTGCCAACAAGATCCACGACTAGAACTCAAGGCCGTCAGCCCGTCCAAAAGCAAGCCATTCCAAGGCCCTTCACCAAATATCGTCTTCTTGAGTATCGAGTGAGGAACCCTCACTTCCACACTAATGAGCAAGAACGAGTTTATCAAGAAATTTACTTGGGTTCAACCAATAAACACAAAGTGGTCACTCAACACTCCATTGATGTTGAACACATGAAGAAGGATAAGCTTAGATCCTACTTTGCCGAAACTCTTGCTATGTGTGAAGAATTTGGTCTCATGGACATTATGACCTTCAACCATCCATACATTGAGTACTATATTCTTCAATTCTATTCAACAGTTCACTTTGGCAATGACAATGCTCGGACCCTCAAATGGATGACCAAAGACACAATGCTTGAAGCCACAATGAATGAATTTGGGGCTATCTTGGGTGGTTATCGTGATGGAGGTCCAAGGTCCCCTTCTGGATGGAGATGCCACTCAAATGATGAATCCGGTGGCAAGGAGTTGCTTGCTCCCATTACTATGGAAGGTGGAAGTCCGGGTCAAACCGAGGATCTCATACCACCTTTTGAGATTCTTCACCGCATCAATCGTGAGACTCTTGCTCCTCGGATTGGGAATTGGAATCAAGTGCACTCTTATACTATTGATCTCATGGCTAATTCAAAGGCAAATAAAGGAAACGGGAACAAATTAACTTGATGTCATGGAGTTCATATATCAAGAGATGTGGCTGAATACTATTGACAAGAGAGTTCCTATTTATGCACCATTTATCATGGCCCTCATATGTGACAAATGGAGTGCAAAGACAGGTGAAGACCTTTTGAAGGATGGTTTGCCCATGATCAAGCACAATGTCAAACAACTCCAAAAGAAGGCACACACTCTACCCAAGGACAGAAAGGGCTTCAAAACTGCTGGAGGCTCAACTAGTGCTCCTTCAGGCGCTCCAGAGATTGGGGCTAGTTCTAGTGCACCGCCTCTTGACGATGAACCTTCATGGTTCAAGAAATTTCAAATCAAGGCCAAGAGAGCGTTTTGCTTCAAGTTGGACATTCAAGACCGCATGTATGAGGCTCATGTTTTTCACAAGAAGGCTGCCATGAGACAGAAAGCAATGATGAGGAAGTTGGAGATTGATCACTCTCCCGAACACCCTCGTGACTTGGTCATCACCCCCAAGGAAGAGTGGATCTCCAAGCATGGTTATTGGAGTGAAGAAGACGCCCCCGAGACTGAAGATCCGGCTCATACCTGTGACACCCCTCCCTGGCACATCTTGCCAGAGAGGCAGTCGTCCCGTGCGCCATCCCAGGATAACTGGCCACACGTCACAACAGTGTAACATAATGGAAATCATTACACAATCAGGCACATCAGTGCTACAAATGGTTTACAAGGCCATCAAGGAATGACGAAATATCAATCCCGCATGGCACGATACAGAGTTTTAACTGGCAGCGGAAGACATATGAGAGGCTACGGCTTGGAGCGGCTCCACTCCACAGGTTCTGGCTGGGCTACTGATCCTAGCACGCTCTTGCTCCATGTCCTTGCTAAGGTAGAAGATGAATCCTCGCCGAAACCTGGCCACAATCACAAGGCCCGTGAGTACATTAATATGCACTCAGCAAGAATCGCCACTCACCACAAACAATCCGACAATCATGCAACAAGATATATATTGGACATAAAATCTACCACATGGCAAGAGTCTACTCTAGGTACACGACATAAAAGTAGCATGGCATCACAAGCAAAACATGGCATAAGCAAACAACGGGGTATCACCAGTACAGAGTCCAAGCCAGGTGGGGTTGGATCGTGCACCGGCAATCATACAAAGGCTTACCTGTGACGAGAAAACGGGTGTACCAAGTGGGTACCAAATAATACACAACAACACCTGTGATCACTGCTAGGCCCACTGGCCTCATCATTTCACTCTGGGCACGCACGGTTGATGTGGGCTATGGCCTAACTATAGGCTTCCCAACGCATCACACCGCCATCCCTAAATCATGGTAACCATCAACAGCTCACGACAATATTCCCTGCATCATCTTATTTGTTCATTTAGTGTAATCAGGTCGTTCATTAATTATTTCAAACAAATCTTAAGTTTAACCTCCGGACACGACGAGGACACACAGTGTGACCGACACTGAACTGTTGTTCCATATCCCAGGAACGAGGCTAGATATCCAGATTTACACTCTCGAGAGGTTGCAATACTTCACTCATCTAAGTGGATCATTAACAACCGGTACTTTAGGATCACGTCCTTAAGACGGTCTGATACACTCACTCAACCGTTCACGCCATCAAGACACTCCCTATATAGCCACCGACATAACTATATGCCTTATGCAGAAGTGAATCCGGCACGTCCCCAACCCATGAGCGACGCCTAGCTCCGGAACCTTCGCAAGACTAGCCCCGACCAACTATGGTAACCGACTAGACTTGCCAAAATGGTGGCATCAAAGGAGGCTCAATAGGATTACGTAGGTCAAGGCCCGCCCATGTGAGCGACAGTGGTAGTGCTTTCGATGTTCAGATTAGTGGCACTATGGACTGACCCTATCGTTGTTTGGAGGGGTGTTTTATTTAATCAAGTTTCATCACCACAAGTCACAAAACAGAGGATTAGTCCAACATAATAATCACGATATCAATATCATATACCATCAAACAACAAGGCATTAGCAACATACAGTGAGCGCATAACAACAACATCACTCGAACGACCATAACACTTGCAGGTATAGATATTAACGTAACAATAATAACAATGCCCGGGTGACTGTGGCGGGAGACCCGGCCGGTGTCACTCGGGGGTTAGTGTTCACAGAATAATAGCATAATGTTTCAAACGGATGACGGTGGCGGGAGACCCGGCCGGTGTCACCGTAAAAGAATGAACCGAAAAGCACTCATAAGAATGAGAGAGCATCCATTCCACACGAGGGTTATCTCGACGTGGTGTCAGCAATCTCGGCAAAAAGAACCAAATGGAAAGTCAGCTTCCAAGCGTCGCAGTCCGGGTGGTCTATGCCAACCATATTTGACGGAGGGACAAGGCAAATAACTCTTTTGGCAAATGCCCCAACTCCGAGGATCATAAGACGACATTCGTCCGCTCCTCACCTCGGCGAAGAAGAAAGAAGCAAACAAAGCCCCGCAAGCGCGAGACGCACAGTTGTAATAATTCCCCCATTCCTTTGACTGAGGCGGTACCACCGGCCATTGTCTCGGGAATGTGAGTGATGCACAGATAAGCAGTTATGAAGTAGTGCAATAATTTAAATGCAATATGGCATACATACAACAATACAAGGCTCATATAAAATATGGACAGCATACAGACATGCAATGATAATAGCAGACAGACATAGCAATCGAACAGGAGACATACATAAAATATAACAGTAGACAGACATAACACACGGCATGACATTAAGCAAACAAACAAACATTGCGGGACTGATCGCAGCAAGGGTTTAGCTTGCCTGAAAACACGGGCTCCATATGGTTCGGGGAGGTCTCGTACTCGTCGGGGGTCGGGTCTTGACGAACGCCTGAACCCCGGGGGGTCAAACAACACATCAACATAGGCCACAAAATAAATAATTCCAAAAATGGAAAAGGACAGCTCCACTGGATAACTCTCCTCAAACCATGAATTTAGGAATTTGAATCGCCTCAATCGGAGCTACGGTTAAAAAGATAATGACGTTTGAATTTTGTCTCACCGGGAAAAAGAAAAAGCTTCGCGAAAAAAAAACAGCGCGGGCCGCTAAGGGGCCGCGACTGCGCGCCACTGCGCTGCTGCGCCTGGCCAGGCCGCTGCTGGGCTGGGCTGCTGCGCTGGTTGCTCCGCTGGGCCAGAAAACGTTTCACAGGAGAAAAAAAAAAGGAAACAGAATAGAGATCGATCGATCCTTCTCTGTCTTCGTCTTCTTCGTGCTCCACGTACTGGAAGCGGCCAGGAGTCGGCCGGGGACGGCCAGAGGCTCACCGGGAGGGTCGGACTGCGGTGGGGATGGGCACGCCATGGCCCACCGCGCCCAGGGGAGGCGGCTCAGACGGCGGGGACGCCTCCTGCGTGCTGCCCGCGAGCTCGGCCATGCGGCCATGGCGGGAGCTCGGTGGAGCTTGGCGGCGACGATGGGGTGGGCTAGGGCTACGGTGAGGCCGGGGACGGGTTCGTGGGGTTGCACCGCTCCCGTGGGTGCTGTTTCCTTGGGCAGAGGAGTGGTGGAGCTCGCTACCCGAGCCGGTTAGGGTTTCGGCCATTGGAGCTTTGTAGAGCTCCGGTGAGCTCGTTTTCCTCGAGCTACTCGAGGTAGTGAGGCCTGGGGGGTGGCAAGTGAGGGCTGGGAGCGCCCTGGAGGGCTCGAGGGAGCTTCTTATAGCCGGGAGAGAGGGAAAGGTAGGTGCACCCGAGCTCGGCCATTAATGGCGATTTGAGGTCATCCATGACGATCTCCGGCTACAGAAGACGGTGGAGAGGATGAGAACGGTGAGCTGGCTCACAGTGCAGCACGAGGAACACGCTGAAGCTGGGTTAGGCACCGACCACGCTCTTAAGTAGGCTTAGGTTTAAGCAAAACAACTCAATCCCCACAGTGCTCACATGGTGTTCGATGAAATGCCCATACGAACTTTTCAAACTCAATAAATTCCAGAAAATTCCACTGGCTCGGTTTGGGTGCTGGGAGATGCTTCCTGCCACTTGGGGTCAAATGGTGCAACCTAGGTAGGTTTTTGAAAAATACCAAAAGTGGTATGTGGAGATGATCGTGTTTTAATAGAGTTTTGAGCATGGTGTTTTAGGGGCATGCAAATCATCTAGTACCCAAATGAGTCTTCCCCGGGAGTAGGTTGGGGTTAACATTGCTCAAGCCAAAAATATCTCACACCAGGAGATGATTGCATGGCTCCGAAAATGTGGGTGCAAAATTGATATCATGCCATTATGACATACCAACAATTTTGGTGGATGGGTTTCTTTTGGTAAAAGAATGTGGTGGAGTGTGGCTGGTTGGGTATTATCCATTTGTTTAATTCACGTGCTTGGTTCACCAAGAAAGGTGTGGCCATGCATGAGAAATATCTCATGGCCATTTGGAATAAAATGGGTGTGGCAAATAATTGGCTCAAATGATCATGCCATGTTTTGTGGGTGTAGGCAATGGCATGATGGTCATCTCCTGGTTTGCTGAGGAGTGACGGAGAGGAAAAGTTGGGAAAAACAATTCCCTAATCAACACATGCATGAAATATTTATCCGGGGATTTTGGAAATATTGCATAGAGAATTATGCAACAATTTTGTCTCGGGAGATTAATAAGTGGATGAGATGATCTCTGAATACTTTGTGGTATCTCCCAAGCTCGGAAAAGATGGTTCAAATGGTAGATGGAATATTAGGATTTAAAGATCCCAACATTTGGTCTTTAGAGCAAAACCTTAACAGGGGTTTTCCGGAGTGGCAAAGGAATTACCTGGGATTCTCTGGAATTATTTGAGAGAAGAAAACTTCCGGGCATCATCTATCACCAACGAGAACAAAAAAAATTTGAGATACGATAGAAAAAGTTTTTCAGGTGTGAGAAAACACCGCTAAAATTAGGTTTGAATTTTCGGGGTGTTACAATACCCCTGTCCACCGCGGCATGGGTGGAGAGTGACTCTCCATGGGACGTTTCTTAGCATCGCGCTTCTCCCTTTTTGGCATTTCGATGACAAAGGGGGAGAATGTGTTCTAGTAGGACTTATTGAGGGGATTTGCATGGGTGGGACACAAGCTTGCACTTTCTTTGACTCTTTACCGCTTGTGTTCCATCTTATTTGGTTTATGAACTTCATTGCGTGTGGTGTAAGACATGCATGAACCTATGTGTTTAAAACTATGTGGTGCTATGTAATAGACTTATTTAGCTATCTATCATTGGTTATGTCTTACACGTTTTGGCAAGTTCTTTTTTCATATGCCTATTTAGTTGAACTTGCTAGGTTGGTAAAATATAAGGGGTGCTCATCTCACATGAATATGGTGTGTTTTGCATTCAAACGCAAATTACAAATAATGCACACATTCAGGGGGAGCCCGCTTGTCTTTTGCAAATCTTTTGTCGCTAAACATTGTGTTGTCATCAAACACCAAAAAGGGGGAGATTGAAAGGACATTTCTATCCCTATATGTTTTGATGTTTGTTGACAACACAATAAGCGGACTAATTGTGTGCTAAAAGAGTTTCAGGTTCATCTTATTTATTCACACATGATGGTGGGATTTCTCCTCTACAAGCGTCAAGCGAGAAGTTGTAGTTTTCCTAGGGTTTTACCTTATAGGAAAACCGTACTATCAAGAGGGGGATCCGCTGTGGAGGTTTGGGCGGAATCAATCGTGCCTACATATTTTGCACAAACCAAATGCACTCCACAGCCATCCTATTCACTGAAATCCAATGTGTTTGACACATTTGCCGGGCTCCGGTACAACCGGATGAAATGGCCCGGTAGTACCGAGCTCGCTCGGTAGTACCGGTCTGAGTACCGAGCCAGGTACCGCCGAGCGCCAAAATGCTTCTGTATTGAGTGTCAATTCCTAAGCGGTAGTACCGGAACTTTTCCGGTACTACCGATCGTGCGCCCTTCCGGTAGTACTGACGAAATCTCTGGTACTATCGGGCGCTCGCGTCGCCTGGTCAAAATATATGTTTGACTACTGCATTCTGCCGTCCGGTAGTACCGGGCCTTATGGTCCGGTAGTACCGCGCGCTTGCAGAAATCTGGCCAACGGCCACTTTTCATGTGGAGCTATATATACTAGTCTTCTTCTTCCTAAGAAGCTAAGCTTTCTAAAATACTCTCTCCACCATTGTTGCAAAGCTTCAACCTCCTAGATCTCCCACTCCATCGGCTCAAACACCCTCATACTTTGAGGAGTGGCGAAGGAGGTCTAGATCCACACTTCCACCAAAGCAATTTTGATTCCACCCACTAATCCCTAGCGGATCTTGTTACCTCTTGGGTTCGTTGAACCCTAGACGGAAGTTGTGTTCTTCGTGGCTTTGGGAGCCGCGGGGAAAAGCCAAGAGCCTCCAATTGAGTTGTGGATGCGTGCCTTGGCCTTGTGATTCTCGTGGCTTTGGGAGCCGCGGGAATTTGGTGAGAGCCTCCAATTCGGTTGTGGAGTGTGCCTCATCCTTGTAAAGGTTTGTTGCCGACCTCGAGGGCATCATATAGTGACTCGTGGAACTCCTCATCAGAGGATAACACGAGGGAGATACGGTGTGCCATATCAAGGCTATTCGGGGCTCACTTGTGACCCCGCATCGCTCCAACGAAGACGTAGCTTCCATTGGGAAGTGAATTTCGGGAATCATCTCCGCGTCACCGTGTGGTTATCTCTTAACCTTCCTTTACTTGTATTGCTAGCTTAACTTGTTTAGAATATATTGCTAGCTTATCATTTGCTCATCATATAGGATTGTTCACCTAGTTGCATATCTAGAGAACTTATATTTGAGCAATTCCCCAATTTGATTAAAAGAAAAAGACAATTTGTAGTTGCCTATTCACCCCCCCTCTAGTCAACCTACTCGGTCCTTTCACCCTCCAACGAGACGTACTCCCTAAAAAGGAGGAACTCGGGAATACAACATCGTCTCCGCGTGACTCGGTTATTTCTATGCCGAGCTCTTTACTTATGCAATTTACATTGTGATAGCCTTCGTGCTTGAAGTAATATATCTTGCTATCACCTTGTTACTTGTCTTGCTTAGCATAAGTTGTTGGTGCACATAGGTGAACCTAGTATATTTAGGTTGTATGCTTGTTAAATTAAAACAGCTAGTTTTATTCCGCATTTATCAAGCCTAAACCGGAAAAGTTTTAATCGCCTATTCACCCCCCCCCCCTCTAGGCGACATCCTTGTCCTTTCAATTGGTATCAGAGCCTAGGCTCTCTTTATTGGGCTTTACCGCCTAGAGAGTAAAGATGTCGTTTAGAGAATTAGTGCACGATCCCACTTTTATATTCGATGGCACAAATTATGATGTTTGAAAGATTCGCATGCTTAATCTTTTTAGGGCCATGGGTCCAAATTATATAAAGTATTGTAGATATGGGTTTTTCTCCTCCAATGGATTCCAAGAATTATCTATAAAGTATGAGGAAAACTCACATCTCGATACTCTAGTATCTAATGGTCTTATATGTGTTTTGAGCGATGTAGTTCTTGCATCAATCATGCCTTTTCAGAACACTCATGAGATTTGGACCAAGCTTCAGGATAAATATGAAGTGTACAACATTATTGAGGATGATTGTTCTCCCTCCACCTCTGGGCGTGATGAGTTCACAACTTGTTCCACTTCACCAACATGTGATTTGTCACAAGGTAATGATATGGTGAGTGGTGATAAAAATTGCATTGTTGAAATTGAATCCACTATTGACTATACGTCATCTCTATCTCATTGCAATGTTCTATATTTGGAATTAAACACTTCTAGCACCTCAAATGTCTTACATGCTAGTGTTGATAGTCCTTGCATATCATGTAATAGTTGTTTAACTAAATCTCATGATGATATGCTTCATATGTATTGTTGTCATGAAAACAATACTTCCATATCCTCTATTTTGTGTGTGGCTAACAATGTAGAGGAATCACAACATTTTTTGGAACAAGACATGGACCTCAATGGTGCTTCAAGTAATTCTTCATCATCATCGTCCATTACTCACTTTTGCCTTATGGCTAAGGATTCAAAGAGATCTCCTCGTTTGGAACCCTCTACTACTTGTGATGATGAGGATGAGGATTATTATGGTTTACAATTTAATGATGTCGACTCCTTAAAAGAGAAGGATGAGATGGCATTTTGTGCTCTCCCTAAAGGTAGTAAATCTATCTCCCCTTTATGTGAAATTTTGACTTATGCTATTAAGAGTTGTGAAGTTATTGAACAAAAGGGGAGACTTGAAAGAGAATATGCTAATGAAATTGCTTCTCTCACCATCACACTTGAGGAAGAGCATGAGCTTCGAGTTTCTCTTGAAGAGAAACTCGATAATATTGAGGAGTCACAAAATAAAATTGTTTCTAACACTACAACCGAACTGACTTTTTGTGACACGGTCATTTTGTCACTTATTAACGAAATTTGTCACGGATTACCCCCTCGTGACGACATTAGGGCGTCACTAAGCCCGTCACAAAATCCTCGTCACAGATTACGAAATAGTGACGCCACGACAAAATCGCGTCACGCATTATGGCTAATCGGTGACGCATTTTTTCGCGTCACGCATTGATGGAATGCATGACAAAATTATTTGTCACTGTTCATTCGTAAATTTGTCACCGATGAACGCAATGCGTGACAAAAATCGTGTCATTGATTGGTTCGTCAGCGGTCAAAGCTGCTGACCTGTCGGTCAATGAAGATGATGTGGTCGTTTACGTGGCTGTTGACGTGGATGCTGACGTGGATGCTGACATGTGGCTGTTTAGGTGGCACTCGACGTGTCTATTGACGTGTATGCTGACATGTGGGTCCGTTCTCTGCTGACGTGGCACTACGTAAAATGGGTCCACACAATGCTGACATGTGGGACCCTCCGGTTTGCTGACATGTGGGACCCTCCGGTTTGCTAACATGTGGGACCCACCGGGTTTGCTGACATGTGGGACCCACCGGTTTGCTGACGTGTGGGACCTACCGGTTTGTTGACATGTGGGACAGAAGGCTGTGACGCCTAACAAATTTTGTCACGGTTGTTAGCCGAAGGAAAATTTTCAATATTTGCAATTTTTGAGGCAATTTGTAAATAAAAGGAATTCAAATGAACCATTTGGAAATGTACCGATAAAACATTATTTCACTTATAATTCAGGCACACAAAATACTTAATGTCTGATTGACACCAACTGTTACAATAGCACACGAAAATGGAAGAAAGTAGGCATAAATGTGGATGAAATCAAGTTTTCATGAAAAAAACAGTACTGGCGGGCAAGGTTTGCTGCTTATTTGGTCAACTAGATGATTTACACGTCCTGAGGAGATAACCAAGAAGTGCATCCATCTCTTGCTGCCTCGATTTTATTTCATAAGTCATGTCATCATAGGCCTTTTGGAGAGCTTCATATTTTGTGTGCTTCCTTTTCAGGTCTTCAGTTCTTTCTTCCACGGCCTGTATCCTTGCCTGCAGTTTCTGGTACCTTGGAGATGTAGGTAAGGACTCTTGCTCATGATCTTCTAGTATTCCTTCAAACTCTGGGATGATTGCAGATGTCATGCTAGATGTAGTCCCAAGTCTGACAGGAAAATGCCTTTCATTCTGCGTTTCTTGAGGACATCTTCACAAATCTGCTGATCAGTTCGGGGAGGCTCATCTTTCATGTGTGGACCCATTTTTGCAAGGATCATTTCATCCTGCCATAGGATATGAGTATTTTTTTTGTCAGGTGCAAGAAACAGTACGTAATAATGCTACAAGAAAATGTAAACATTTTACTTACATAAGCAGCTTGTGCATCCTTGCTCATGATACCAGCACTGTTTGTTTTGGTTATTTTAAAAACTTCAATAGGAGTTGCTTCACGCGTCTCAGTAATCTTGAAGACAGGAGGAACCTATAAGGGTTACGAAACAGGTAAATAAGAAGAGTATATGAAAAATTTAGTGAAGAGGTAAGGTTTTCAGAGCGATAGGCAGTTACTGCACATACGTCGCCACCATAGATGCTCCTTATGAAGGTACTTGTCGCACCTAATTGGTTCAATTCATACCTCCCCTGAATTGCATAGTTTACCATAAAGTTAAAATATATTAGTGCTCAAGTTATAAGTGCAATAATTAGGTACAACTGAATTTTACTGATAAGTACGCACTGCATATTCCTCGCTAGCATCCTTGCTTGTAGAGCGACTTGTCTCACCTATCTGGTTCATTGTACTCTTCCCGTCGATTGCCTAGTAAGCCATGAAGTAAAAACATATGAATGCACAAGCTATAATTGAACAAACATGAGTTATAAAATCATGGTGTCGCACAAAACATACTGAATCGTAGTACATCCAGTGCGGTCCAGGAGCCTTCTTCTTTCAGGTGCTTGAACCACCGTAGACAAAAGTTCTTGCTATAGAGTCAAAATCTTGCATTTGTTCACCATTTCCTTCTGCTTGCTTCTTCAGTAGTGCAGACATACGAGAAGCATTCTGTTCCATCGCTATCTTCCTAATTTTCTCATATGCAACTTCTGATATGTCTTCATTACCTGAAATAAAAGAAAGTGAATAATTTTGTATGCATATACATTTATTGATGGCACATAGCTTAAAACATGACAACTATCTACTCATATGTCTATGTTTCTGAACCGACACAACTATCGTAGCATACAATCCAGTAGTACGAGGTCCGTGCAGAACTATAAGCCTGACAGACAAAGGTTCAGTTTCAGAGCGACACTTTTACTGTAGCTCATCTAGCTGTTGTCGCTGTCAGTTTCAGTTTCATTTAGGTTCAGTATTAGTCTGAATAAACATGGCATTTTTAACAGACTTACAGAAAATAAATCATGACGGAAACTTGCACGGATCTCAAACATGATACTTGGTCTACCCATCTGAACCAACTAAAATCCATGAAACCCTACAATACTTGACCATTACCTATATGACTGTGAAAAAATTGATTTCTTTAACGATTGTGATGACTTGATACATAATAAGGAGCGTGCAATAACAACCATTTGTAGCAGCTATGATCTTGCAAATATAACAGGTAAACTCATGGTGTTTACCCGAATCAACAAAATATCACAAATATGCATAGATCTATATGGAATAGAAGATGAGAGGGAAAGAGGTTGACTGAACAACCCCTAGTACAAGAAATTTGATCTTTACCAGGGCTGCCGGTGTTCTCCTGCATATTCATGCCGGGGTTCTCCTCCAGAATGCTGCCGTCCATGTCGATCATCAGGTCGATCAGATTGTTGCGGCCGAACATTTTCCCATCTAAACTAGGTGTGCTTGCAAATTGAGCAGACATTTTTTGTGAGTGTTCATTCACACATACTAGGTGTGCTTGCAGTTTTTCAGACTAGGTGTGCTTACAACACATGGGTTTGGTCGACATCGTTCATGTCGCTTATGGGGCATCTTTGAAGAAAGGTGCACATAGGAGATACAGATCGGCCTCAAATTTTTTGTGGGTGGTAATGCACACATACTAGGTGAGCTCGCAGATTTTGAGATTTTTGTGACAATTATAAGTGTGCTTATAATTTTCTTTGAAGAAAAATGACAGAAATTGAAAAAAATGCATGAAAATTGGTCAAATTCATGTTAAAATCATTTTAAACTCACATGAGTCATGCATTGTTTGTATAATCATGTAGAAATTATGTACCACAGGATGTGACAGAGTTTTGGTCAAGTTGGATGCAAAAGGTTCACTTAGGAGGGCATTTTGGGCATTTTGTCAAAACATCGAGGCCGAAAGCTGTGGATAAACCCTATCAAGATGTGTGTTTTGATGTAGCATGAACACTGTTGCAGGGAAGGATCATGATTGTGGGCTTTCTATTTTGCATAGCACTTGTGAAACCCAATGGGGTCAAAACAACATGGGTTTGGTCGACATCGTTCATGTCGCTTATGGGGCATCTTTGAAGAAAGGTGCACATAGGAGATACAGATCGGCCTCAAATTTTTGTGGGTGGTAATGCACACATACTAGGTGAGCTCGCAAATTTTGAGATTTTTGTGACAATTATAAGTGTGCTTATAATTTTCTTTGAAGAAAAATGCCAGAAATTGAAAAAAATGCATGAAAATTGGTCAAATTCATGTTAAAATCATTTTAAACTCACATGAGTCATGCAATGTTTGTATAATCATGTAGAAATTATGTACCACAGGATGTGACAGAGTTTTGGTCAAGTTGGATGCAAAAGGTTCACTTAGGAGGGCATTTTGGGCATTTTGTCAAAACATCGAGGCCGAAAGCTGTGGATAAACCCTATCAAGATGTGTGTTTTGATGTAGCATGAACGCTGTTGCAGGGAAGGATCATGATTGTGGGCTTTCTATTTTGCATAGCACTTGTGAAACCCAATGGGGTCAAAACAACATGGGTTTGGTCGACATCGTTCATGTCGCTTATGGGGCATCTTTGAAGAAAGGTGCACATAGGAGATCCAGATCGGCCTCAAATTTTTTGTGGGTGGTAATGCACACATACTACGTGGGCTTGCAGATTTTGAGATTTTTGTGACAATTATAAGTGTGCTTATCATTTTCTTTGAAGAAAAATGCCAGAAATTGAAAAAAAATGCATGAAAATTGGTCAAATTCAACAGCCCAACAAAAGCAACACACAAGAAAGAAAATATGAACTGCATATGTACCAGCATAAGTTGTCTTCAACAGCCCAACAAAAGGAACACACAACATAACTAGTTAGCTAGTCTAAATTGTTCATCCAAACACAAATATATATTTACATAAGTGCAAGCACAGAAGCAAACTAAACTCCAGGAAGCATCCTACGCCAGCTTACGCCTCTTGTTCTCCTCCTCTGATTCTTCTTCATCTGATGAATCTTCAGGTCATCAGTGCCTGATGATTCAGAATCATCCTGAAGCTGAAATCCAATTGGCAGTCCAGCGTCTAGCTTCTCCAGCATCACCCGGTACAGCTCAAACGCCACGAAGCCATCAATGGCGGCGTAGTCCTTGTTGATCTTGGCAAGAGGTCTGTTCTCCCAACTTGAGTGCGCCTGAAAGGGGAAGTTCTTCTTCATGTCTGCATACCATGGATCAATCAGGTCCGCAGCCATCACACTCATGCCAACCTTGTCTTTTGATCCAGGGAGCCGGTACAGGTGCTGGAGGTCCACATAGAACTCTTCTGGAATGTTGACATTGGGCCAGGTTTGAGGAAGAACCACCTTGTCTGTCGTGGTGTCTACGCTAGCAAAGGTAATACCTTTGAAGCGTAGAAAATCCGCAATATAGCATGAACACTTCCAATGGTCAGCACTGCAATAACCAAGAGAATGTAGAGTTAAGTTTAGTTAAAAGATGATTTCATAGGTGACAAACAAGTATATGATCAACAAGTCCATCTAATGAGTTAAGTTTAGTTAAAAGATTTGAAATATGATCAACAAGTCCACCTACAGATTTGTTCTACCTTTTACTAGTTTTCATAAATATGAACACTTCTAATTGGCATGACCATCTGTTTGAGCCACAAGATGTACCAAGACCGAAACAAAAAAAAACCCCATAACAAAATCTATTTTTCACACCTATTAATTTTTTTAATAGATCCAGCATTACTAGTTGAAACTAATCCGTGGCCTCGCAAGCACACTTTCAAACTAACCCCGAATACGGAAATAGATCTAGGAACTTCTGTCTACCGTAAATATTAACCGAATTAGTGACATCGCAAGCAGTTTGAGCGACATCTAGTACTAATAGTAGAACAAATAGTCTGGCAGAATGGGTGAAGCAAAAAAACCTCAATGCAGCAACATGCGTGGCCATGTTTGTTCATACCTGGCGCACTGGTAGACGAGTACATGGCGGCGCATGGCAATCTGAATAACGGCCATCCTCTTGTCCTTCAGGGCGCGGTCGCTGGTGTACTCCATGTCCAGCCCCATGATCTTGGGGTCTCCAGCCGCGAACCACTCCTGGTACATGTCGAGGACCCGCTCCAGTTCTGCTGGATTGTTGGTGTACACCGCCTCGATCTTCTGGCTGCCGTGGATGGTGACGTCGTACGTCTCGGAGAAGTACTTGACGGTGTTCATGGCGACGCCGCGGGGGAGAAGAACAGATTGCAGTGGAAGCGGAGAAGACGAGAAGCAAGAGGGGAAAACAGAGGGGAAAAAGAGGAGCGGTGGGGATATGGAAGTTGAGACGAAATGGGACGGGCCCAAACACAATTAGTATAATCGTCTATCCAACTGACAGGTGGGCCTGGCGGTGTATGTATTGTCACGTCAAAACCCAGTACGGCCGCTTTGCCTCTATCCTCTCGTCTACCGTGTAATTGACTGCATCAAAACAAAAGCCCTCGCCCTCCTCTAGCAGCCGCCACGTCTCACCACTTACATCTTTCACCGCCGACACCTCTCTCGCCACCGGCCGCTCACCATTGGACCCGGCACGAACACACTTAGTGAGTACCAAAAATGCGCACGTACGTCTTTCATTTTCTGGCCTTTTACTTCCAAGAAAATGATAGCAAAACCTATACTTGTCAGACAAATCTGAAAATATGCTGCATGTGGAAATTTTCTAAATAGGGTAATGTACTTTGTTGCTGCATGTGGATGGCTACTTGGAATGGTACAAGCTTGTGAGCACTTCATTTGAATACCACGTATGCACCTAGAAAAACAACATAATTACATGTAGGTACAAGGAGTTCATGTTTGTTAGTTTAGATCATCTATAACATTCACTAATCACCACGTAAATTCAGAAAAAAATGCCAATCTTTAGCATGAACACAAATTTGACACTTGGCAGGACATATTTTAGTTCTAACCTCGAAATATTTTGCTCAATTTTTAAAAAAAATCATATTGGGGTACCCAAGTAGTGGTTTTATATGTTCATAAACCTGTATTTCAATAATATTGAGTAGCAATGTGGTTGGTACTCAAATGACTCATGAAATTGAAACCGATATTACAATCAAAGTACTGAAAAGAAGCTTTTATGTTTTATTCGGGATAAATTAATTTCATCCATCATAAAACATGCTAGTGAGTACCATGCAGTTTTAATTGGCCACTAGGTTTTATGATCCATTGATGCTTGTGGAAACTTTCTAACAAGGGAAATCTACTTTTTTCTGCATGTGGACGGTTAGTTCGAATGGCAGAAACACGTGAGCAGTTCATTTGAGTACCACGTGTGCACGTATTTGTTAGTAAAAAAATTACATGTTCGTACAAGGAAATAAATAGAGGGGAAGAGATACGTATTGTTTTTTTTTCCGCTCACGGTAACTGTTTCCGTGGAGGCCGAGGAGGAGTTCCTTTATTTTATTTCCAAAATTTCGTTGGCCCACTTGTCAGCCGGAAAGAACTACAGGGCAAGTCTTCCTTGCGACGGTTCTTTAGTTCATCAATCTTCTCAACTGCCACCGCTTCCCCTATTTTCCCCTGTTTCTCCGTTCTTCGCCCCCCTCTTCATCTTCTTCCTCTCCGTCCGCGCCGCCATGGACCCAGTAGAAATCCGTACTGTCTCGACGTCGTACACCGCCCATGGCCCGACGGACATAGATGTGACCTTCACCAACGACATTGCGCAGGTTGAGGAAACCCTCAATGTGCTCAAGCGCAAGCTGTTGAAAATGGACGAGAAGGATGAGTTCATGGGGCTGGATTTTGAGTACACCAACGCGGATTTGGAATCTCAAGAGGTGGCAGTCGTTCAACTTTGCGTGGACCAAACTGTGTTGGTTTGGCAGTTGGCTAGGTATGACTGATAGATCTAGTACTGTACATTTTCCGGATTGGGGTTTTCCAAATATTTCATTCTTCTGTTAATTACAGAGCTATATATCTACTGTTACTGTTACTTACATTGTTTTGGTTTCACGATTCATATGTACTACTGTGACTACGATAAGCATGCTCAACTGAAATATATGCAACATACGGCAGCAAGCAAAAATGAAAGGTCTTTCCAAATGCTCCAATGAAATGGAATATTGCATGCAAGAAATTGTAAATTTTGATTTGTATTGGTCTGTGTATCTATTGGCCTTTTCTTGTTCAATAGCATTTTTGTAGAGGATATGACAATCTGACAATTGTACCTATCAAATGGTAGATTGAAGGAAGTAATTGTAATTTTTTATCTTCTATTAGTGTTTTATCAATTGCTTCATTCATTGTGTTAAATATATGATTGTACAATGGTAGACCTACCTGACAGTCTAATTTTGAGGACATGCTTCATTCATTTATTTTCCATCAGTAACATATTGATAACAGTGCACCTAGTTATGACAATTTCTTTGTACAATTAATTTAATCATGTTACATATACTTGATATGTAAATTCGAACTGAACTTTCTGCAAATTTACAATTTATACTTTGTAACTACTGTAGGCCCAGGGACCGCTGTGAAAAGCTATTCGAGTTTTTCACCGAGCGGACGTGTAAATTTGCCAGCGTCGACATCAGGGGTGACAGGAAGGTGATGGAAAGAACCTGGGGTTTTACAATCCCAAGGAAGTATCATGTGGATATCCAAGATATCTACCACATAAAAGGAAAAGGACTCGACGGGAGGACTGGAATGGCTGACCTTGCAGGCGAACTCATCAACAAATCGTATGAAACCATGAAGAAGGACTTCCCAAAAGGCGGGCACGATTTATGGGAGAAGCAGCCACTTGACGAGGTTAACCTCAAATATGCTGCTGTCGATGGGTTTGTCTCGTTCGAGCTGTACCGGGTTCTCCAGTGCATCCTAAAGGGGCTGGTTTGTCTCCAACCTAAACCAAAAGTACCACGGGTCATCCCCAAATTATGTGCACCCTCAACATCTTCCACCAGCGGCAGCAAGCGAAACAAGTGGGAGGATGACATCTATGTGGATGGCCGCAAAAGGGGTGAGGGGTGGTACTATGGCACAGTGGGGGACGACGACTATTCCGGGTGGAAGTGAGCGGCACGAAGCCCTCGATATGTGTCGTAGTGTTTATATGCCGTACTGTTCATATGTAGTATTCTTGAACTTAGTTTAGCCGTATGTGCATGCTTTTGTGTCACTCGTTCCGTATTTTGTAACAGCTATCTGACCAATGTGGTTTAGCTTAGTTGTATGTAAAGCACTTTCAGTATGATGTGGTTTAGAAATCTCGACAAATTTAACTGATAAACCCTAAATATTTTGAATTATTTCAGGTTCTATGTAAGTTCACCGATTTAAACGACCATATCCACGTCATACTTCATGATAATGACCTAAAATTTGGTACATAGCTATATCTTGCCACGGTAACATGAGTGAACAACTTTTTTTTTGAAATTTGTTTGAATTTTTTTTTGAATAATTAAGCGTCAAATATGAGTTCTTTTGTGAAACAAGTAGCAAAAATAAGGTGCAAATTAGCATGAACACAATTACCACAGAAATAGGGACATATGTTATGTGTAAGCCCGAAGTATTTTGAATTTTTTCGATTGCTATCTAGTTTTGCGCATTTAAATAAACTTAAGCCGATTTATGAAAAGTTGGTCAAATTTGAACTACAAGTATGTTATAGCTTGCTGTAATTATTTTGAAAAAATCATTTTGGGGTACCCAAGTAGTGATTGTCTCACAAAGTCGTCGAAAGTTATCAAAGATTCGACACCTACACATGAATAACCATGCCTGCAAATTTCACCTATTTTTGAAAAAAATCAAACTAAATGTAGAAAGTTCGAAAAAATGAAATTTTTTCTCAGGTACTACCCTTATGTCCTATAGTTTATGAGAAAAAAATGAAATTAGAATATGACAAGATCATAACACAACACTTCAAGAAGAGCACATTCGACTATGAAGATTCAAGAGCTTCAAGGCCAAATGTCTTTTTGAAGAAGACCATATCCATGGGAAACTTCATGATAATGAGCTGAAATTTGGTACATAGGTGTATCTTGGCATGGCAACATGAGTGAACAACTTTTTTTTTGAATTTTTTTTGTTTGAATAATTAAGCGTCAAATATGAGTTCTTTTGTGAAACAAGTAGCAAAAATAAGGTGCAAATTAGCATGAACACAATTACCACAGAAATAGGGACATATGTTATGTGTAAGCCCGAAGTATTTTGAATTTTTTCGATTGCTATCTAGTTTTGCGCATTTAAATAAACTTAAGCCGATTTATGAAAAGTTGGTCAAATTTGAACTACAAGTATGTTATAGCTTGCTGTAATTATTTTGAAAAAATCATTTTGGGGTACCCAAGTAGTGATTGTCTCACAAAGTCGTCGAAAGTTATCAAAGATTCGACACCTACACATGAATAACCATGCCTGCAAATTTGACCTATTTTTGAAAAAATCAAACTAAATGTAGAAAGTTCGAAAAAATGAAATTTTTTCTCAGGTACTACCCTTATGTCCTATAGTTTATGAGAAAAAAAATGAAATTAAAATATGACAAGATCATAACACAACACTTCAAGAAGAGCACATTCGACTATGAAGATTCAAGAGCTTCAAGGCCAAATGTCTTGGAAGACGACCATATCCATGTCATACTTCATGATAATGAGCTGAAATTTGGTACATCGGTGCATCCTGGCATGGGAACATCAGTGAACAACTTTTTTTTAATATATATATATATGTTTTTTGAATTTGTAAGTGCCACCTATGAGTTTTTTGTTTCTGAAAAAAGTACCACAAATAAGGTGCAAAATAGCATGAACACAATTACCACAGAAATAAGGACATATGATATGTGTAATCTCCGAAGTATTTTGAATTTTGTCGCCTGCTATCTAGTTTTACCCATTTGAATGAACTTTAGCCGATTTCTGAAAAGTAGGTCAAAATATAAATTTCGTAACCTTTTTCTTGCAAAAATCGTGGAACCGTCAGCCTAATGGGCCCAGCTCCCCTGACGTGGGGAATCCTACTTTCAATCACAGACTTGTGAGGCCCACCTGGATTGGGGTCCACATGTCAGACACCCATAGTCAGGGTTTAGCTCGTTAGACGATCGCGGTAGTCGAGTTGTCACGTCAATTGCGCATTATCAATTCACCCCCTCTGCCGCTTCACGCCACGTACAGTACTTCATTGCCAATCCAATCTCCGGCACAGCGCCGTCTCCCTAGACCAGTCGCATTACATATATCGCCGGCGCATCTAGTCGCCGTCGTCGGAAACTCCTTGTCCCTCTCTCGCCTCGTCAACTACTTTCAGGCGGCGCATTGATCCGCCGCGCGCCACTTAGAGGAAAACCGACGATGGCGGCCTCCGACCAGGTAAGATTTATTTCCGTGGCCATCCCTAACCACCGATTTACCTCAGATCTGGAGAACTGACATGAACTATTTTGGATCGCAGTGTCCTACTTGTTTTGACACGAAGGGATTGTGTGGCGATCCAGACATGAAAATAAGTTCTTTGTTCTGACCCTTCAAGAGGGATTTGAGGACAGAACGGTATTAACAATTCTGTTGCAATGTCTTGAAGATTTTGTTGTGCAATATGCATGTTAGTTTGATTATGGTTCCAAGAAAATGTCTCCAAGAATTTGTTGCGCCTATTTGATAGTAGGAGCAATTGCTGTGGTGTCATGTTTGGTTCTATTTTTTAATAGGAAACTAGTACCTAGTTGTGTAAAGTCATGTTTGGTTCTATTTTTTCAGGTTATACCCTGCTACGGCAGAGTTTCTTTTCTTCAGAGGCACTATATCGCCAAGTCTCAACTTTGCCACTTCCAAGCTACTCTCGTTACCAATGAGGGATTCTCATTCCCTGTTGTATGTACCAACAAAATGGGTTTCACCTTCATTACTGGTAGTATGTGGAAAGATTTTTGTAGAATCTACTCTCTTGAAGTTGGACAGGATCTCTATTTTTGCATTAGCAAACATTTTGAGCCTCGTGTTAAACCTGAAAACCTACCAATCACACATCCAGGTAAGTTTAAAGGTGGATGCATCTTCTGTTATGCTGCATTTTGTAACCAGGTAGTATGAGTAGTGCTCTGATCATTTATTCTTAGTTACTAAACTTTAATCTTACAGCCTACCTTGATTTGTCCCCCCAAAAACGTCTTATTGTGGACTCTATGGATTCCACTGATGGATCCAAGATCAACTGGAGGATGATGGAGATAGTAATACTAAATGTGCAACATCTTGACCACCTTGTCGACTATCATGATGGTGGAGAGTATGCAGAAGGAAGGACTGTCGCATGTTTGCATACCCTTAACTACACAAACACTCGCAGACACAGCATGCACTTGGTAAACACTTATAACATGTTATTTCCTTACTAAATATGTAGTGCTTACAGTGTTATGTGTGCCACTTGTTGAAGTATGTTGTAGTGATTGTGAAAACCTAGCTAACGTATGTCGAATATGGAACAGAAAATCCCAAGCCGGTTTGTTCCCCAAGAGCTCGAAGAATACGGTTGCATCACCATTGTGAGACATCCGAACACTGCGGTTAAGGGCACATACAACATCTCTACTTCAGATGGTCGTCTTTCTGTCGGTGGTTGGAAGGAGTTCATGAAGAAGAAAAATGTTTTCCAGTTGGGTGACAAGGTGCTGCTCTTGCTTTACAGTGGTAACCAAGGGCTTTTCCTGTTTGTGACCGATGTTCCGTACATTGATCCAGAGTAGTTAGGTACTGAATGTAAGTATTTGTTATGAAGAAGTGCAAGTAGTGTCATACAAAACTGATAGTAGTTGTTGTATCTCTTATTAAGTACTGCCCAGTATGTAATCGTAGTAGTCAGAATCGTAGAAGGATTTAGCTCTCACAATAAAGTTTTACATGTTTTCAAACTGAAAATGGGGATAGCCCCATGTTTACAAGTCGGAGCCGGATGTTTTGCTACCTAGTTTAGTAGATTCTACTGGCTTTTGACATGGGGCTCTACTGGTGCATTACCGTCGGCGCGGAGCTGCTCGACTTCGTTCTTCAGGTTCTGGATTACGATGCTTGATCTTGCATTGTCATCTTTCAACTTCTTCAGTTCTACCTGAGCCGTCAGTTTAGCCTCTTGGGCGGCGATGGCATATTTGAGCTCTTCATGGCGTTCATCTATCGCCTTGATTTTCTCACGAATAAGGTCTTCACGCTGCATCTCGAGGTTCTTCTTCTCTACCAGAAGCTCCTTGATCAGGCCTATCGCCTTCTTCTTCGTTTCAGAACTCATATTGTTTATCCTGTACAAGGTGGCTACCTCATTCTATAGTTTGTTGCGGTCCGCACGAAGATTTGCTGCTTCAGTCGCAATTTTTTGAGCCGCCTTCCTCTGTAGCTCCAAATCTTCACGGAGCCCTGCACACTCTTTTTTCAGTAGCTTGTTAATGTTCAGAAGGGTGGCGCACCAGTCATTTGCCTGAGCCTCCTTGATGACTCCCAAGTGCAGGAGATCGTTGAAGTCTTCGCTGTGTAAGTATTAGTATCGATCCCACGAGGAGTAGAAGGTATAAGTATTTATCCTCTCAAATAAGAGTGTCACTTCTCTTATTATCTATGCACTAGACAAACTAAAATGATGCAAGTGTTTTTGGGTTTTTTGGTGTAGAGAATGCAAAGCTGAAAATAAAATATGATGAGTGAAAGCTCTCAAAGAGAGAGAAAGCCCAATCCCCTATGCAGCAAGAGGACAAGCTTGAGTGGTGTTTCTTATGCGTGGAAAACGTTCCCAAGGGCTACATGGATTTCATGGCAAAAATATTTCTAGAACAACAAGGTAAACATTTTGTCAAGTTTTAATCTTCTTTGGACGGAGCCATAATTAGGTGTAGCTAAATAAATAAACTAAACCCCTTATGATGGATCATGTGGCCAAGTAAATGACTGCACAAGAGTTATTAAGACAAAAAGTCCCACCATAGCATTACACTCTAAGGTCCCCGATATAAATCCCCTCCTAATGTAACTTCATGACTCGGTCTCAGGTTTACGTGTCCTCCCAAGTCTCCCTCAATTCATTACACTAGTGTGAAACACCTTCATGCATTACTCAATGTATGGTGCACTTCATACATTGTACATCAAGACAATCATAAAAGATAAAACTTGACCAAATACTCAATACATGTTAAGTAGAAATCATTGACAATCCATCCTATGCCCCCAGGAACATGAGAGAACTACTCACAACGCGAAGACATGGTATGATTCAATGGTATAAGTGATACAACACAATCTGAAATTATAATCTCCCCACAAAACAATGACAAGTAGCAATTCACAAACATGTAGAATAGTACTTAGACAATAGCTAGGGTTCGAACAATCTCAAACTATGAGGGGGATGAAGTGGATCACGAAGATGGTGATGGAGATGGTGCTGGTCTTCACGGTGGTGATGATGGAGAAGTTCTTGCTGTAGATGTTGATGATGAACACGCCGGAGGGGGGTGGAGCCCTCCGGAGGCGATTCCGGCGGCGTTTCCCCCCTCCGATCTTCTCCGGCGGCAGCCTTCTGACTCTCTGTTTCGTGGTTTTGTGTTTCTCCGCCGCCTCCTTTCGCGAAACGCCAGGGGACCTTTTTTATAGGCGTTTTTAGGTCAAGACGGAGTCGGTGGAGAAAATCGACGGCCACGGAGCTCCGAGGGGAAACGAGCTGGGCCCACGCGGCCATGTACTTTAGGCCGCGTGGGACCCTCCCATTTCCAGCCTGTTGGGCTTCTGGTCTTCAATTTAAGCCCATTGCGTTCGTCTCGAAAATTCTGAACCGTGCTCTTTGACCTTGCCCTTTTTGGAGTCCCGAAGCTCCCGGAAAGTCTGAAACACTAAAAAAGACGTTTTCTGGAAAAACAGGGTTAATTCCAAATAAATGGGAAAACTATGAAGTATTCCCAAAATCATTATAAAACATTGTATAACCCTTATATGATGCAAATATGATTGGAATATAAGCAATTAAAGTGCAAAGTTCATGTATGCATTTTACATGCATCAACATCCCCAAGCTTAATCCATGCTCGTCCTCGAGTATGAAGATGATAAAACTAACATGGACTTTGCAATTTAATACTTAACAATGAATATCAAAGATGATTACAATTGCTACATATAGTCAAATGATTCATTCTTAAAGGAGTAGCAATATGCAAGATAGTTTATGAAGTGATATCAAGTATTCAATGCAAGGATGTTCAATGATAGTTCACAAAGTGTAACATAACAGATAGTAGTATGGACCACATGTATGCATAATGATAAGTATGGACATCCTACATTGGTCATAGAGTGATGATGAAAATCTGAATATGATAGGTGGACACTTTGGAAAGATGTATATATGAGTAGAGGTAAAACATGAATAAGTTTCATCTAACTTCTGAACTTCTCTACTTAAGTTAATGATTGTAATATGGTAATCCTTGGTGTCAAGCTCTCATTGCCCCTATCATAGCATCTTGAATGATTAAGTTTAAAGTGAAAGCAAATATGAGTAATGTGCTTGACAAAGTAAAGGTTGAAAGTCTCATGCCCCTTGAATACGAGTACCTACTCCATGTGTTACTCAACTCGGGAAACAAAGCAAGTTCAATTTAAATATCATTGTAAGTAAAATAGTATCATCAAGAGCGTCAACTGGGGTACCTCTTGTCCCAGGATATGGAACAAGCCCATATCAAAATGACAAGACAAACAAACATAATGAACAATCTCAACACCCTTTTTATTTACCATTGGATAGCTTTTTATTGTAAGGTGTATCACAGACGGTTCACCATAGCATGTAAGTAAATTTCCACCATGAATGATGCATGGCTTAGATTAGCGGCCCAGGCGTCTCTCTAACCATTTATACAAACTCATTTAAACCTACTCCATTTCCTCATTTATTTCACCCATGGTAAGCATCCATAAACAAAAGTACATGACATCAACTAAATATAAATGAGTGCAATGTTGAAAGCATTCCATGTGACAGCACATTTCTGCTAACTCTCAACCAAAGACATTTGTCAAGCTCATAACATCATAATTTTAATCACAATGGGTCATGTTTTATTTATGCAATAAAAGTAAAGTGTGCATCAAGTTCGTGAGAGCTATATAACCAACTTTTCCCATAACAATCAACAACATAAGCATTTTAATTCAGAGGTATAGATAATACAAAATAACATGATAAACAACCTCGGAATAGCATAAAGCTAATAGGTAGATATGGTGGACTCACTGGAAAAACTTTGGTTGAAGGCGTTGGAAACAAGTTTTTTTTGTTGGAATTTTTGGGCTAGCAAAGGGAGAAAGTTGACCATCTAGATGCATGCATGAGTGTCCATAGAACTAACTAATCCATGTTAAACCAAGTAAAATAACAATCAGCACCAAAACATGAATAAGTTATAGCTCTCAAAAAGGATTTGCAAACTATTACTCATAAACAAGCTCATGAATCATGCAACTATATGTATCATTAAAAATCAACTCAAACATCCCTTTTCCCAATCTTATAAAAGCATCCAACATATTTCAACCCATATTTCCAGTAGCTCTCCATATATAAATGATAGTGTGGTGGTCTCTCAAGAATCAAACAAAACAAACAAAAAGACGCTCCAAGTTTATGCGATAAAGTGTTTCGATCGAAAAACAGAAGTTGGACGTGTGCAAACCGAGAGTGTGTAGGTCCAGTGGGGTTGTCTTCACATCCCCAAGCTTATGGTCTTCACCATCCTTGGATAGCTCTTGGTGCATCTCCTCCAATCCCTGTGAAAAAACTTCAAAACACCGTTTCTCCCATTTCTTTTCTGTGGGGTGCATTAATAGTGATAAACAAATATGTTTCTTGCTGCATATAATCCTTGAACAAAAATTCATATGAGATGTCCAGAAAGTGTATAATGTTGTATGCCTACTCATAAACTCAATTGGATCAAAAAGATTCAACTTAAAAGCTCAAAGCATGCATCAAACAAAATGGGACAGAATCTGTCCAGAAAAACAGCAGCAGCAAAACGTATTTTTCTACCCTACCAAACTTTCTCGAAAAATTCCGAAAAATTCATGCATACAGAGGATGAAAAGTTGCAACTACAGTTCAAATATGAGCTCATTCGGAGTTACGGAATAAGAATTAAAAATCATACCGTGCACTGATTCGTGCAGGAATAAAATCTCCGAACGCTATAAGCAACTTTTCAAGACCAAAATGGGTAAAACTTGGCACTTTATTAAAAACTCCAGAAACTAACTAGACACAAAATCTCTTGTTACAGCAAGAGGACACAAAGAAAAATCACACACAAAAATAACCGGGTTGCCTCCCGCAAAGCGCTTTCTTTATAGCCATATAGCTAGGCTTCTTACTTTTTGTTTATTGAAGATGAAGCTCATGAGGGAGCTTGAACTTTGATGTTCCCCTCTTTCTTGGGAAGTGTTCCATGCATAATACCAGGGTCCCATGGTGCTCTCAAACCGATCAAAATAATAGTCAAGTTGAAACCTGGTTGAGAGAAAAATAGAACACAAAAGTAATAACAACGAAGTCTAACTTTCTTTCTATGCATTGGCATTTTGTATATGAATGAATCCAATGAATAGAAGTTTTCCAATGCATTGTTACTTGCAGCCCATAATTATTAGTAGCATAAGAGGGTTCTTATCACCTCCTCTTTCATAATAGTTGCAAGTAGTAAAAGTGTATTAATATAACCAATAGAATCTTCCAACTTAGATAATTTGGGAACATAATGAGGATCATTAAATTTATTTTGGAGTTTATTAGCATGCTTCCCTCTTTCAAAATAGTTGTTAAGATCAATATCAAGTTTAATATCATGGTTGCAACAAAGATTTGGAACTAAAGATAATTGCAAACCACATAAGTATTTCTCAACATAAGCAAATTTCTCCTTTATGGTGTAAGTAGGAGAGTTCAAGAACAAAGTAGGGCTCTCATGAGTAAGAGCACTATCACAAACAGCAAGTATCATTTTTATCCTCACATAATTTAGTAACAACTAAACATGGAGGTTTATCAATAAGCATAGGACCATCATCTAAAGCATTATCATATAGCATATTTAAGCAATACTCCTCATTATCATCATAAGTTCACTAGTAGCATTATTAAAAGTAAAGGAGTATTTTAGTTTCATCATAATAGCATGGGTTATCATATAGGACCATAGCATTTTCAGTTTCACCCTCATCATAACATGGATTCTCATAAATAACAAAAGATTTTTGAGTTTGAGTGTTACTATCATTTGTTGATGGTGAAGTTGGGAGATCCAACTCTTCATTCTCTAGCTGTTCATCATTTCCATCATCCTCTTGAGATTGCATGGGCATCCCCAAGCTTAGGTTTTTATCCACTTCTTCACATTCTTCCTCTTCCAAGCTTATGTTTTCATCATCTTCTTCCTGCAAAACATCAGTGCTCTCTTGGGGAGCCTCATTATATTCAACAACATAAATATTTTGAGAGAAGTTGATTATGCAATATTCAAGAATAAAATCTATCTCTCTTTCAAATTTATTAGCTATAGGGCAAGTTTTATTTTCATGAATGAAAGTTTGCAGTTCAAAAGATGCCTTGAAAGTAACAAATTCCTCCACTTGTTCCATTCCTAAATAAGCATAATCGTCAGCATGGTAAGATGCAATAGTACATTCTTCATGGAACCTACATTGGAATTCAAAGTGCTTATCTTTTTGTTCAGAGCAAAACATACAAGTTGCATCATGGTGTAAAAGCAACTCTTCAGCAATATAATTTAATTCCATCATGAAACCTTTTAGTATTTTCCCTTCCTTTGATTCTCTATATTCCTTGGCAATCTTAGCAGCATTCAATTGTCTAAACATAGCTTCCTTTATATCCGGAATTATGCCCAGAACACGAGTTTTTTTGGTATTTTCCATTTTCTAATTTTTTTGTGTTTTTGATATATGGATGTATGCAAAACTAAACTAAATGCAAAACTGAAAATAAATATCTAGTGCAAACAAGAATAAAAACTTAAGCGCTACACTCCCCGGCAACGGCGCCAGAAAACTGTCTTGATGACTCCCAAGTGCAGGAGATCGTTGAAGTCTTCGCTGTGTAAGTATTAGTATCGATCCCACGAGGAGTAGAAGGTATAAGTATTTATCCTCTCAAATAAGAGTGTCACTTCTCTTATTATCTATGCACTAGACAAACTAAAATGATGCAAGTGTTTTTGGGTTTTTTGGTGTAGAGAATGCAAAGCTGAAAATAAAATATGATGAGTGAAAGCTCTCAAAGAGAGAGAAAGCCCAATCCCCTATGCAGCAAGAGGACAAGCTTGAGTGGTGTTTCTTATGCGTGGAAAACGTTCCCAAGGGCTACATGGATTTCATGGCAAAAATATTTCTAGAACAACAAGGTAAACATTTTGTCAAGTTTTAATCTTCTTTGGACGGAGCCATAATTAGGTGTAGCTAAATAAATAAACTAAACCCCTTATGATGGATCATGTGGCCAAGTAAATGACTGCACAAGAGTTATTAAGACAAAAAGTCCCACCATAGCATTACACTCTAAGGTCCCCGATATAAATCCCCTCCTAATGTAACTTCATGACTCGGTCTCAGGTTTACGTGTCCTCCCAAGTCTCCCTCAATTCATTACACTAGTGTGAAACACCTTCATGCATTACTCAATGTATGGTGCACTTCATACATTGTACATCAAGACAATCATAAAAGATAAAAACTTGACCAAATACTCAATACATGTTAAGTAGAAATCATTGACAATCCATCCTATGCCCCCAGGAACATGAGAGAACTACTCACAACGCGAAGACATGGTATGATTCAATGGTATAAGTGATACAACACAATCTGAAATTATAATCTCCCCACAAAACAATGACAAGTAGCAATTCACAAACATGTAGAATAGTACTTAGACAATAGCTAGGGTTCGAACAATCTCAAACTATGAGGGGGATGAAGTGGATCACGAAGATGGTGATGGAGATGGTGCTGGTCTTCACGGTGGTGATGATGGAGAAGTTCTTGCTGTAGATGTTGATGATGAATACGCCGGAGGGGGTGGAGCCCTCCGGAGGCGATTCCGGCGGCGTTTCCCCCCTCCGATCTTCTCCGGCGGCAGCCTTCTGACTCTCTGTTTCTTGGTTTTGTGTTTCTCCACCGCCTCCTTTCGCGAAACGCCAGGGGACCTTTTTTATAGACGTTTTTAGGTCAAGACGGAGTCGGTGGAAGAAAAATCGACGGCAACGGAGCTCCGAGGGGGAAACGAGCTGGGCCCACGCGGCCACGTACTTTAGGCCGCGTGGGACCCTCCCATTTCCAGCCTGTTGGGCTCCTGGTCTCAATTTAAGCCCATTGCGTTCATCTCGAAAATTCTGAACCGTGCTCTTTGACCTTGCCCTTTTTGGAGTCCCGAAGCTCCCGGAAAGTCTGAAACACTAAAAAAGACGTTTTCTGGAAAAACAGGGTTAATTCCAAATAAATGGGAAAACTGTGAAGTATTCCCAAAATCATTATAAAACATTGGTATAACCCTTATATGATGCAAATATGATTGGAATATAAGCAATTAAAGTGCAAAGTTCATGTATGCATTTTACATGCATCACTCCTTCACTTCGATCCTAGCCCTGGCTTCCTGCAGGCAGTTATTAATTTGTAGTGAGAGTAGTCTGAATTTGAGGAATAGAACCAAAAAGTGGTAAGTTCAGACCTCGCTCTGTCGGAGAGCATGGACGAGGTTATCGAATGATTCTTTCTCTCCCGCTACGACATTCCTGCTTTGTTCTTGCTCTGGATTGCCGATGGTCGAGCCGCTGGCTCTGAGATATGTACAACTCACTTGAGTTTGATGGATATCGTGACATGTTTCTACCAAACAAAGTATGCTTCATGGATATTAAAACGTACCGGTTCTCGCTCAGATTTAGCAGGGTTTTTGCCTCCGTCAGAGGACAATCTTGTTCGCCGCCATCTTCTTGAGCCACTATCTTCTTACGGCGTTTCGCCTCACGGGCCTCCTCAGCTCTCGTGGCAGCTACCTGTTGCTTCCAGCTTGGAGCTCCACGACGCGTAGACATGGCTGGGGTTTTGTGCAGAATGGGGAGTTCTCCGCCGACTGGTGCCGAGTGGGCAAGAAGGTGAATAGTGGAATGACGGAGACGTGTTCTGACAATGCTACTTTAATACGTGGCAGCCGTCTCCTCGCATTCACCGAGCAATCTGGTCCGTCCATTTAGAATCTACGAACTCGCCCTATGGGTCCCACTAGTCATACAGTTATTATCTCCCTACTCCTCGTCCTCGCCTCCACCTCGCCCAAATCAGACTCCTCTCCCGCACACCCCACAAAAAACCCGGCTCCTCCTCCCCCGACGGCGGCGGACCACGGCGCCTTCCGCATCAAGGACCTACTTGTCATCAGCGACAGCATAGTCGTCCTCAAGCACGACCTGGTAAGTACCACTGCACTGCTACTTCCTTCCTTTCCAATCCCTTATGATGCCTCTAAATCTAGGTAAATCCATAGCCAGGGTACGATGTAGGTTATATTTCGGAAAAATTATGCTAGAAAATGCCCCCGTCCATGGATCTAGGACGCCGGCTTTCGATTTTGTTAACCGGCGATTGGTTCCATGTAGAAGCTGCTCATTTCTTATTCTAACTTAATTTCAAACTCTTGTTTTAGAACGAGTGCAATTGAGCAAATGGAGTCAAAATGTGGTGATGCTGAGTGTATCATCTGCACCCAAGTGCGGGAGATCGTTTGCCCGGCCATTGATCCCGCGTACGCTCAATTCATAGAGAAGGAACGAAAGGCCTGCATGCGTCGTCGTCAGAAAAATGCCGCAGGTCCATCAACGATGTCTTCCCCAACTCTTTATGACACTTTTGTCACTGCTAGACTACGCATAGAAGCCAAGCCTGTACGCTCAGCCGAGGTAAATAACAAACGAATTAATATCTCCTTTCTACGTTCTAGGTACATCTTTCATTGTGATTGCTGTCATATTTAACTGCATACTTGTTTGATCCTGGCCTGTACCGCACAGCAAGTGACCGCTTTCCTACCTGAAACCGCTAGTCGGGAGTCTCTAGTGGAGGAGTGCCTCACACTCCAGCATGAAGTGCTCGCACAGATGAGGAGCTTTAGGCGATTCCATACGAACTTTATGAAAATGTGGGATGAGAAGGATAAGGCCGTGGAAGAACTAGAGAAATTGAAGATGGGCAACAAGAATAACACAGACGTAGTTAACCTAAGTGATGATGATGAGCAGGAAACGACAGACAAGAAAGGTAAGAAAGCTGCGGTAGAGTCTCATCAGGATCCCAAGCACACTAGAGTGAAGAGAGCCAGGGGAGGAAAGATCACTCGTAGAGGTGACAACGCCTAACCTAATGTTGTACTAGTATACTATTGTATGCACCTACAGCTTACTTTCTAATAATTAGTTCTTTGCATTGTAGGTCCTAATATTTGTGGGACTGAAGAGTTTGACAAGTACTGCTTTTTTGCAAACGACGTCGACCTGAATGAAGAGTAAGTTGCACATCTCAGAAGCCAAGTTGCAATCTTGAAGCCATTGATACCATACTATGTATGCACGATGACAAAGTCTACTGTCACCCATGGGAAGGCCAAGATGGTAAAAAATAAACTCTCGTACTGATTTTGCACAATCATCCTAGGCTTCAACTAACTAGAAACTTCTCTTCCAGTACTTCTCTTCCAAGTTCAACATTGCACACCTCAACCAGTATGCGACAATGGAGCTTCCTGTATTTTGCACTAGTGGCACCAATGTTACTCGTGTAACCTTGCTCATCGGCAACAAACAAGATGCCCAGATGTGTCGCAATTGGCCGAAAATAGTCAAGGAAGCTGGAATCGAGGAGGGTGCCATATGTGTCTTCACTTTTGTGCATACTGAAAAATCTGGATTTGTGTGTACTGTTGTTGCCCTGAACTGATGCCGAAGCCTGTTGCTGTGTAATTACATGATGTAAACCTTCTAAGTACTGTCTTCAGAACCCTCACTGATGCTCTATCGGTTTAATGAGTGGAAACTTTTGTAATGGTTATGTGACAAATTAGTCCATGCATGTGCTGTTCTATCATGATGCTAATGTGGGAACTTTTGTAATGGTAATATAAACCTTCTATGTACTGTGTTGATGTTTTTTAATGAAAACTAACTTATATTGTTGCCTTAACCGTCCAAACAACAAATGCACACTAGGACTAAATTCAGTACGAACTAGTAAATACCAGGACCTCGTAAAACTTATCAGTAACATTAGCTTAACAAAGCGGTAGTGCATCTTTATTTTGTTCAGAAGGTCACGGGTTCAAAACAGACGAATGATTATTTTTTTTAAGTTTTATTTAATTAACTGACATTTCGGTCCCAAAAACTTTGTGACGACCAGGGTGACGCCCTAAATCCGTCACCAGGAGTAATCCGTGACAAATTTAGTGACACGAAAGTTGTGCGTCATGCATTAACACTAATGCGTGACAAAGATGAAAATTCCGTCACCTATTATGGATAATCAGTGACAAATTCGATGTCGTCAATAGGAGTTTTGTCACAAAAGGTCGGATCGGTTGTAGTGTAAAATCATTAAAGAACATGACCATGCTTGATGTGGGCCTACTTATCGGGTGCCCCACTATGAAGATACCTGCTGCACGTAAAGAGTGGGGCCCAACAGGTGGCCTACTAGAAGACGACGGTCAAGACCCACGAAGGGAGCCCAAGACATTAAAGTACGCCCCAAGGCAGGCGAAGCCTAGGTCGGTAAAACTTTCCATACTTGTAAACCTACTCGGTTGCGAACTCCCGAGATCCAGCCTCCTTTATAAAGGCTGGGAGGGCCGCCGATCTGGACGACACACGAAGACACGCTCATATTCCATCACCCAAACCCTAGCGAGATCGACATCTCGCCGGGATCGCCATTGTAACACCTCCAAATAATCAATAGCAGACAAGCTGGAAGTAGGGTATTATCCTCCGGGAGCCTGAACCATGGTAAACTCGCATTGCTTGTCAGCCGTAGTAACTACCAGCACTCCAACTTCTCTCTCTCAATCAACCTGGGGTACTCGACCCTGGGATTTGCCGTGGCCACCCCACGTCAACTGGCGACGTCTGTGGGAAAGAAGAGTGCTGGAATCATGGTTGCACCGGCCCCATCCGCAACGATCATCGACTCGACAACAATCGCGGCGCCGATCTACTTCGGCTCCTTCAAGTTCGTCCCCCACCCGCCGGCGAGGTATGTGCCTTACTTTCGGTAGCATGAATTCCATGTGGACAAGTGGGGGACGCTCCGACTCTCCGATCGTGCATCTACATCTTCACCGACTGCGGAGATCGCGCCTGCTTCGACTACGTCACCTACATCTTCGCTGGCTGCGGAGATCGCGTCTGCTTCGACTACGTCGTCCACATCTTCGTCGACTGCGGAGATCGCGCCTGCTTCGACTACGTCGCCTGCATCTTCGCCGACTGCGGAGATCGCGCCTGCTTCGACTACGTCGCCTACATCTTCGCCGGCTGCGGAGATCGCGTCTGCTTCGACTACGTCGCATGTATCTTTACCGACTACGGAGATCGCGCCTGCTTCGACTACGTCGTCTACATCTTCGCTGACTGCGGAGATCACGCCTGCTTCGACTACGTCGCCTACATCTTTGTCGACTGCGGAGATCGCGCCTGCTTCGACTACGTCGCCTACATCTTCGCCGGCTGCGGAGATCGCGTCTGCTTCGACTACGTCGCCCACATCTTCGTCGACTGCGGAGATCGCATCTGCTTCGACTACGTCGCCTGCATCTTCGCCGACTGCGGAGATCGCGCCTGCTTCGGCTACGTTGCCTGCATCTTCGCCGACTGTGGAGATCGCGCCTGCTTCGACTACGTCGCCCACACGCCTACATCTTCGCCGGCTGCGGAGATCGCGCCTGCTTCAGCTACACTCGCGAGTTTGTCGACTCCGACGCCCGCGACACCATCGGTTGCTGCTTCGCCCGCCAAGTTCTGCACCGACTGCGGCGTCTACCACGTCGCCTCCATCTTCAGCTCCGAGGACAGCTCCTGCGGCGAAAGCAACAGTAGTAACACGCACTCGGCTCCGCAGTCTTACCCCGTCCAAGTCTTCATGGTGGACGCAAGAAACAACAGGACACCCGACACCGGTCCCCGTCGTGAGGACCCGACGTTCCCAATGGAGGTCATCATGCCAGACAAAGTAACAACCCTGACAATCAGTCAAGAGATGGGGGTCCAGGCAATGAAGCACGTCCAAGAGATCACCTTCCCCCCCGCGGACGCGACTCGAGAGGACATGATGGCTTACCAATATCTCGTGTGGAAGGAGAACGAGAAGCTGTTGCGCGAGAAAGCTGATCTAGCAAGACGAAAGGAACTCGCCGACGCGTCGAGTGCTCGACGGGCAGCTTACTCCTTTTCCTCCACCGGACCAGCAGTCACGAACGACAATAGGCGCTCTAGACCGCGCATCAACCTGATGACGGATGCTGAGAGAACTGTGGCCACCCGCAACCTCGAATCATCGTTCATGACAGAAGACGCAGATGGGATACCTATCCCCAAAAACAGCCTCGGGTGCTCTCATGTCACTGTCCACGTACTTACGGGCGACACAGCCTCCGGAAGGCGACCCCGCGTAGCTCTACATCGACAACAAATTCAGGCACTTTGCCTAACAGAGGAGGCGCTCATCACAGGAGCTACACCCGCAGCAACAACTCCAGCACGAGGAGATCGCGACAGACGCGACCGCGAGCGCGCAGCACGCGGAGACCGGCCCATCCGACACCTGCAGGACGGCGAGGACGCCCGCAATGTCATCACATAGCGAACAGTCGATCGCAACCGCTCCACCCGACCTGTCAATACCCCGACTGAGGAACTATACTCGGACGGCGACAACGAGCCTTGCGGTCTTCCCTGCTTCCACTACCGCATCCGCGCCACACGAATACCGCGAGGCTTCAAGCTCACATCGTAGTCAGTCAAGTTCGACGGCACGCAGGATCCCAAACTTTGGCTCGATGACTACATCATCGCAGTCAACTGTCAAGGAGGTAACACGACAACAGCCATGCAGTATGTCCAGTTGATGCTCATAGGGTCAGCACGTACCTGGCTCCAGAACCTGCCCCGGAACTCTTTCACTTCTTGGGATCAATTCAAAGATGCTTTCGTCAAGAACTTCCTCGGCACATACTCAAGGCATGCGACGTTCGTGGAACTGCAAGCCTGCAGGCAACGCAAAAACGTGTCACTACGATCCTACATCCAGCGCTGGACACTCCTGCGCAATTCCGTCGGAGTCGTCTCCGAGGACAGAGCCATGGACGCATTCATTCATGGTGTCACTCGGCACGACCTTCGGGAGGCCTTCGGTCGCCTCCAGCCGCAGTTCATAGTCGAGCTCATGAAGATCGCCAACGAGTGGGCCGATGGTGAGGACTCGGTGCGCAACGAGTTCCCGGACGAGGAAGGAGAACCAAGCAACTGGAACCGCATAAACAACTGCAGCAGCGATCGCCCCTCAAGCGCAAGGCTCGTTTCGATGAAGGAGAGCCAACCGAGCTAGTAGCGGCCGGATTCACCGACACCCGAGAAGACCGGAGCCGTGATGACACCCGCCAGAGCAGTCGAAGTCGAGAGGAGTACAGGAACAATGGAAACCAGAGACGCGACTGGCGACACAAACCTCGTGACACCTCGCGGCATGAGCTTACACCCGAGCAGGAGCTTGAGCAGCCGTGCAAATTCCACCTGTTCGGAAGCGACGAAACCGGCAAGTTCGTCTCCACAAACCTGTTGAAGGACTGCCGAAAAATGCAGCGCATTAACGGAGCGTTCGCCAAAATCTTGGCTCCAGGTCCAGCGCAGCAGCCAGCACCACAGCTGGCCCTGCCAGAACCACCCGCAGCAAACCCTGCACACATCGCAGGAGCAATCCAGTGCCAGCCGAGACAGGACCCACCTCTCGCGCCGGGAGAACAACACCCTCAGGCTCGAGGGCAAATGAACATGATACAGAAGGGACGCCCATCAAACAGGTGCCAGAAATTGATCACCCGCCAAGTCTACCAGGCCGTGACGATGCCACCAGCCGCACCCGAGTACCTCAAGGGCTCGGAAACCAGCATTACATTCTCTCGGGAGGATCATCCTCCACGGGTACCGCGCCCAGGCCACGCCGCGCTGGTACTCGACGCTCAAATCGGGCAATTCCACATGACCAAGGTCTTCATGGACGGCGGCAGCGGCATTAACATCATCTTCGCTGACACTCTCCGGAAGATGGGCAGGTCTCTAGAAGGCCTGGCAAGGTCCGACAACACCTTCCACGGCATCGTTCCAGACAAAGCAGTCTATCCTGAAGGAGTAATCACACTCGAAGTTATCTTCGGCACACCTGACCACTTCCGAAAGGAGATGATTGACTTCGAAGTAGTTACTAGCTATGTTACTCCCACTATGGGTAATCTAATTCATTGAGCTGCCAATATCAGGATAATGTTTCTCTAAATCATAGCACTAGACAAGCAGCAAAAGTTCGAAAGCACAATAAGTAAAATGGCTCGATAACCTCACAGGACAATCTTTGGGAACAATCTCCATTATGTGGGGAACAACTTAATTAATTCCATCTGCAACAAAATTGAGTTACGGTCACAACAAGCATAGAACGCATAATGAGATTTCATGCGAATATGGAAAGGCCCTCTTTTTTTGTCCTAAATGCTAATGCCCCGGTGGAATGTCACAAGATTCGCAACAGAAACTATTGGACCAAGAAACTGGGAGAACTAATCTGAGAATTGCTACACCATTGTGTGTTCGCCGTTTTCATTTTTGTCTCTCATTTCTCAAAGGGGGTAGATAAAACAAGGCACAATTGGTAGTCCACAATCAAACCTGCAACATATTTTCCATTTCCTGCAGTTGCTTGAAATGCATAGCTCATGGTTATCGTCAGCCATTTTCAGAAAAAAAGGAAGTGCCAACTGTCGTGGTACTTGGATGTTGATCCTATAGACACGCCCTGACCACATATTCATCGGCCACCATCTTAGCTACACGAACGTATAGTATCCATTCCCCCAGGTGGCATCGACCACTGCATCTACTTTCCCAACTTCCCATTTGAATAATTCTACAAAGAAATCCACATGAATCATTTTATTTCCAGGGCTGTAAACAGGTACATCAAATCTATAACACAACACTGAGAATGGTACAGTCCATACTGAAAGGTGATTTAGCTTGAAAAAATCATGAAATATAACTCATGCGTTTAATTTTAGCAACGGGAGTCAAGCAGAGTAAATTTACACAGTAGGCGATGACAATGGGGAGACTAGTAGTTCGTACGCGTGGGCTACCTCGGTGGCCTTGAGCTTGCTGGTGACGAAGCCGGCCACTGCCGACTCCATCCATGCAGCAACAAATCCGCCACCCATCCACGGTTACAGCAATCAGCCAGTCACGATGCGTGCGTTAACAGAAGGACCAACAATGTGGGTGAACTTATCTGAACATCGCTACGAAATTGTGTGTTCGGCGTTTTCTTTTTTTGTCTCTCATTTCTCAAAAGGGGGTGGATAGAAAAACATTCGGTAGTCCACAATCCAACCAGAAACATATTTTGCCTTTCCAGTAGTTGCTTGAAATGCATACCTTTGTGTCTAATGACAGCCATTTTCAGAAAAGAGGAAGTGCTTGGTATTGTGGTATCTTGGATGTCGATCCCATGGACACACACCCTTTGCCCTTCACCGTCCACCATCTTAAGCGGTACGTTTGCATCGTTGCAATCCCACAGGTCGTAACAAAATTACTTCTTCACACCCTAGCTAATCAGACATAAACACAACAATAAATCTAGACACGATACACTCCCCTCGCGCCGTCCCCCGGCGGCGCCAAGGGCATAAAATCCGGCGCCCCAGGTCCCTCTCCGCCGGAGCTACCTTGCCGCTGCCGTCAGCGGCCTCGTCCGCGGCGGTGGCGGCACCCCTCCGCTACCAAAAACGGTGGTCGGGGGGAGGGGGGTCCTTGGCGCTCGGCGGGTGGTTGACCGGCCCGTGGGGGCGGCGGCGGTCGGGGCGGAGGACGGCGAGCCAGCGGGCTCGTGCGGAGGTGGAGGTCAGGGCTCTGGCCGTGGGCGACGGGGTAGGGCGGCTGCAGGGCCGTCCCTGGAGGTGCTGCGCGCCCGATGGGCTTGGCGGGCCCGATCTGGGCTTGTCGGGTCCGGGCGGCGTTTTCGAGCGGGGCGGAGCGCAGTGGCGGAGGCGTAGGCTCGGGGAGCAGAGCTCCGGCGCCCGGGCGGCGCGAGGAGGCCGAGTTCAGCACGACAGTGGATGGGTGAGCTCGAGGGCGGAGGTGGCTGAGGAAGCCGGGGCGGCGGCCCCGGACCGGTGGCTGCGGCAGGGGCGCGGCCGGCAGGGCTGCCGCCGTGGCGTGAGGTGCCACGGTGGCGGCAGCATGCGATGAAGGTCGGTGGTGGCGACGGGGATAGGCCCCCAACCGGCTGCTCCCTGAGCTTCACGGAAAGGGAGAATTATGAGCGAAAGCTTGCACGGACTCCGGTCTGTGCCAACGACGGCGGCGCCTTCGGGCGTTGTTCCCTTCTTGATCGCGTCGTTGTGGAATCTCGACCCGGTACGACGCGAGTGGTTCCAAGACTCTTCGGGTGAAAACCTAAGCCCCGTCGGGGACGGGCGACGGTGACGGATGCGTCACTACCTTGTTGGAGACGTCGTCTTGGAGTTATTGGCCCTCGCGGTGCGATGGCTTCGCGATGGATGGGCAGGATAACCCCGTGGTCGGCGGAGGCGGATGTCGGGGCGGCGGCGGCCCCAGATGGTGGTGGACGTCGAGGCGGTGGCCTCGGTCTCCCATACTACGACGGTTCTATGAGTCAGAGCCGTTGTCTAGCGGGGGTCTGGGTGGCGATCTGGATGAAGACTGCACGGGCAGAGGGTTCGTCGACCTGACTGGATTGCCTTCGGGCAATGCGAAGGTCGATCTGGTTGCTATGCCGGGGCGGTGGCCTCGGAACAGGGTGGTTTTGGTGGCAACCTGGATGAAGACTGCGCTTGCAGAGGGTTCGTCGACCATGACTGGATCGCTTTCGGGCAATGCGAAGGTCGATCTGGTTGCTTCGCCGGGGCGGCGTGTAACATCCCAAATTTATAATAAGAATAAATAAGACCCAAAATTCAGAACCAACAAAAAACTTTTTGAATTACTTCACTAATGATTGTGTTTTCCTTTAAATTGTTCTGTTTGACCTTGTGTAACTTGATGCTTATGATTGTTTGACTAGTAAATGTCAACCCAAGAAATCAACCTGAGTAAAAATATATTTAAAACTTTGGTGATCATGTTATGACAAGAATATATTTCATATATCTTTTAGATTCTTATTTTGGCCAAGGTCCATTTCAATGATTTGGTTTTAGCAACAAATAAAATACCCTTTAATTGAGACAGTAAAAGTATTTCCAAAGTTATGTGTTTTCAAAAATATGGAGATACATATGTTGTCTCCTATCTATTCTTCAACCTTGATATTTTACAATTCCTATTTTGTAACCTCCTATGTTTCAACTCCATTTTAAAAGGAATACTAGTGGGAAATATATTACCTCACATATTTCTCTTTATCAAACCTTTTTGAAAACTATTAAGTTATGAGTTGATATATTCCGTAAACAACATCTTGTCATAATTAAGTGTGATCACTTTCAAGATAGTATTGTTAATTATGAAAAGTGTGGTATGATTTCTTTGTATGATTTGATTTGTGTTGTTGATATTGTTGTGTTATTGATATTGTAATGTTGTGATTGTTATGATTGTTTGCTTGTGAGGAAAATTGCTCAGTTGTGCTCAATACTAAAGTAAAACAAACTTGACCACCAATTTGTAAATATGACTTGAAAACAAAACAAGACCTCTATAATTACTTACACCCTCAAATCAAATCTTGATTACAAGAAATGATCCTATCAAAATTCCCTCTCTGTCTATATTCCTCTATTCTATGAAAACAATTATATTTTCTTTATCAAAATTCTAGGAGTGAGATGAACTAATAATCATCCCCACTCATATCACTCCCTCCTTAAGTAAACCTACTTTTCGATTTAAATCAAACCCCTCAAATCATTTATTAAAAAGGAAATGAAGGTCATGAGTTAGAAATGGTCTTCATAAATAATTTCCCTCCCCAATTCTCTATTTCCTCAAAACAAATGTTTTCTCTATGAAAATAAAACTTATTTGAAGTTATCATATTTGTCAAAGAAGTTCCAAAAGTTCAAAACCATATTTTATCACATGCTTTAAAAATATTAAAGGAGTGTCAAATACTAATTTCCAAAAATGACTTATTTAAACCCTATGAACAAATATTGCTCAAGACATTTTATTTTCAAAAACCAATTTTTGTGGAGCTTCCCCATGTATATGGGAGGCTACCTGAATTTTCTCAAATTTGTATAAAATGTTTAAGTGCCCAATTAAAATCCCTACGACCTACTGGTTTCAAAAAGGAATAAAAGAAAAGAAAAAAAGGACCTAGTTGTGAGTGCAAAAAGAAATCCAGGGGGCTTTTGCAAGAACTTCATTGACTTCCTGTAGCACGTTGCTCGCACGGCAAGCCACCGTGCTCCTCACGCCGACGACGCCGTGCTCCCCTCCCCTTGCCTCGCCCCTGCCTCACGCCTCGCCCTGGGAGGATAAGAGTCGCCTCGACGCCACCCTCTGCTCCCCATCCTCCACCTGCTCACTCATTTCCCTCACTCTCCCTCTCTCTCTAAACTCTCCCCGAAGCCGAGCCACCACGGCCGTCGTTGCCTCCGACGATGGAGAGTTCCCCGTCCGAATCCAAGGCCACCAGCAGGTTCCCCGCGTCGCCCTCTCCATCCTCATCCAAGGAATCGACGCGGGAGGCTGCGAATCGAGCTGGACATCCGCATCCCCTTTTCTCTCCAGCCGCCGCCTTGCGAGCAAGCTCGCGGTTGACATGGGCCACCATTCCTCGCCATTGTTGTACTCCTGTGCTTCCCTCCTCACGAGTTTCCTCATGAGCCTCTCTTTTTCTCCGTAGGATCACCGGAGCCGCCGCGCCGTCATCACCTTGCTCCGCCTCTGCTCTGCCTGTGTCGAGGAAGAAGAAGTCTGGCCCGTACCCCTTCGCTCGTGCGTGTGAGCCGCTGGCTGGGCCGGCCCAGCACCGCGTTGCCTGGACCAAGCCAGATCCAGCCTACTGACCTTTTTCTTAGGTTGTTTATTTATTTCTTATAGATCTGTTTCTGGCAGTGTAGGTTTAAATCATTTGTGGTGGATCTAGGGTAGATATTTGAGTGATTCAAATTTTCTTGTGTTCCTATGAGTTTTCTTAGACATGCAGAACTGGTTGCTTGCCAAAATACATTTTTACTTGTTGTGTAGATTAAATCTTGTAGAAAGTGTATTTTCCACTAAATATTCAATATCTAGAGTTTTATAACTCCAAATATTGCAAACTAAAATTCCCTGGAATGCTTGAAGTGATACCTTTCTAGATCAGTTGGTCTTGTATGCAAATGACTCCTAAAACAAAAGTTCTAATCATCCTTGTAAACACACCAGTAGCACTTTAGTGATTTTTTTGTAGATTTTTGTGAAATGATTTTTAGAGTAAATCCAATTGGATTGTCTTCTATATTTGTAGGAGAACATATTCCTAGCTTGGCATGGTTGTTTGATTTACAGAACTATCTAGGTGAAATTTTTAGTAAAAATGTTGTTCTGCCACTAATAAAAAGAAATTAGATTAATTGCTTTTAGTTATGAATTTGTGGTTTATGTTCATTGTTGATTATTTTGGTGCTGTTGCTTGTGTGTTACTGATCTTTAACATGATAAAGTATGTTAGTACTGTTAGTGGCATGTGCTATGCTTGTTTATCTTGTTGTTAAATTAGTTTTGTGTGAATACATTTTTAAATGTTGGCTAGAATAAATCTTATAAAAAGTATCTTTAATACTAAATAACTCCATATCTCGAAAAGTAGGAATCCAAATAAATCAAACTCAAATGTTCTGGAAATCTTATGAAAATCTTTAACTCACCAAAGTGGTTTCATCTCATTTAGATTATTAATTAAAATATGGTATTTAAAATGCCACAGAAGGTTTAAAACACCATATGAATTGTTTCTGGAGTATATTAGTCCAAATGACATGAAACCAATTTTTTTTAGCTTAGTACTGTGATAACTTAGCTCCCCTAATTTTGGTAGAATTAATTGAGCATTATTAATTAATTAGCATTAGATTAAAATTTAGAAAACCTTTCTGGACTAAAACAATTATAGAAAAATAATGGTTAATCCAAATGAGTTAGGACCAATTTTGTTAGATCACATTTAATCAATGTTAGTTACCCCTAAAAGGATTTAATTTTTGGATAACATTAACTTGAGTTGTAGCAAAAACTTGATTAATTAGTTTCTGTAATAAAACAATTGTGTAGAGAGTTTAATAACTCCAAATGAATCAAACCCAATTGTGTTGTCTTCTACACATCCGTAGCTTCCTGTAGAAATTTAGTTTGTATTTTTGTGATCAACAGAACCCAAGTTGTGTAATTAAACTTGAATAACTAGGTTCTGCCCTATTTAAGACATCACTAAATAGTAGATAATTAAATGGAAATAAAAGTGTGTTGCCTTGTGTGTGCAGTAGCTAGGTATGATGTTTATGAGTGTTATGTTGTGATGTCTTGCGTGTTTGGATTAATTTCTTGTTTGCATCTAGATAAGTGTGGTGATTGCTAAACTTGTTTGTTAAATAATAATGTTCCCTCATGATTGTTATTTGTTAGTATGGCTTGATGATTGTTGCTTGATTAAATGAGTGCTATGTTTTGGTATGATTCCTTGTTGGTATCCCACGTGTGAGTTGGTTTGCTTATTGTGTGTTGTTTTATTTTCATGTTTGCGACGCTAGACATTAACGCTACCGGAGTGGTCTTTGGAGAGGATTTATCGAAGAATGATGGGAGTTTATTTATTTGATCAGTAAAGAAGAAGTCCAGGAGCATTATGCTGAAACCAGGCAAGCTACTTCACTGAGCTTGCATCTATATACATCTATTTTGATTCACATGTTTTACGTAAAAAGAGCATAAGTGATTTATGTGGTGTTTGCCACTAAAGTTATGATTTTGAAAACCCTTTTCCACAATACAAGTTCATTAGTGAGACACCCGATATAGAGGTGTTAGTAGTGTGCAGTAATTTCTAAATGTATTTGTTTTTACTCAAAAGCTTTCTATGAAACTCTCTTGGTGAGATCACGATCCACCCAAGTTTTGGTTAAAAGTATTTTGCTATGAAAATTGGAAATGATTTTGAAAGCCTTTTCAAAAGTATATGAAAAATTATTTTGCCACCCTATGTAGAAGTATCAGTTTGTTTATATAAAACTATAGGATGGGAAAAACATTGATTATTCAAAACTCCTTTTTTGAAAATCCTTGGATGAATTATGGTATGCCGAGATGTCGGTGATGAAATGGAGAAATGGAGTATGGTGATGTTTATGAACATGCACATTGTGTCCTTGTACTTACATCCCCAACCGAAAATCTGTGCGACCACATTTACCCACATATGGGAAAGGGCGTAGTCATATAATTTGCTCGTGTTAGTACTGGATGCCTCAATAACGAGGATAACCTCGTTCCATGAGGGGATGGTCTGAGGACCTACCCCCTGACCTGGGTCCTCTTAAGTGAAGTCTACCGGAAGCCGGTATGAGTGTATTGGAGAAAGAGGATTGAAGGGCTCCCTTGGGTCCGCCGGGCAGAACTACGAGTCCTCACACTTAGTTTCTGAGGATTTAAGTGTCAATGGAAAGTGTCGTAGAGGCAGGGTCCTATACTAGCATGAGCAAAGGACAGGCTATGGCCGGGAACTCAACTTCGCATACCCCTGGTATGGCGGGACGTGGCTGACACGATGAGTGACCGGATGGGTGTGGGAAAAGCGTGCAACCTCTGTAGAGGGTAAAACTATTCGAATAGCCGAGTCCTCGGATATGGACAGTTGGGAAGAACTACTAATACCATGTGCAAGTTTTACAAAGTTTTGAGTTTGAAAGGAAAATGAAGTGGAGATTGTTTTATGCAACTATACCGAAGGGGTAGTATGAGGTTGCTGGAAAATGAGTGACCCTGAAGGGGCTATGATCGGAAAAAGGAAGAGTTTTGGAAAAATGGACAAGATGGTGATTTTCGAGGAAAAGGCTTTAAAAGAGATTTCTTACCCTTTTAACCAAAGGTATATTTTCGAGAAAAAGGTTTAAAAAGACTTCTTACCCTTTTTCAAAAAAAAAAAATGGTGAGAAAACTATTTTTCCAAAGGGTTTGTTTCCAACCAAGATATTGAGAAACTACTTTTCAAAATATTTTGCCTTCAACAAGGATATAAGATCTACTCTTCTCTTTTTCAATAAAGATATAGAGATGTTTTTCTAAAACTAAAGGTTTTAAAGATTATCAAAACTAGTGCATGCGCAAGTTGGGGTAGTTTGCGAGTACAATCAAATGTACTCATATTGGTTTCGTCCCTGGCTATTGTCTTAGCCAGATTTTAAAGAGGAGCAGTTCGAAGAAGAGGAGTTCACTGGCGTCTTTGCGAACTAGGGCGCTTCCCAGTCAGCTGCCTGTAGGGTTAAGGCGAATGACTTGGGCTCCACGTTCTTTGGTGATTTCCGCTGCAAGTACCTGTTGAAGCTTATGACTTCAAATCACGTAAGTATATTTAGTCGGTATTTATGGATGTCCTGTGATGCCAATTCAAGTTATGTGCAACAACAGACTGATCATGAGATTGTTGCAGGAAACATAACGAGTATCTCGGATATCTAATCCGGGGTCCTCACACGGCGGCCCCGGAACGGGTGGCGTTTGGTCGACTTGTGTCGTGTGGGCGACGGGTCGCTTCGTCTGTGCGGTTTGTTGGCCATGTTTTCCTCCTAAACGGGGCATTATATAGTTTGTATAGTTTGTATGGTGGTGGGCTTCGTCACCGGCAAGTGCAAATCTGGGGCGACGAGCTGCGGCGACGGGGCTGAGAGGCGGCCTCTGCCTGGGCAGGACAAGCGGAGGCTGTGGGCTGAAGCTGGGGACCCGTCGGAGGTGGAGTGATTGAGCGGCGGAGGAGGAACATGTTGAGAGAGGGTGGCGCACCGGCGGCTGAAACTTCTTCGAGGATCTGGTATTGGTACACACGCCCCGTGCGATCGCATCTGCCGGTCCAGTACTACCTAAACGGGGTGACGGAAGCTTATGCTCTCACAGCAAGAGCCAAGAGCACACAGGTAGAGTGTACGTGAGTAATTCAACTTCTTCAGTCGAACAGAAGCATTGTGCGTTACTGAATCAACTACCTATCCAATCAAAGGGCAGATGGAAATCGAGGCCAGGAAGTCTTGAATATGAAGCAGCCTTGGGGAAATCAATAAACGGGAATGATTCAAAGCAGCAGCAAAAAAAATGAGGTGGCAAAGTTCAGAGAAACCATCAGGCAGTTTTTTTTTTTTTTTAGGCAGCTGTTTGCGGTTGAAAGAAGCATCCCAGCAGAAGCAATTGAGGTCCGTAGACATTACCCAAGTGAATTCTTGGTAACCTTCAGTTCGTTCAACTACAAAACAAGAGCACTGAATGGCGGTGACATCAGAACAGCCAATCACCATCTGCTAATTAGACAGTGGAACAGACACTTGCAGGCTGTGAGCAAATCTTTGTTTTACAGATGCGCTATTAGCTTAGTCGGAATCCCGGATCATGCCTGGTCCTGGGACTGTGCTGCCAAGATCCTATCCTCTTCGTGTTGGATTGAATCAGTACACCCAGATTCAGCCTCAGGAAACGATCTAAGGGCTTTCACAAAATCCCTAAATTCAGGTATGCTCGGTTCACAGAGCCAGAAGAGACGCCAAACGGAATTGTTCCTGAACCAGAGTTTGCGGCAGGTACTCTCGGAAGGGGTAGGCGTTCTTCACAGATTGACACTCTTCAATACAACATCTTCTTACATCTGCATTCAGTAGAGGATTTTTCCCCGCGTCACGAAGACCCGTTGAATGGCTTTAGTGACGAATTCAGTGTGGATGGCATCCCCAGTTCACCGGAGTCAGATGCTGGCCCGCGAAGGTACCCGTTCTCGGTCGCTTTTTAGGTACGGTAGACGGGGACAGACCACCCCGGAGGCGTGACGAGGTCACAACTAATGGTGGTAGGCATGATGCCAGTATTAATTCGCGCATGCTGCACTTCAACTCCTCGCAGCGAGAAGAAAAGGAGACAGAGAGGTGTGCGCAGGCGGCGTCGCAGATTCCCGAGAGGGGCGCATTGAAGGCGGGAAGCCAAACGGATGATCCGTGTTTCAAAATCGCAAGAGTTTTTTCCAATCCGTCGCTCTCACCCACTGACTGGGCCCTTCTTGATGAGGTGGGCCGTGGATCAGCGGAAACACAGGGACGAGCCAAAGATGGGCTGTCAAGTCGGGCTCACCACGAAGTTTCAAGCCCAAAAGAGCAACCTGCACAGGAAAGTGATGGCACCTTCGTTCCAGACTCTCAGGAGCCGAACACCCCGGTTCTTTCGGCTACGGCTAGGGCCTCCTCGAGCACGCGACATGAACGAAACTGCACGGGATCTGTCACTCCCATGCGGAGGGTGAACTCGACAGATCGACATGGTCGTGGTAGTTTCTCTCCAAGCAACTCGCACACGCTCGCAGCTTTCTCTCGGAGGGAGATAATACAACCTCGAGAGCCTTGCATGGGCAGCAACGTTCCTGTCATCGAACGAGAAGAGGTGCAGCAAGGTGGAACCCCAACAAACAGCTCGCAAGGCATTGCAGCTTTTGCTAGCAGGGTGTTGCAGGAAATTCAACCCCCCATCCTACCACAACCAGATGTCCAGAGCAGAAAAAGAGGCAGGAACAACAAGGCAGATTCGACGCCAAACAGGAGGAGTTCGAGGTTAGCTGGACATCAACTAAACGGGCTCACGGCAGATCAGAGGGCCCAGATCGTTTTGGCTAAAAAGGCAGGTTTAACAACGAAAGACACGCCTTTGTGGAAAGAGGCAACGGCTAAGATGAAAGAGATGGCTGACAAGGAGATCTCAACAGAGCAGATCGAGAAGCTCGCCAAACTCTTCAATATTATTGTACCTGAATCTGGGGAGCCCGTGAAGATTCTACCGGTCGCTCGTACTGCATAGTCGCAGTCGCGAGAGGACGTGCTTGGTCGTTTATCTAGTTTCTAGATGGATTTACAAACCTAATTTTTCTTTGCTGGAACGTGAGGGGCTTGAACGCCAAAGCTAGAAGGGACGCGGTTAGAGAACTGGTCGTAAGCACTAAGGCTACAGTAGTGTGTCTACAAGAGACTAAATTGGACATCATCACCCCTTTTATTGTAATGCAATGCCTTGGCCCTGGGTATGATGGTTTTTGTTTCTTACCGGCTGATGGTACACGGGGTGGCATTCTGGTCGCTTGGGATACATCTAAGATCCGTGGAGATGCTTGGTTCACGGGGAATTTTTCGGTTACAGTTCGTTTTACCCGCGAGGGCATAGAACCCTTTTGGGTTACGTCTGTTTATGGGCCGCAAGAAGAAGCAGACAAGATCTTGTTCCTAGAGGAGATTCGAAGCATCAGGCCTCGTTGTCGAGGGCCGTGGGCTATTATGGGCGATTTTAACCTGCTTTTGGACGCGAAGGACAAAAACAACAGAAACTTAAACAGAAGAATGATGGGAAAGTTCAGAAAAGTGGTCGATGACCTTTTCCTTAATGATATTACCCTAAACGGGAGGGCGTTCACATGGACAAATGACAGACAAAACTCCACGCTGGCTAGACTCGATAGGGTGCTGGGGTCGGTGGAGTGGCACACCTCCTTCCCGGGCAGTTTCTTAGAGGGGATTACATCCTCTATATCTGATCATTGCCCGCTACTTTTAACCACAGCAAACAAGTTCTACCCGTGCAAGAGGTTCAGATTCGAAACTCATTGGACCAAGAAAGAGGGGTTCATGGATGTGGTGCAGCAAGCTTGGAACGGAAACATGGAAAGCTGGCCGGTCGATCCCATCAAGAAGTTCAATTTCAAACTCACTCAAACTGCAAGGGTGCTACAAAGCTGGAGTGCCAAGACTTTCGGGTGTATCAAGCAACAAATAGTATGGGCTAATACCCTGATCGGTCTTCTGGATCAAGCGGAGGAGATACGAACCCTCTCTTTCCGTGAAAGATGGTTTCGTAGAGAGCTCAAACAAAAACTTCTTGGCCTTTGTGCGATTGAAAGATCAATGGCTAGGCAGAGATCTAGAATCATGTGGCTGAGTGAAGGGGACGCTAACACCCATTATTTCCATATCAATGCAAGCAACAGAAGGAGAAAGAATTTTATTGGGTCGCTTAAGGAAGGAGATCGGAGGGTCACCAGTCATACTGAGATTGAGGAAACCCTCCTAAACCACTTCAAAAACAGATTTGGTGTACCGGCAGTGCGCACAGCTAGGCTGAAGTGGGACTTTTTGCAAATGAACCATCATGATCTGCACGAACTTGAAAGGGAGTTCACGGAAAAGGAAATTCGGGAAGCTATTGAAGACATGCCGACTGAGAAGGCCCCGGGGCCGGATGGGTACTGTATCGCCTTCTACAGAACATGCTGGAACATCATCAAATCAGATTTGGTCGAAGTTTTTGATGCTTTGTATAATTTAAGAGGTCGTGCTTTGGAACAGATCAATTGTGCCTATACCATCCTAATCCCCAAGATACCGGGTGCTTGTGAACCTGGAGACTTTAGGCCCATAAGCCTAGTTCACAGCCTAGCCAAGATCTTCTCCAAGGTTCTTGCGAGGAGGCTTAGCAATGAACTTCCAGTTCTTGTGGGCCTAAATCAAGGAGCCTTCATTAAGAATCGATCTCTACATGATAACTTCAGATTAGTTCGAGAAACAGCCAAATTCCTGAGAAGTAAGAAATGTCAAAGCCTTCTTCTTAAACTCGATATCGCCAAGGCTTTCGACACGGTTGCGTGGCAGTTTCTTCTAGAGGTCTTACACCAAAAGGGTTTTGGTCGTCGATGGATTTCTTGGATCTCCATGATACTAGCCTCCTCCTCCACAAGTATCTTGCTCAATGGAGTTCAGGGCAAGACTATTTGGCATGCCCGGGGATTAAGGCAAGGGGATGCCCTATCGCCTATGCTTTTTATTTTGGTGATGGATGTGCTGAGTACACTGTTTAAACGGGCAGACGAAGAGGGGGTTCTATCAGCTTTTCCTCCAAACCAGGATATACCCCAACGCCTATCCATCTACGCGGATGACGTAATTCTTTTCCTAAGGGCGTCCATCAATGATGCGGAAGCCACGAGAAAGATTCTGGATATTTTTGGTAATGTATCGGGCCTAAGATGCAGCCTGGGTAAGAGCTCGATCTCGCATCTTCTTTGTGATGAAGACACCCTGCAAGCCATCAGTTTAGCACTAAACTGCCAAATCAGTAGACTGCCGATTAACTACCTTGGTCTGCCCTTACACCTGAAGAGAGCTAGGAAAGAAGACTTTCAGAAATTGATTGATAAGATCAGAGGCAAGTTGGCTGCTTGGAAGACGCATATGCTTACGCAAGGTGGGAGACTCATCTTGGTTCAATCAGTTTTAAGCGCCATTGCCATTTTTCACCTCCTCTCCCTAGACCCACCCCCGTGGGTAATCAAGGCAATTGACAGAATCAGAAGAGCGTTCCTGTGGAAAGGCACCGAGACAATCGAAAGTGGCAAATGTGCTGTGAATTGGCAGACGGTGTGCCAACCGAAATCAGTTGGAGGCCTGGGACTGCTAAATTTGGGGTTCATGGCAACTGCCTTCCAAGTGCGCTGGGAGTGGATGTTGCGTGCCGAGGAAGAAAAACCTTGGTGCGCACTTGCCAGCCCTACAAATGAAAAGGTGAGACACTTGTTTAACGCTGCAGCCAGAGTGGTCGTAGGCAATGGTCATCGTTGTTTCTTCTGGCTGGACAAGTGGATTGACGGCAAATCCATTCAAGATTTGGCTCCGGAAGTTTACAAGAGTATTAATCCCTTGGTCAAGGCACGTAGGACGGTCGCTCAAGGGCTTCTTAGCAGTGGATGGATGGATGACATCAAGAAGCCAATCACAATAAATTTGTTTTTGCAAGTCATCGAGATTTGTGAAGTGACTAGCCAGGTGGTTCTGCATCAGGAAGAGGACAGATGGCTTTGGTCGTGGGAGCCTAAAAAAACCTTCACTGTCAAGTCGGCATACCGAGCGCATTTCAATCCTACTGTCACCTGCGATTCAGCGAAGGTTTTATGGAATGCTTGGGCTCCGCTAAAATGCAAAATTGCTACATGGCTCGTGCTGCGTGGTCGTGTTTGGACGGCGGATCGTCTGGCCAAACGAGGCCTTCCCCATAATGCAAAATGCGTAATGTGCAATGCTACTGAAGAAACATCGATCGTTAAAAGACTGGTGGCTTCTTGGCAGCGACCAGCTCAACAGAGCTGGTAAATCCAAGTTGAGCTCGGTGGTTATTCTGGTCACATGGTCCATATGGAGAGAAAGAAATTCATGAATCTTCAATAGTGAATACAAGCCAATTAACGTGTTGATCGACCACATTAAAAATGAAGCCAAGCTTTGGTCGATTGCTAGTGCTGGTCGTTTGAATCTCCCTAGAGTTTAAGATGATGCCTCTCAGCTGGTGGTTTTAGGGGAGGTTTAAGGCCTTCATGTCTGGTCGGGGTATTAGGCTTTAGTTTTTTTCCGCTCTTTGGTCGGGTTGTTTTTGTTTATGTAAGACTTTCTGTAAGACTTCAGCCACTTTGGTGGTTTTTCCCTCGTCTAATATAATACATGCAAAGCTTTTGCATGGTTCTAAAAAAAAAAGTTCAGAGTTGCTCAATTGACAACAGCCCAAGCCTCGTGCCCTCCGTGTCAGAGCCATTGACAACAGCCCAAGCCTCGTGCCCTCCGTGTCCATAGAGTAAAAAAAGCAGAACCATTGACAATAGCCCAAGCCTCGTGCCCTCCGTGTCCATAGCATACGCTCCTTGACAACTGATAGAATTAGAGAGAGAGAATAATTGACCACAATTGTGGGTTTCCTGTTATCTCATATTTATAGAAGATTACATGGAAACAACAGATTACAAATCCTAACCATAATGGCCTGATTATAGGCAAGAGATCAAGCGCTAGTATGGTAGGATATAACCGAATATCCTAGAGTATTCGGTTTACCTAACATCCCCCGCAGTCACAATGGGAGATTCTCGGACGTTGAGGCTGGATCGAAAGTCCAAGAACAAGGGGGGCGGTAAGCCTTTGGTGAAGATGTCCGCGAACTGACGAGCAGACGGCACATGAACAACTCGAATGTGCCCAAGCGCTACACGGTGTGGAGGTCGATCTCGATGTGTTTGGTTCGTTGATGCTGAACAGGGTTCGTGGACATGTAAACAGCGTTGACGTTGTCGCAGAAGAAAACTGTAGCACTGGGCAGTGGTCGATGAAGCTCATGGAGAAGTTGGCGCAGCCAACTAGCTTCAGCAACAGCATTGGCGACGATACTCCGCTTCGGTGCTGGAGCGAGAGACAGTGTGCTGTCGCTTAGAGGACCAGGAGACAAGGTTGTCACCAAGGAAGACGCAATAGCCGGAAGTAGAGCGTCGTGTGTCGGGGCAGCCAGCCCAATCCGCATCGGTGTAAGCCACAAGCCGGTCCGTGGAGGAAGGTACGAGCTGAAGACCTTGATGAAGAGTGCCCTTGACGTAGCGCATAACTCGCTTGACCAGGGACAAATGCTGCTCGCGGGGGTCATGCATGTGAAGGCAAATCTGCTGGACGACATAGGCGATGTCCGGACGTGTGAACGTCAAGTACTGAAGAGCACCGGCGAGACTCCAATATGCGGAGGAGTCGGCAACCGGAGGACCAGCAGTGGAGGCGAGCTTTGGAGACGTGTCCACTGGTGTCGAAGCAGGCTGGCAGGCGCTCATGCCCGCACGCTCGAGAATCTCGAGAGCGTACTGGGTCTGGGAGAGAAACATCCCCTGGGAGTCACGTCGAACAGCAAGGCCGAGGAAGTGATGTAGATCGCCCAAGTCGGTCATGGCGAACTCAGAGCCGAGGGCGGCGATGACGCGCTCAAGTAGAGTCGAGGAGGACGCGGTGAGGATGATGTCATCGACGTAGAGGAGCAGGTATGCCGTGGCGAAAGTTCCATGCATGATGAACAGCGACGTGTCGGACTTCGAGCAGGTGAAGCCGAGAGTGGTGATGAAGGTCGCGAACCGATGATACCACGCTCGAGGGGCTTGCTTCAAGCCGTAGAGAGCACGGTTGAGGCGACACACATGGTCGGGGCGAGCCGTGTCGACGAAGCCGGTGGGTTGGTGGCAGAAAACCACCTCGTCCAAACGCCCGTGAAGAAAGGCGTTCTTGACGTCGAGCTGGCGGATCCTCCAATTGGAGGAGAGGGCGACGGAGAGGATGGTCCGAATGGTGGCCGGTTTCACCACAGGGCTGAAGGTCTCGTCAAAGTTGATGCCGTGTTCCTGGGAAAAACCACGAAGTACCCAGCGCACCTTGTAGCGGTCGAGGCTGCCGTCAGGTTTGAACTTGTGGCGAAAAACCCACTTGCCGGTGACGATGTTGGCGTTGGTGGGAGGACACACGAGATCCCATGTGTCATTCGCGAGAAGAGCGCCGTACTCGTCAGTCATGGCCGCGAGCCAGTTCGGGTCTTTGAGAGCACCACGAACCGATTTGGGAAGCGGCGAAGGAGCAGCGGCGGGAACGGCATCGGCTGCAGCGTGAAGGTTGAGGCGTTCACGCGGCCCGATGATCTTGCCTGCCTGTCGACGAGTGACCATGCGATGATGCACGGGCTCGGCAGGAACCGGCGAGGCAGGCGGACTCCCGCGCAGGGGACGAAGCGCCAGAAGAACTCGGCGATGCAGGCGCGGAAACAGGCGAGCTGGAGGCGGCCGAAGATGGGCCGCTGTCGGGCGAGCTGGAGGCGGGCGAAGATGGGCCGCTGTCGGGCGAGGCCGGGGCCGTGTGGGCTGGTGTAGAGACCGGCGAGTGGGCCGGCGAGCCCACGGAGGGAGCCGAAGAGGCCGGCGTGGGCGGCGTCGAAGGGGCCTGCACCGAGGCGCGCGAGGGCGGGGTAGACACCGCTGCGGGTGGCGCATAGCGTGGCCCAGCAGTCCGTCGAGGCCCAGATGGCCGATGCGGTCCAGCATGCATGGGATGCACAGGGACCGAGGCGGGGACGTCGATCACGTCGTCGTCCGGAGGTGAGGACGTGGACGGCTGCAAGTTAGTGACAGAAAAATGTGGTGCAAAGGGAAATCGAGCTTCGTCAAAAATCACATGGAGAGAAATAATGATACGACGAGTCTCAATATCCATGCAGCGGTAACCTCGATGATGGGTAGGGTAACCAAGAAAGACACACGCGGTGGAGCGAGGCGATAGTTTGTGAGACATAGTGGCGGAGAGGTTGGGGTAGCAGAGGCAACCAAAGGTGCGTAGGAGAGAGTAATCGGGCGAGGTGGAAAAAAGAGCGAAGTAGGGACATGGGGCAGCAAGAGGTTTGGTGGGTAGTCTATTGAGGAGGTAGGTAGCGGTGTTAAGCGCTTCGACCCAGAAGGTGGTAGGCATGCTTGCTTGGAACATAAGGGTCCGTTTGATGTCGTTAACGGTACGAATGACGCGCTCGGCTTTACCGTTTTGGGGAGAGGTGTACGGACACGAGAAGCGTAGCAGGAACCCATGTTTGGCAGAGAGATCCTGGAGGGCGTGGTTGTCGAACTCACGCCCATTGTCGCACTGGATGGCCTGAAGAGGTAGAGAGAATTGGGTAGCAACATAATTGCGAAAGTTAGATAAAAGGGAGAAAGCTTCGATTTTTTGCGTAGGGGGTACGTCCATAGGTAATGAGTGAAATCATCTAAAATTACAAGAAAATAGTTATAACCAGAAACACTTGCAACAGGAGATGTCCACAAATCACAGTGTATTAATTCAAAAGGACGACGAGTACTAGTTGTAAAATGAGAAAAAGGCAAGCGAACATGACGGCCAAGTTGACAAGCATGGCATAAACTAGGATCCTTGAGCACTTTATTAATGGGAAGTGATGAAGCGAGGCGCCGGAATGCGTCAGGTCCAGGATGACCGAGGCGGCGGTGCCAAAGAGTGGAGTCGGCGGCGACGGCGAGGTTGGCGTGCGGCAAGGAGGAGGTCGGGTAGAGGTCACCCGAGCTGCTGCACCGGAGGATCACGGCTCCTGTCCTGAGATCCTTCACAGAAAAACCCCAAGGGTCAAACTCAACCGAGCATGAATTATCACGAGTAAACTGACGGACAGAAATTAAATTTTTTAACTATGCGAGGAGTGACAAGAACATCACGAAGAGTGAGATGATGGGAAGAAGACAAAGAAGGGAGAGAAGCATGGCCGGAGTGAGAGACAGGAAGGGAAGAGCCATCACCGACCATTATAGAATTATGTGGAGGGTTGGAGGAGATAGAGGTGAGGTTACCGGCAGAAGAGGACATGTGGGCGGTGGCTCCAGTGTCCATGATCCACTCCTGAGGGGCTTGCAGAGTCATGGTGTTGAAGTAGCTCGCGAGGGCAGACGGGTCCCATGTCGGTGTCGAGGGAGAGCCGTAGGAGGGGTAGCCACCGTAATTGTACGTCGCCGCTGGTGGAGGCATGGGCGACGGACCCGGCAGGGCCATGTAGCCGTGGGCAGGGCGAGGCGGCGGGCCACCAGGTCGAGGGCCGAGGAGGCTGTGGCCGTGCGCGTGGCCACCATGTCCTGCCATGGGGTACATGTGGATAGCGCCGGTCCACGGATTCTGCGGGCTAGGGAAGACAGGGGCGCCGCTGCCCCCGTAGGTCTTCTTCTTGCCCTTGTACCGGCCAGAGCCGGAGGTGTTGGAGGAGCCGGGGGTGCCGTAGCCGGGATGCCCGGCATGAGGTTGGTGCGGCGTCGGAGGGGGAGCACCGCGGGGGCCCCCTGCGGATGGTGCCGTGTAGAAGACGGCGGGTGACGTCGAGCGGGTGGCGGACGGCTTGAGTTCCTGGAGAAGAAGCATATTACGGAACTCAAGAAAGGTGAGGAAGGGCTGGAGGAGAGGGGCGAGGTTCCCGATCTCCTTGTAGTCGTCGTGGAGGCCCTTGATGGTGTTCCACACCAGTGCGTCGTCGGTGACCGGGGCGTTCACGTCGGCGAGGGCGTCGGCGACCGTCTTCTGCTCCAGACAGTAGGCGGTGACGCTCTTGTCGCCTTGCTCGATGTTGCGGAACTTCTGGCCGAGGTAGCCCACGCGAGCCTGCTGGTTGTCGCGGAAGAGGGCGGTGATGCTGCCGAGGACGGCGAAGGCGGTGTGGCCAGATGTCATCACCATGTCGGCGATGTCGGGGGTGATGGAGCCGTACAGCCAGCGGAGGACCATGGCGTCCATCCGCAGCCACTCGGCGTCGGCGGGGGGGGGGGGGGGGTGGCCGTGGTGAGGTGGTCGGCGAGGGCGAATTGGTTGACGGCGATGGAGAGGAAGTTGCGCCACTTTGTGAAGTTGGAGGTCTTGAGGTCGAGGGTGACAGGGAGGAGGCTCTTGATGTTTTGGATGGCCATGGCCTGAGACCAGAGGGCGGCGTGGGGGTGGGGAAGGGCGCCGGCGTCGGTCATGGCGGCGGCAGCAGGTGCGGCTGGAGAGGGGGAGGAGTCGCGGCGCAGAACCCTAGGGCGGCGGCGGTAGTGGAGAGGGGCGGAAGCGTATCGTTTGGCTGATACCATGATAGAATTAGAGAGAGAGAATAATTGACCACAATTGTGGGTTTCCTGTTATCTCATATTTATAGAAGATTACATGGAAACAACCGATTACAAATCCTAACCATAATGGCCTGATTATAGGCAAGAGATCAAGCGTTAGTATGGTAGGATATAACCGAATATCCTAGAGTATTCGGTTTACCTAACAACAACCACCGGAGCCCCATTGATCATAGCCGAGTACACCTTCAAGCCTTCCTTTGGAATAGCCGCCAGGGCCGACACGCTGAAGGCATGTTCGTCTCAGCTGATCCCACGGCGGTCTGGCAGCGGCGAGGACGACGGTACGGTGTTGGAAACTTGGAACTGATCGTTACCATTTCTGGATGTGTACGGTGGGAAATGGAAGCAGCAAATGATGACAGCAGGAGAGCCATATGAATCGTGGCACCTTACCAAGCACCGTATCAAATCCTGGAGGAAGAAACTTGGAAGCAACATCTTCCGTATGAGGAAGCCAGCAGACCAAACCATAGGTATTATAGGGTTGCAAGCCATAGGTAGGAAACAGAAGCAGCAAATGATGACAGCAGGAGAGCACATCAGTAGCTGCGACGGCCAACACAAAAACAGGGGGACTACGTTCAGATTTTGCTCGATTCACCTGATTATTCAGGGCATACGAAGTTGTCAAAGAGCGTTTTCGTCATGACATAGTCTATTTTGGTGGGGTGAGAGACATCCGAACTATAGACCTCAGAACTAAGCACTAGCCAACTGCGCCACCACCCCTCTGTGATAGTGAAACGAAATTACACTACTTGTTTGCAGCAGCGAAGGTCCGCTATCCAAAGATCCATAAAACAAGTACACCAGAATGAAATCATGGATGTGCCTCCGTGGCTGCTCAGAGATTTCCCAAATCTCTGAAGATGGTGAATAATAACTGCAGCTGCAACACGAGTGGCCTACTCGGTGTTTATTTGTGCCAGTTCAGTCAAACAGAAATCCTCAACAGCTAAAGGGCGTGCTGGAATATTACATGCCGGAGGGGCAAACTAAACTTACAATTTTGATTTCAAAAGGAGATTCGCGTATACAGCTTAACCTCTCTAAACACAGCTCCTAGCGTTGAGTAGACCATCAGTGTTAATCCTCAGGAAATCAGGCGGAGGAGGAGACCCTGTCATGGCGATTGCTCGATTTTCCGGAAGATGATGCCATATTTCGGCAAGGCGACGATTATTCATTGTAGTCAAGAGGCAAACGTAGCCGCACACGAGCTTGCTCGATTTTCTTCAAGGGATCACCCCTGTGTTGCTAGCCCCGTTTCTCTCGTATCAGACATGGTATTGATCAAGTAAACTCGCCCAAAGGTTCAGAAATAAAACATGAACAAGTGGACGAGAGATTTATTCAACACAACTGAAACTAACTAGGTGTGATTTTGTATCTTTTTTTGCGAATCGTGAGATTTTGTATCTTAATTACAACCCCAAAAGCTTGTAACAGCAGGATGAGATTAGATTACCACAACTGAACCTGTTCCACAAAGAGATTTGCGTCGAAAACCCTCCAATAATCCATTTGCAGCCGTTATTCCCATACGTCGGATTCGCGCTCCATTTCCCTATCCACGTCGCCCCAATTCTTCTGCCCGTCCGATCTGCGAATGAACGCTCACGATTGATCCACGTCGCTCCCTAAACGCGTACTACTGTAGCACTGGAGTTTCTACTAATCAGAGCGCGCGCACGGCGCCATTTTGCAAAAACAAACTCGCAAAGCGAGAAATTGCCCGCAGTCCAAATCCTAACGCAGCGAGGGACCTAATTGCGATTACAGAAAAACCCACGGACTTTTTTGCAAGATCGTCCGCAGAGCCCCCTTCCCCTCTCGCTCTCCCCGCGCGACGCCGCAGTCGTCGGTGCTGCCGACGCGCCGGCACGCCGCTCCGCCTCTCCCCGTCCAGATCGAAGGACGCGCCGACCTCCGCCGTCGCCGCATCTCCCTCCTCGCCGAGCGCCTCTTGCCGGAACGCCGCACGCCGCCCGGAATCGTGGCCGCCGTGCTCCGCATCCACCGCGGCGGATTTGCTCGCCGGCAGCTACTCCGGCGACCTACACGCGACCTACACGCAGCGGCGCCGCCGTTCCCGAGCATCCCGCGACCAGGCGCGCTCGCCGCGGACACGCGCGCGCCCCACAACGCGCGTGTAGGTCGCCTCCTCCCTCCGCGCGTGGTCGCCGCGCTGGTCGCCGTCTCCGGCCGCCCCAGGACGAGCGGAGGCTGCTAAGTGCTCCGCCGCCCTCTCTTCTTCCTATTCCTTTCTTCCTCTCTCACTCGCCTCTCCCTGCTCTTCTTCCCTGCTCCACGCACGGTCGAACAACGTCGCCGTTGCCGACGCGTAGCACCGCCGTTTCCGGCCGCCCCGGACAAATCCAAGACCACCACCGGAACCGCCGCGACCTCCTCTCCATCTCCGCTCAGCCACGCGTCCGGACGAACACGAAATCGAGCGCATCGAGCGCGTCTTCCCCAACTCCGGCCGAGCCCGCTGCCGCCCGATTCGCCGCCGTCCGGCCGCCCCAGCCCTCCCCGACCAGCTCCTTGTGCTCCTGGTGAGCTTGCCGACCTCCTGGACCTCTTCCCCATCTTCTTCGCGTGGTAACAGGTACGTTCTGCCCGTCTTTCTCCTGCAGCCTGTCAGCGATTCTTCTCTTCGTGCTTTGCTTCCAAGTTCAGATGGTCAGGCAAGGACAGAGCAATGCAATTTCTAGACCATGTACAGTTTTTAACACTAATAATAGCGATCAGATAAGGCAGGCAAGGACAAAGCGATGCAATTTCAGGACCATGTACAGCTTTTAAATTATTCTTCCTGGTGTTTTCTTCTGACAATGATCCTTCCTATTCCGCCTCTGTAAGTACCATGTTAATACTAAAATCTTTGTTCACAAGTTTTTCCACGGCTGAGTTACATAGTTATTTCACCACTAGGCAACCATTCCATCTACTTATGCAGTTTATGTTTCATGTGACATGAATTAGTGGCTTCAATGAAATTCTTCACGTTTGTACGGAAATGATGCATTCAAGAATGAATATATGTTTATCTGTGGCCATACCTATTTAATACTACTTAGGATAAATATTCTCCATGCTATGTACTTAGTAGGCCTTGCAGAAAATTCGTTTGCATGTTTTTTTCATTTGGAGCATACAAATATAAATCTTGAAGAGTAGCCAGGGAACGAAATGGGTACAGAAAGTGCAGTTACAATACATAAAAGAGCTGATGATGCGACTAGCGACTTCATACTTTAATCTTGACTTCCATGTAAATAATACAACAAAAGAGCATGGATGGTTATTACTACATGAATACATATATGATAGAGGTACCACTGTTGTGTTTTTTGGCCACTAATAAATTGACATTGTGTAGAGTTAGTAATATTTTTTGTGATATAAACTATCGACTATAAGGCGATTTTGTTGTTAATCATAGCAAATTCGATGTTTCACCCCATCCCAGACTATGCTTATCAACATGCCCAATGCTTTCTTGATTGTCCTTCTACTGCTTGGCAGTTTAGTGTGGGCTTTAGTTCTTTGTTCAAAAACTTGCAAAGCTTTAATTGGGTCAACTTTATTTCCATTGTCCTACTTACGTTAAGATCTGGAGTTTCTTTCTTGCAACTCTGAATTTTGTCTCGTGGCCTACAAGAATCAGTTCAGATTGCTCTCTTATTTTTGTATGGCATTAATTGCTTCTGCATTTGTTAAGGATGCAAGAAAGCACATGTGCATCATTCTGTATCTACCACAAGATTTCGAAGCTATTTGTTCGATTTCGAAGCTATTTGTTCACACTATTCTTCGTCTTGACAGTCGATGCAAAGTGACATCAAAAGGAAAAAAAATTAGGACCGAAGGTGATATTTTTAGTTACAATTTTTCATGAAGCCATATATATGCATGCTTATATGCTCAGCCGAGTGTTCTGACATTTTTTGTTTTTCATCAGAAATATTCCAGGGATATTAGCATCATGCTAGCACAAGGCTACGTCATGTCTACGCACTCCAGGTTTAAATACAATTGCTGCAGCAGGAAGCTGCAATCATTTTTTCGACAAATCTTGATTATTTTCTTTTTTCATACCTTTAAAAGCTTAAATTCCATATAGTAGGATTTTTTTCATGTTAAGGACACAAAGGACATGGTTTGACTTCCATTTACATTTTGTATTGGAATGCCAATTATCCCACCTTAATGCTAATAAGGTTTTGGCAATGGTACACAAATTAATCAGAAAAAGACATGAATAATCACACCTTTTAATTTTCTTGCATCTTTGGATATTTCGTTCTCCCCATGTCAAATTTATTTCCTACCATGCATTTTCTATTTGGGAGATCGATCTTCTGGTCTTATTTCTTAGTACAGTTTGCATCTTAATTTTCTACCATGAAAATATTGAGATTTGTCTCAGAGTTAGGCTCGAAAACCTATCGGTTCTATTACACCTACGCTTGAAGCAATCGTTGGAAAAATGAAGAATGCACTTTATGTATCAACATGGATAGTACCAATACGTCATGGTTTTATCTCTTGAATGTCAGCATATAATATATTTTTCTAATATGTCCTTTTACTTTTCCAGTATTATTCGAGTTCAGAAGTTTAAGCTCTTACACTACTGCAAAGTATTTTTCACAAGACGATATGATCTCCATGCTGTAAATATTGACGAGGAATCTTTCTCATAATTATGTGTGCTTTTATTGGCACACATTACATTGCTTGAAAATATTCTAATTGCTTGAATGTTGCTGACGAATCCTTCGTTCTCCAACACGTAATAATGTAGGACTATTTGGCAGATCCTACTGCTGCTTCTTTTTTATTGGAACATATATGGAGGTTAAAGTACCTATTTTTTCGCACTGACGGCCAATACATTATCGTTATTACCTTGGTCCAACTTTCAGTATTCAATAGTCTTGCTTTTCAGGCAAACTGGCATTTTTTATCATGAGCAAATTCTAGACTCTTATTATGTGCTCACATGAACTTCGTGTTCTTTTCTTTTGTCTCTGCTATTGGAATGGTTCATTTATTATATTCCTTTATTAAAAGTTAGAATGCTTGTGTAGGCGTTCTTTCTTGCCTTGATCAAGTAGCACAACAGTCATTTGTGAGAACTAAACTTAGTTTCATGCTTCCTGTATTTTTTTGTTTAGCGGGTTAGCGACTAATTTCTACTTTGCTTCACATGTTTCAAATGCGAGCATTAAGGGAAGTTTCCATCCATATGCTTAATTACAGGAAATTTTCACGCTTGCGGGTTGTGATACCTCCAGTTTAGAAGAAACTCATATATTGCAGTATTGTCCTTGATCCATTTTCTGTTAAACGCTACTATCGAGTACTCAAACAAGAGGTACCAATATATTCTCTCTTTTTGCTTGGTCAAACGAAGTTCCATAATTGCTTATTTGGATTAGCTAGGCAGGAGATAATTAGTTTGATTCCGTTGGTAGTGTCATGCAGTGATAACTGGTGGGATATTAAGGTCTGTAAGAAGACTCTTGAATTTTGCGAATAACATAAGTGAGGGATCTGAGGAAACTGTAGTGTGCAGAGGTTACTTTGAACTGCATTTATCCACATGATTGTAGGACGTTGAGAAGTGGCAAGTGAGAGTAAACTTGATGTACTTCCGTGGATTTTTGGATACTACTGAAATGAGTATTTTCATGTCTGTTCCACCTAGAACATCACCCGTCTACATTTTAAGCTTTGTTGCAAATATCATGTTTTTAGTCGGTACTATTTTCTTGCCACTGTTTCTGATTTTTCCTGTTATTTTGTTGTTCATGTTAGGATTCCACCTCGGAGTCAATTGGCTTGTGGCTGTTGGGCTTGCTTCTGGATTTATGTTCATTGGCATGGCACCTCCCCTTTTTTATCACGTGGTGATTCACCAAGCGAATGCCAGGTCAGTCTGCTCTTGTGCCGATTATCGGAGCTCCGCCCACTACTCAATTACCTGTCACAAAATCATTCACGCCCTATTTTTTCCTATCCTGAATGACCCTTCAATGTTGAGAAATTATGTGTCCTGAACTCAACCCTGGCCGTACGTATGGAGATCCTAATACTAATGTGATGTTATACAATTTACTTAATGGAGTGTTTGATTCATATTTATTCCCCAACATCCTCCTTTGCTTTTATTGCAAAACCTGATTATCCTCTCACAGTCTTCCATTAACTGGAACAATAGTTGCGGCTAAATCATCCTAATGATTTATTTACTGCAGGCAGCTTACGGAAGTCGTAACTCTGGCTTAAGGAACTGAACAACATAGTAAGATTGCCTAGCCGAGACACGATGTAAGTATCCTTCTACTAATGGTCGAATATTTTTCTTATCATACCTTCCAAGGTTGCATGCACCAAGTCGACCATTTTGTGTTCAAGACTTCGTTCCACATATTAGAATTTCTCGAGCTTACTTATTTCCACCTAAGTACAAGGCTTCACCTCACAAGGCGGATGTCCAAGACAAGTGTCACATGAATAAACCAGATACCATTGTAGTCAGCCTTCACCTTACTGATTTCAGTTTCTTTTTTCTTGCAACAACCCCCTGAATTTCATCTACATCAAAGTCAGGATGGCTCAAGCACAAGAAATAAAGTACTTATATCGATGAAACGAATAGGTTGCATCAAAGTAACTGTTTTATGAACTCCTTTCATCTGATATTATGTATGATATTGGTATTTTATCTGTCACTATCAAGCATAGACACTCGAGCCATGAGTACATGTATATCAATATACAATTCCTCTACCCATTCTCTTTGTCTACGGCCAGCGTTGTCATATCTCTGCATAATCACAACTACTAGCTTCCACTTACTTTTCATGTGTGGCACATAAGGCTGAGGATAAATCGATATTGTTTACAGACATGGACATAATATGCACGCCCGGCTACATATTACTAAACCAGACGAAGAATGTTCTATCCAAGCAAACAACTTATCACGTTAGACAGTAAAGGCTACAACCGTTTTTCACTGTAAAAAAGGCTACAACCGTCAATATCGTTATATCGCCTATATCACCCCACGGGCGCGGCGTGTCGCCGCGCCGAAGTTCCCTAGTACTAGTAACATGCCGAAGAAACTATATGATTTTTTAAGAGATCGTTATTTTGCATGAGGTACTACATCCACTCTGCCTTTAGTAAAAATATAAGTAGCGGCCTGTTGGAGGGGCAACATATCCTATGCATCCTCAATCGAATATACACCGAATTAGTGTCCAGGCGGGCGTGTTTGTGCAAATTAGGTAGGGTATTAATGTCTCGCGCACGATTAAGATCAGAGGGCTAATATTGTGCGGATGCACGGATACACAAAAGTTGAGGATGCATAGGATATGTTGCCCTGTTGGAGATGCCCTTAAATAACCATTGCAACATCTTAGCGCTGTCCTGTCATCCATCCATGTGTGATTGATTGATGGTAAGTATGCAAAGCTTTCACGGATCATGCAGTCACACGGAGAAGATGGTGGTGTTCAGTGCGTGAGGCTGCTAGAGCTGTGGTCATCGTTTCGTGGATACGGAGGGTGGAAGATGTAAATCAACACACACGCCAGGATCCACTCCGGGTTCAGAACCCTCAACAACCGCCAGAGCCTCGTATCCTCCATGTCCACCCGCTCCTCCACCAGCATCCGGACCCATGGTCTCCACGATCGCCGGAGCCCCATGCCCTTGAGGGTCGCCGGAGACAGATTTAGAGCCGACAACGCCTTCCTGCTTTTCTTGGAGTAGCCACACCTCAGCGTCTCAGCCCGGGCCACTCTCAGCTGAGGCAGCCCTGCAGACGATGACTTGTGGTCATCGTAGTAGTGTCTTAGACGTCGAGGGTTGAAGAAAATGTGGCCCAACACACACGCCAGGATCCACTCCGGGTTCAGAGCCATCGTCAACTGCCGGAGCCTCGTTTCCTCCGTGTCCATCTGCTCCTCGACCAGCCCCGGGCCCCATGGCCTGGACGACCGCCGGAGCCCCATGCCCTTGAGGACCGCCGGAGACAGATTCAGAGCCGATAACGCCTTCCTCTCTTCCTTGGAGTAACCGCACCTCAGCGTCTCGGCCCTGGCCACTCTCAGCTGAGGCAGTCCTGCAGTGTCTCACTGTTAATAACATAGTAACATGTTGCATATGACTTGACTTATTTGGTTTAAAAAAATGAATTGACTTATATTTTTAGGCAAAACAGTTGAGAAATTCTGCAGTTTTTCTTAAATATAAAGCATATAGACAACTTACAAAAAGTATGTAGACCAAACAAAATAAAAGGTTAATAACATTAAAATGGGATTAGCTAAAGATCACTAATCCATTCTTTGAATTGATTTGCATTGTGCCGTCTAGCACTGTGCACATTGTTCCTGGATGCTGAGCTCGCTTACCTAGAACACGCTTCGACGGTCTGGCGGCGACGACGATGGTGGTGGTGCCGATCATCGCCATTTGCTGACTATGTGCTCTGGGGTAGATGCAGCAAGTGATAGCAGGAGAGGCAACTAAAATGCGGGTGCCAATAACATTGGGTATCCAGGCACCGTTTATATTCTACCATCATGTCATGGGTCCAATGGCCACCTGCCAACTTTGATATCACACGTGATCTGTTGCAAAATTCGCCAGACGGTTTGCACGGTCAAATGAGCCCAACTAGGACAATCACAAAAAAACTTGATTCGGTCGAAAGACTCCAACACTACAACAAACTAGGCTCTTGGAGGAAGTAACATTTTTTTAGGTAAATAACCGTGAACATCTTGTATTTCTCAAAGAAAGCCACATGGCCATAACCCATAAGTAGCAGAGGATTGCATGGTACACGACAGGGACTACAGATTTGGCACAACAAGGACCAAAGGATGCAGAAAGACATATAACAGATGCTTTGCTTTCGATTTCCACACGGGTGCCACACAGGTTCTCTAATTCCACTTGGCCTACGTGGCACAAGTTCCACCTCAGAAGAAACAGACCAACACGAAACCAGGAAAAGATTTGGTATGTACAACCTGGAGAGGAATGATTCACTCACGTTTTAGCCATGAGAACTACACGCTAGCCAACTGCGCCACCACCCGTTGCCTTGCGACTGCAAAAAAGTAGAAAACCTAACTTCCTTGCAACTGGCAACATGATATGCGTCAAGAAAATTACAAAATAAGAAAACTTGCAACTGGCTGTTAATCATTTCAAACTTGCAACTCTCACCCATGTATCAACAAGCAAGCTTGATGCAAATATAATGATTTGAGCAAGGTCGAGCTCATCCCTAAAAATAAGAAAAGAAAGAAGATAAATGAACTCAGTCTTAAAATGATATTCCACAATGTGCTCCTAAACAACAAGATGCTGATCAGTACCTGATGCTGATTACATGTTACAAACAAGTCTATTATAGGTAGAAACTTATGCAATCAGCGATCACTCAAAAACATAACAATCAGCCATCACATTGACGCAATATTAGCAGTTGCCGGCTAACATATACCTTATGAGTCCCCATGAGCAACAATTCTGCTGTCAGCTTGCAATGCCAGCTCAGATGTCTTAGGTTCTGTGATTATTGTTTTATCTCCTCCTGCAAGGCAGATCCCAGATTGAATGCTTAAATCCTAAAAATACATGCTGAGGATCATAGTTACTTGAACAGCCAATTTCAGGATAATGTTTCACTGAATCATAGAACTGAAGTACCACTAAAGTAAAAGAACTTGATCACATGACAGTAGAACCTTTTGAAGAAATCCCTTCCATTCTACTGTGACACATTGAAAACAACATGACTAGCTCGTAGAGGGACGGGTGTTACCTCGAAGAACACATAAAATAGATGTTGTGTGTTCAGTTTGAGCGACGGGAGAGAGCAGAGGGACGAAGCCCTACGCGTGGGCTGCCTACGCGTGGGCTGCTGGTGACGAAGCCCGCAACCGTCGCACTAAATTCCTCTCTATCCTTCTCAAAGATAAAAACCCCAATGCGTATGCGGTTCCAAAGCAGTTCTTCTCTCTTCTCTCCCAATAAAACCTCATTCTCTTCGACCTCTTCTTCTCTCCCAAAAACCCCAATCCATTCCCTTCCGATCGCCGCCATGTCGGACGACGAGTGGTGGCGCAGCGACCTCATTCCCAGCGACGAGGACAGCCAGGGCAACCCCCAACGAGTGGTGGGAGGAGGGCCAAAACAATGGCAGGAGGCTCTGGACAACGACGACGACGGTGAGGGCGACGACGACGACGACCAAGGCGAGGACGACGGCCATGGCGACGACGACGACTCCGGCGACGAGGAGGAGGAGGAGCCGCCCGCCGACTACTCGGATGAGGAGGAGGAGGACGACTCCAGCGAGGAGGAGGAAGACGAGGACGACTCCGACTCCGGCTCTGACGGGGGCGCAGCACCGCCAGCGAAGATGCGGAGGAGGTAGGCGGCACCGCCAGCGAAGAGGCGGAGGAAGTTGGAGCCCATCGCCAGCGAAGCAATAGCAGTAGTTGCACTAGTAGTAGTATTAGCACTAATTAGTAGTTAGTGTAATTAGTTATGGATCTTTTGTAATGAAAATCTTTTGTACTGGTAATGAACGAATGTGCAAATCTGTTTATAACTTCAGCACTAATCAGTTTCAATTCAGTTTGCTAACTCGTTGATTAGCACTAAGTTTCAATTCAGTTTTCGCTTCAATTCAGTTAACGACGTACTAATCAACAAATTCCACTAAACAATGAAAAAATCAATGCTGAGCATGATTTAGACAGAAAAATATTCATCGGAATATTTTTATTTAAGTTTTAAAAATTAAATGTTTATTCTTGGGGCCATTCTGAAGTCAAGTAGGCTTTTCTGATATGTCTATTTGACATTAGAAAAGCCCAAGGATAAACATTCTTTTTGTTTGATGCGGCGTAGTCCTGCTTATAAGCCAGTGGTTCACCCTCCAAACGAGCGAGGTGGGACTAAACATCCAACCTGGGCGTCTGAATCAATTACTGGCACGTTGTCCCCTCCTACCTATCCCACTTGAGCGGTCCCAGTTGAGCGGTCCCACTTGTCAACTCAGCCAAGTAACGGTCAAACACGGTTGACCAGACGGATACTCCCCGTTTGGCCATCAGCAGCCTCGAAAGAGACAAGTAGGGCACAACCAAGGAATGTTAAGCGAGTAGGGCACAACTGAGGAAAGCTAAGCCAAATGGGGCACAAAAATAAATGACCCATAAATTTATTGGCTGCGAAAAAATACCCCTTCAAACCGGGAAAACACCGTTTCCGCGGTCGACCCGACGGTGCCCTGTATTGCAAGGAAACAGTTGGCGGGAGGGACATTACGTCCCCGCGCGAGTTCCCTCCCCATTCCGCATCGAGCCGCCGATGCCGCCCGTCCGCCCGCCTCCCTCGATTCCACACATAAACCGGCGACATCTGCCGGCGGGAAGCCGCCACCGAGTCGCCGCCGCACCAAATCCACCGCGCCACACCGATTCGGGAGCCGCCGCCACACGTCGACCGCTCCCGGCCGATTCGCCGCTGCTCCCCTGGATCCATCTGTGAGTGCTTATCTGTTCGATTAAAGCTTGGATATACTGATGGTTTTCATACATTCGTAGTTTAGTGGCGTTTCCTTGTGCATTTTAGATGAATTTGAACCCGTACGAGTAATTTTTACTCGAGAACCCGTCGTCGTCCGACGACTCGGACGTAGAGACGTTGCTCAAGAACCACCAGAAGCAAATGGTGGTGGCGGTTCTCGCCATGAAGGAGCTCAAGGATCGGAGGAAAAAAAAAAAGCAGCGAGGATACAACGTCGTCCGCCTTTGCATTCCTCGGAACCGCTATTACAGTAACGAGCTGCTCATGCAAGACTACTTCGCGGAGATAGATACCGACGTATCCGACCATGCATCTTCCGTAGAAGGTACCGAATGCGTCGATCACTCTTTGTGAAGATAGTGGAACCTTGCGAGGCCAATTGTCACGATTTTACCCGTCGGAGGAATGCTACGGGCTTAATTGGTTTTAGCGCATTGATACGTCTCAAACGTATCTATAATTTTTGATGTTCCATGCTTTTTTTATACCAAATGCTACATGTTTTATTTACAACTTATATCATTTTTATACATTTTCTGGAACTAACCTATTAACAAGATGCCACAGTGCCAGTTCATGTTTTCTGCTGTCGTTTTGTTTTAGAAAAGCTAGTTGGGAAATATTCTCAGAATTGGACGAAACTTCACGGGGGCAAGTTTTTCATCGATACGAAGACAGAGTCCAAAGGGCGACCGAGGAGACGGACCAGGGCGGCCAGACGCCACCTCGGCGCGGCCAAGGTTGGGCTCGCGTCGAGGGCTCATCTGGCCCCCCTGCTCACCGCCTCGCGCCGCCTCTTCGACTATATAATCCCCTCGTCCAGAAAACCCTAAGTACCCGAACAATTTCCACAATAAACATCTGAGTCCGCCGCCGTCATCAACCCTAGTTCGGGAGGGTTCTGCAGCTCTTCCCGGCACTCTGCCGGAGGGGGAGATCATCACCGGAGGGCTCTACACCACCATGCCCATATTCGGACTGATGCGTGAGTAGTTCTCCATTGGACTACGGCCCCATAGCAGTACCTAGTTGGTAGTCTCTCCACTTTGTACTATCCTGTTTAGATCTTGTGAGCTGCCTAATATGATCAAGATCATCTTTATGTAATGCTACATGTTGTGTTTGCTGGGATCCGATGAATTGTGAAGTTATGATCAAGTTTGTTCATCTATCTATCTATATGTTTTATTTATGTTCTTGCATGCTCTCCGATGCTAGTAGATGATTTGGCCAAGTAGATGCTAGTGTCTCCAAGAGGAGGTATTTATGCTAGATAGTGGGTTTATGTCTCCGGTAGCCTGGGCTCGAATGACAGAAACGACCAAGGCTTTGGATGTGCTGTTGCCACTAGGGAGAAAACAACTTTGCTATGTCTATATGTCATTTGCATTGTTTGCAGTACACACTTTGCTTATTGCAATTATCTGTTGCTTGCAACTTAATACTTGCGGGAGACAAGGAAGTTATTTCGCAAGTGGATTATTAGTCATAGATGCAGCTAGCAAGCGGTTTATGTATCCTGTTGTAATGCATTGTCATGCCATCACCATTTGTCAATTGCCCAGCTGTAATTTGTTTACCCAGCATGTTGTTTATCTGTTTATGGAGAGATACCGCTAGTGAAGTGTGGACCCCGGTCCATTCTCATACATTGATAAAAACACCGTTTCCACCATGCTCTACACTCATTTGGTCGATGTTCATTTTTGCATTTATATTTATTTTACACACCATACGTTTAATTATTTGTATTCAGCAAGCCAGGAAGATTGACAACCTTCCTGTTTCGTTGGGGCAAAGTGGTTTGATTGTGTTGTGTGCAGGTCCAGGCCAGGCTTGTGTCGCGCCAACACTTTTCTAGCACCATGTTGAATCTCTTCCAATTCCTACTGGTTCGATTAAACCTTGACATTGTTGTCAAGGGAAATTTGTTGCTGCACTACTTCATACCTTCCTCTTGGGGTCTCCCAACGAGCGTGTGTTCCACGTCATCACGCATATCAAAAATTCTCCGCAACAATGGGGGTGATTGCCTATGGTATTCCGGCTGACTACGTTGACAGGTATATTCGCATTGTCGAGGATACTACAATCAAGTCAGTGTGTAGATTTGCAAAAGTGATAATCCGTCTATTTTTGTCATGTTTATCTTGGAGCACCCAATGAAGAAGACACAATGAGGTTGATGGCATCGAATGAGAAGCGACGATGGCAGGGCATGCTAGGAAGTATTGACTATATGCATTGGACTAGGAAAAACAGTCTGAAGGCATGGCACAGTCAGTATTGTGGCAAGAGTGGTGATGCAACAATTGTGATTGAGGCTGTTACATCCGAGGATTTGTGGATTTGGCAGTGTTTTTTTTGGGTTTGCTGGGTACACTGAATGACATCAATGTATCGCTTCGGTCTCTTACGAGGCTAGCTAGTGGTGATGTTCCGGCTTGAAACTACATAGTCAATGGGCATCTCAACACAAAGGGGTACTATCTTGCAGGCGATATTTATCCTACTCGGTCTAAATTTGTGAAGAACATCTCAAATCCCAGGAATAGGAAGAAAGCTGAATTTGCCAGTGCACAAGAGGGATGTCGAAAGGACATTGGGAGAGATTTTGGTGTTTTGCAATCTAGGTTTGCCATTGTTCGAGGTCCTGCTCGTTTTTGGGATAAGAAAACCCTCAAGAATATAATGACATGTATGATTCTTCACAACATGATCATTGAGTATGAGAGGGACTTGGACTTGGAGTTCTTCTACGACAATGTTGGTTGCCGTGTGAAGCCATCTAGAAACGCAGATCGCATTCAAGCATTCCTTCAGACTTACAGGAAGATTGAGGACGCCGACACCCACAACCAGCTTCAGCAAGATCTTATTGAGCACCTCTGGCAGTTGCATGGACAGTAATCTGCCATTTCCATTCATTTGAATTTATTCATTTGTGATTTGAACTATTTATTTGCATTTGGCACAAGTCTTGTATTGGATTATTGTTTGATTCGTTTGATTTGTATTTATTTTTTATTTGAACCATTATTGTAATCTGGATTATGTTTGTATTGTACAATTATGAATATTTACATTAGTTTATATTGGTTTCATATTTTATGTCATATGACACATATGTGTTGAAATACTGAAAAAACCATGTGTACAATACATTGATGCAATACATTGATATCATAATTTTATATTAGTTTAAAACATAATATTCTGTTTTACCGCTTGGCCTTACGGGTTCCATTCGGCCGCAACCGAAACCAACCCTTAAACAAGTTTACCGTGACTTGTATCTAGTGTTTATAGACCAGCGGGATACGGGTTTTTCTTAAGATGCTCTTACGCTATGAAAACCTTGTTGACATTTTTTTACTCGCTCTGATTCAAAATAAGTGTCGCAGTTTTAAACTATCCTGGTTTAAACCTTTGACACTTATTATGAATCGGGGAAATAGATAAAATATATTAACATGGTCATCTTTAAATTAATAAACATCGTGAGATCACAAAGTAGCCAAATAACAAACCTGTTGGGACACCGGTTTAAAATTACAACAAGTTACGAAGTTGAGAAGTTTAACACCTCAAACATAGGCACCGACACCATGTAGAAGTTAACCAAAGAAAGACTACAGCGGTACGGTACAGCCTGCCAAGCTAATGGCCATTCCCTCCGTTCTACAACATAAATTTGTTTAGCTGTTTCGCATATTGTCTAGATTTAGACTAAAATAAGTGAACATATATACCAAAACGTGTCTAGATATATGTGTATATGTAAATGTGGAAAAAGGTTAAACATCTTATATTATGGAACGGAGGGAGTACGTGAGATCCATACAACTGCAGCTGAGAATACAAGATATGACGCATTACTCGACCACTGAATCAGATCAACAGCTTATACAAGTTTTAGTATGAAGAATATGTACCTCACTACCTCTGACCATGCACAAGACTGATTGTTTCTTGATTATTTATATTGCTATATTCTAGGTGACTTCGCTAGGTGATCGCACACTTTTTTTTTTACTGTAAAGTGATCGCACACTTGAGGAACAATAAGCATATTTTCCCATAAAAAGTTGTGTGGTAAATTATATTTTTTTACTGTAATGGTAATAAATTATAATCAAAGAACCTCATTACAATTTATGAAGTAAAATACACGACTCCTGTATCTTCACGTGTGCCGGTCCGCTGTCCTTTTACTTATGGTATTCCATTGCAACAGTGCAGTACTAGCTAACTCGGGGAACCAAGGTCGTTCTTACAGCAAGAGCCAAGAGGGAGCACCACACCAATCAACTGAAACATGAAGGAGCTGAAGTGTAGTTAGTGTATCCAACTTCCTTACTTCAGTGTAACTTCATGGATCACATCGGTGATTCGGTAGTATGACACACAAACTTGGTTCGAACCAAGAACAAGGTTTTGGTTGCCGGTAGGAAAAAAATTCTAAAGTGGGGAGGGGGTTGTCGGGAACCACAGTTACCGGACGAATTTGAAATCGGAAATTCAAAAATTCAATTTTTTTGGTTCCCAGTTTGACCATTTACCAAAAGTTTTTATTAAAATTCAAAAGTTCAGGATTTTTTGGTTGGTGTGACTATTTCTCGGGGTGCTCCCGACCGGTAACCAAAACGCTGACCAAGAAACGCGGGTGGACCGTACAACCAGATTATCAGCCTATACAAGCCGTTGTCCTCCATTTCAATTCTAATAAGGAAAATTGTTGACTGAATATTCAAGTTCTCAATTATCTGCGCTGCTGTATAATGTTATACTTGGAACTAAATCTCTTGGAGACTTGTAAAGAGTCTTACACGCTTGAAGAACAGTATGCATGTTTTCAAAGCTGTATAAGAAATCTATAACCAAACAGCCTCACTAAGATTTAGGAAGTACATTCACTAATGGCGAATACATAAAATCCTAAAACATTGATCTATGAGTGCATGACAGCATGGACTGATAGTGCAGTACTAGCTCACGGGGGGAGACCAAATTAAGGTGTTCTTGAGGACCGCCGGGGACAGATTGATGGCCGAACAGGCCTTCAGGCCTTCCTTGGAATAGCCGCACGTCAGCCTGTGGCCCTGGCGGCTACTCCAAGGAAGGCTTGAAGGCGTGTTCGTCTCGTCTGAGCCCGCGGCGGTCTGGTGTTGGCGGCGACGACGGTGGTGGCGCTGATGGTTGCCATTTCTGAATGTGTACGCGGGGGAAGAGAAGCAGCAAGTGATGAGAGCAGGAGAGCCAGTTGAAGCGGGGTACGAAGAGTTTGTGTACCGTATATATACCCTAGGATGATGCGTGTGTCGAGTGGCCGGCGATCGCAGCCAAGTGTTGAATCCCGGAGGATGAAACTGGGAAGCAACACCTACCGTCTAGCTAGGAAAGCCAACAGACCAAGCCACGAGCATGGGAAGATTGCAAGCCACCAGGTCTCAGAGGATTCAGGATGATTGCACGGTAGACGACAAGAAACATAGCTAGCGACAAAGGATCGATGAAGAAAAACAAACGAATTGAGACCTTGCGCTAGCTTGCTAGATATACTAGAACCAGACAACGGGACAATTGAGAGACATGCAAGGCAAAAACAAAGGGGGCTATGCTCAGATTTTGCTCGATATACTCCTCTTGACCTCAGGATCACTCGCTTTCAGCTATGAGACCTACAGGCTAGCCAACGGCGCCACCAGTCCACTGTGATATTAGAACGAAATTACTTCTGTTCTTCGCAGCAGCAGCTAAGGTCTGCTGTCCAAGATCCATAAAACATGTGCCTCTGCCCTCTGTTCAGATTTCCCAAAACTCTGAAGATGGTGAATAGTTGCCTAATGGATATTTGTTTCTTCCTCATTCAGTTAAACAGTACTCCTTGAACAGCTAAACGGTGTGGGGAAACATTTTTTTTTTTGCGAATAGCTGTGCTGAAACATTAACTTCACATATCTAAGAAGGAGCTTCGCACAGCTCCAAGCGTCGAGTGCAGCGTCGGTGTTAACCTTGAGGAAATCAGGTGGAGGAGGAGACCCAGACATCTTTTTTTTTGGATAAAGGGCTTTTATTACTTAAAAGGTTTAAGCATTATACCCGGCCTCTGCATAACTAAGATGCACACAGCCGCCAGTTCACCATCACTCAAGTCGGTCAACAAAGGATAAAAAGGCGAATTACATATCAAAATGAGAAATTGTAGATCCGCCTAGGCTGCTGGTAGGTCTATCCGGAGTCTATGTTGCCACCCATGCCGGGAAAATAACTCCCTGGCCGCAGCCTCCAGTCTCGACGCCACCTCCAAAAATAAGTCTCGGTGCACCACACGCTGCAGGGATGACCAAGCTCGTAGCGTCGCTGTGCACCGGTATATAACCTGCATAAGAGAAGAATTTTTATCATTAAAAACCTTGTCATTTCTACATAGCCATAGCGACCAAATAACAGCAATCGCTCCCATCCTACTGAATAGTTTGAAACTAGAATCCACTCCATTTAGCCAATTGCCAAAAATGTTAGCAACGGATCTGGGTGGGTGTAAGGTAGAACCTATCTGGATGGCTGACCATATAGACCTAGCGAATTCGCACTGAAAGAATAAGTGCGTAATGGTCTCGTCGTGTTGACAGAAAACACACTTTTTACTTCCGTGCCAATTGCGTTTGGCAAGGTTATCTTTGGTGAGAATTACTCCTCGACGTAAATACCACGCAAACACTTTAGTTTTTAGTGGTATCTTCATCTTCCAAAGTTTGTTATTATAAGCACTATCGACTGGAATTTCGGGTAGAATAAGCGCTCTATACATAGAATCAACCGAGAATTTGCCGTTCTTCGTCAGATTCCATTGAAACTTATCTGGACCTTCCGATAATTGGATTGAATCCAATCGGATGAGCAAAGCATTCCAAGATGCTTGTCTTGTTCCAAGTAAACTCCTTCTGAACGAAACATTTGGTGGGAAGTACCCAACACCTTCGCGATCGTGTCACTTTTGTTTCGAACAATAGAATATAGAGCCGGATATTGTTCTTTGAGGGTAGATTGGCCAAGCCAAATATCCTCCCAGAAGCGAATTTCCGAACCATCCCTAATTGAGAAAGAGCCATGTGGAAAAAAGAACTTCTTTGTAGCCATGAGGCCAGCCCAGAAGTGTGAATCGCCAGGTTTCCAAAGAACCTGGGAAACAGCTTGATCTCCGACATATTTTCTCCTAAGGAGGGTTTGCCAAACTCCATCTTCAGAAAGAAGTTTAAATAGCCATTTACCTAGCAGCGCTCTGTTCTTGACCTCAAGGTCATGAACTCCGAGCCCTCCTTGGTCTTTAGGGCAGCAAACCACACTCCATTTAGTCAGTCGATATTTTTTCTTCTCACTATCCCCTTGCCAAAAGAATCTAGATCGGAAATAATCCAATCGTTTTAAGACCCCTTTAGGCAGTTGGAAGAATGAAATCATATACAGTACCATGTTTGTTAGTACCGAGTTTATGAGAACCAATCTTCCACCCAGGGATAGGAGTTTGCCTTTCCAGCTATTTAAACGTAATTGAAGCCTTTCCTCCACCATTTTCCATTCAGCATTTGTAAGTCTCCGATAATGAATCGGAATGCCCAAATAGTTGATAGGAAATTGTCCTTGCTCACAGCCAAAAAGCTCAGCATACAAGGCGGCGTTCTCTTGGGCCTCGCCAAAGCAAAACAATTCACTTTTATGGAAATTTATCTTAAGACCCGAAAGTTGCTCGAAAGCTGACAAAATCAACTTTAGGTTACGAGCTTTTTCGATATCATGCTCCATAAAAAGAATTGTATCGTCGGCATATTGAAGAATCGATAATCCACCATCAACAAGATGGGGAATCACTCCTTCAATTTGACTCTCAGTTTTAGCGCGTTCAATCAAGATAGCCAACATATCCGCCACTATATTAAATAATATTGGGGAAAGCGGGTCACCCTGTCTGAGGCATTTTTTCGTTTGGAAGTATTTGCCAGTGTCATCATTGACCTTGATGGCTACACTTCCTCCGGAAACAAAGGAATTAATTAACGCGCGCCACTCTGAAGAAAAGCCTTTCATTCTTAGGGTCTGCTGGATGAAAGACCACTTAACTTTGTCATAAGCTTTCTCAAAGTCAATTTTAAGAATTACCCCGTTCAGCTTTTTCCTATGTAGTTCATGGACCGTTTCATGTAGGACCGCGACTCCATCAAGGATGTTGCGACCTTTCATAAAAGCCGTCTGAGACGGACGAACCACATGATCTGCCACAGTGTTCAGTCGAATTGTCGCCGCTTTGGTGAATATTTTAAAACTAACGTTAAGTAGACATATAGGTCTAAACTGTTGGATTCTTTCTGCCTCGTTAACCTTAGGTAGTAAAATTATTTCACCAAAATTGAGACGAAACAACTCTAATTGTCCTTTGTGAAGACATGCGAACAATTGGAGCAAATCGGCCTTGATAACATCCCAAAAGTTCTGATAAAACTCGGCTGGGAAGCCATCAGGACCAGGAGCTGAATTATGTTTCATTTGGAAAACCGCCATTCTCACTTCCTCCTCTGAATAGGGTTTAGTAAGAAGGCTATTTTCCTCTTCTGAAACCTGGGGAATGTCCGCTGTTCGGGACTCATCCAAGGAGAAATTTCCTTCCTCTGGAGCACCGAACAGACCTTTATAGTAATTTGTAATGTACGACTTTAGCTGTTCATGCCCCTCAATCGTTCCTTCATCCTGCACCAGAGAATGAATACGCTTTTTCCTGTGTCTGCCATTGGCAATACTATGGAAATAGCGAGTATTCGAGTCTCCTTCTAGAATGAATTGGGCCTTGGAACGTTGATACCATTTTAGCTCCTCCTCACGCAGTAGTTTCGCTATCTGTGCGTTAGATTGGCTCTTTAGCTCAATTTCTTGCGCGGACAGTAACCGAACTTCTGCTAATGCTTCTAGAGCATCGATTATCGAGGAAAGTCGTACTTTTTCGTTTTTAATTAAACCGGTAGTATGACGAGCCCAACCGACGAGGTGAGTACGTAGAGCACGTATCTTGTTATTCCACCGCTGGATAGGCGTATCATCTTGGGGTGTCGGACACGCCAATTCGATAAGTGGGTCCAACATGTCATCGACACAAAGGTCGCTCAACCTTATTCAATGGCGCCCACCCACCTTATCTTCCCTAGGCGGATGTTGTTGTTTCCCCACGCGCCAGCGGTGCGGCTTCCTCATGCGGCTGACATTAACGACTTCGGCACTAAACGACGCCACCAGCCCCTTTATCGACACATGTGGGCGCGCCACGCCGGCCATTCAGCCCGCTTGCACCTCTCTCTCTCTTTCTCTCTCTCTCTCTCTCTCTCTCTCTCTCCCTCTCCCTCTCTCGCTCCCTCTCCCTCCATGGAGGCCACCGTCAGCACGATGAGGCATAAAGGATGAGGTTGTTGGCTCCGGCTCGGATACATTCTGGCATAGCCACCGTCGACGAGGCGAGGTGTTTCACCGGCACAACATCCTCGTGTTGTCGTACCACATGTTGCCGAAGGGGTGGAAGATCAGCTATGGGGGCCTTGTCGTGCCACCTGCTCCCACGGCGCCAACTGCCAGTGGGAGATCCCGGCGCTGGGAACGGATGATGTCGGAGGAGAGGGCCCAACTCCTCAACCACCCCGATAGTATAGTGTGGCGCTCGCGGGAGAGCAAGGCCGTCATCGAGATGTTCGACGGGTTGGAGAAGTACAACGCCAAACGACAGAGGGACTGGTGGAAGATGGCTTGTCGCACGGTGGTGAACGTCATCAAACAAGCACAACGGCACAACCCCAGGGCACCTCGAACGGCCCTCCGTAAAACAAACACTGAATGTGTACGATTTGGTCCGTCTGAGGAGGTCCGCGGACACATTTTGGGCATGTGTCTGTTTGGGGTGGGGGGGGGGGGGTGCACCCAATGCCCCCCTGCCCCCCCCCCCCTCCTTTTTTTTGCCCCTAGTCCGGCCTTGTCCATATTTTTGGCTATTTTGGTTCAATTTCGCAAAACATTATAGAAATAAATATCCAATTATAGCAAATAAATAGTCCACAGATAGATAAATAACATGGTTTATAATTTTACAACAAAGTTCGCACAATGAAATAAATAACATAGTTCACACAATAAAATAAAATGGAGAGGAGACCACTACTGGTTTCCCAGGTGACTCGACATATGATCAACCAAATCATTCTGAAGTCGATCGTGGGTAGGTCGATCATGCATCTCATGATGCACGTGGAGATACTCCTGGAACGTCGCGGTCCTGGCGATGGCTCAATCAACTCCCCTTGAAATTCTCATCCTTGGTCGAAGAGCCTCTCATCATCGCGCCCATCCTCAACGATCATGTTGTGCATGATCACACAAGTTGTCATCACCTCCCACATGATCTCCTTGCTCCATGTTCTAGCAAGGTGCCGAACAATAGATTGGAGCACACCAAATGCTCGCTCCACATCCTTTCCTATCGGCCTCTTGTTGTTGAGAAAACCTCCGAGTTTTCTCTTCCTTAGGATTGCGGATTGTCTTCACAAATGTTGACCATGAAGGGTAGACATCATCGGCTAGATAGTACCCCTTGTTGTATGCATGGACATTGACCTCAAAGTTGATCACTGGAGCATTGCCCTATGCAGCCTGTCGAGCACCGAAGATCGCTGAAGCACGTTAATATCATTGTGAGAGCATGTCATGCCGAAAAAAGAGTGCCAAATCCATATATATTGAGATGCCACCGTTCAAGTATGACGGTGCACTCTCCTACATGTCCCTAGTATTGGCCCTGCCAAGCAAAAGGACAGTTCTTCTACTCCTAATGCATGCAACCTATGCACCCAAGCATTCCAGGAAAGCCTCTACTCTCGTTGATCAACAACAAACGGGCAGTGTCTGCAACAGTTGGTTCTCTCAAATACTCCAGGCCAAACATCTGAACCACAACTTTGCAGAAGAGATACATGAACTCTAGGCAAGTGGACTCGCTCATGCGCAGATACTCATCAACAAGATCACCAGCTACTCCATATGCAAGCATCCGGCTAGTTGCAGCGCACTTCTGGTAAGAAGAGAAGCCATACGTAACAGTTGCATCCGGCTTCGCCTCAAAGTAGTCATCATATTCCCTCACCCTTCCAGCAGACGCATGAACACATTATTTGCCATCCGAAAACGGCGACGAAAAATGTGCGGCGGATATGTTGGCTTGATGAGGTTGAAGTAATCCTTCCAAAGTTGGTAATGTCCGTTTTCACGAGTCAACGCTGGCGCACGCCCAATAACTGACCCTACATGCCGTGGGAGTGCTCTCTCGTTGAAGTTGTGGATGAGAGTTGTCACGGCCACCAAAATGTTGGTATCATCGTTGGATGACTAATCTGAAGTATCGATGAAAGTAGAGTAGAAGAACTGGTCCCCGCTATCCATCTACACAAAATCGACAATAAAAACCATGCAAGAACATATGTACTGGCCTCACATACGTCTTGCGCTCGTCGCCGAACGCGTGGTAGAAGCAACAGCCACCGCCGCTGCCATCGTATCGTCTGTCACAATGATATGGCGGCCGTTGGAAATGATCTAACATGGCTAAACTTTTCTCATATTGCCAACAAGATCCGCAAGCTCGCCCATTGTTTGGATGGTAGGCAGCGGGAGCCGTGACTATACTATTTCAATATTTTCCTCAGCACTTAGCTGGATTTTCTGAACTTGTGCTTTTGTGCCAAATTGGCACACTTGCTTATGGCAAGGAAACCAGATTTCTTTGCACTTGTAGCAAATATTTTCCAGCCTTTCTTGTTGGATTATATTGGTAGGTCTTGCTGGTTGCCATGTGTTTTAGCTTGCTCAAAGTACACATGTCTTGGGACTGTTTTCTTCCTGGCAGAGATTGCTCAATTCTTCTAGCGCACCACATTGCCTCATACATGTTCTTGGCTTGTGGTATTGTAAGTGGTGTTGGATGTAATCATATAGGCAAAAAAAAAGTTGACAAAGTAATAATTTTGGGTATTAGGATTGTCCCTTCTATGTTTAGAATGTGTTCAAACTGTTCAATGTATTGGACCACAGAGCCTGTCTAAGTGAGGGCATGGAAAGCTTGGACATTGTCACAAATAGATTTTTCAGCAAAACTATCAGCTAGAAGTCCACATAATCTATACCAAGGAGACAGTAAATCCAGTGCTTCTCCACCATTGCATAGCCTTTCCTTTCAGGCACGAGACAGATGAACATAACCAAGGAGGCAGTAGAATTAATTAGTTATGTTGCATTCGGGTCTTGTCTACTCTACATGCCCAGGCTTCTAACAACGGGCTGAGACAGATGAATTAACCGAACGTGCTTAATACTGCCAATGAGATTCGCAGAAGGAGAAGGTGGCGTTCACTATTCAGAGCGTGAGGCCGCCGGACTTGTGGTCATCGTAGTTGCGTCGTAGTCGCCGAGGGTTGAAGAAGATGTAGCCCACCACACACGCCAAGACCCACTCCGGGTTCAGAGCCCTCGACAACCGCAGGAGCCTCGTGTCCTTTGTGTCCATCCGCTCCTCGACCAGCGCCGTTCCCCATGGCCTCGACACCCGCCGGAAACCCAGGCCCTTTAGGGCCGCCGGAGACAGATTCGTAGCCGAACACGCCTTCATGCCTTCGTTGGAGTAGCTGCACCTCAACGTGTCGGCCCTGGCCACTGTCAGCTGAGCCCGCGGTGGCGGCCTCACGGCGGCAGCGACAATGACGGCGGTGGCGCTGAACGTAGCCATTGCTTATGAGAGCTTACTGAACTGTGATCTGTGGGTGCCAAGAGTTGGGTACCAAGACAACGTATATATACTGAGAAATCTGCCTGCATGCCTGCTGAAAATATTTGCCACAGGTTTCGCACGGGCCAAACGATCGAGACCACGAAGAGCTAGCAGACCAAGCCACAGGAATACAAGGTTTGCAAGCCATTAGGTCTCAAGAGGATTCAAGATCGTAGGTATCGACAAAGGATGAAGAGAGAATAACGAATTGGGCGCTTTAGCTGGAGTCACAGAGATGACAACAGATCCTTTTTGCACGAGTCCGCGGAGTAGCTAGATATACTAGGATCAGGGAAGAAGACAAAGCAGACAGGCGCGAGTCCGTCGGAAAGCTTTGCCGTCGCAAGAACGTTTCGTGGGGGCGACGTGTCGAGGCTAGAATTCTCCACGTTTAGCCAAGAGCTCGACTCCATGATCAACTGTACTAACAGTCTACATAATGCAGCGAAACAAACCCTGTAATCACCTTTCCGACAACAGAAAGGTATATCCTAACTACTCCCTGATAATACCTTCCTGTTACGACAACAGTAAAAGGTATATCCTAACTACTACTCCCTCCGTATCAAAAATAATCTTGCACTAAAACATATCTAGATACATGTGTGTGGTAAGTTGGTAGAGAGTCTTATATTTTGATACGGAGGGAGTATGTGATAATACCTTTCTGTTACGACAACAGTAAAGGTATATCCTAGCTACTATGTGACATCTACACAAGAGAAAATACATCGAATATTTTCCCAAATCTGAGAAGCTGTATTCAAAATTGCAGTGAAAGAATCTCGCTAAGATTTATAAACTAGAGTAGTGAATACACCGCAGTCATGGCTCGTGTTCCTTCTTGTGCACTGCAATACTTACGGTATTCCAAGTGAGAGTTCAATACCAGCTCAAAGGGGTAACCAAAGGTGTTCTATAACAAAAAACTGAACCAAAGGTGTTTTTACAGCATTAGCCCAGAGAGAATACCACATCAATGGGTGGGATGGGATCAACTCAAGGAGCTAAAGTGTAGTTAGGTAATCCAGCTTCCTCTTATGGATCGACAAGTATGATACACAAGGTTGGTTCGAACCAAGCATCGCGAGGACGTACTACAGACCAAAACGATAACAGAAAGAACTGAAACCAGGTAGCTGAATATGAATCAGGTTTTAAAACACAGCATTATTTGACAAACATGAACACATGAGAAATATTTTTAGTGCACCCTACTTCGCTGATAGGCCAACAAAGTTTAATTTCATTGAGGTGTCGTGCTAATCAGAGCACACAGCAAGCACAAGGTTGGAAAAAAAAAGATGGCCAAGTTCAGAGTTGCTCAATTTTCACCTGATGTGTTTGTGTGACGACGACCCAAGTTGTCACAGAGCATTTCATCATTACAAGGATGATTTGTTTTGGGGTGAGAGAGGCTCGAACTCTCGACCTCAGGATCACTCGCTTTTAGCTATGAGACCTACGCGCTAGCCAATTGCGCCACCACCCCATTTTGATACAACTACTGTGAAACAAACCTAGTAGTATACGTCGGCTGTAGCAAAGTTGCTATTACGCCAGAACTATTTGTGCTCAGATATGTACTGTACTTTTCACGACTGGACCTAACTCAGGGTCTGTTTGGTTGCGCTTCTTGAACCTGCTTCTGCTGTGCAAACGCAAAAGCTAACCAAACGGGGTTTTTTCAAATCAGATTTTCCAAACGCAACCAGCTTCCTGTAGTGTATTTCTCGAAGCAACCCCGCCCCTGCTTTCACCGCGTTGAAGTTGAACGTTTTATCGAAATTACCCGCCTTGCTACTCGTAAGTCGTACCGATTGGCGTTCTTTTATCCCGCAGCTCGCTCGCGCATCGCATCGCGTACCTTCAGCCGCTGCCCAACCGCTTCGGCCGCAATGTCAAAAAAAAACCCGCTTCGGCCGCCCGTCCGGCCGGCACCGGCGGCGGTGCGCTGGCTTGCTTCGAATCCCTGTAGACCACGCGTTGCGTCTGTGTCCTGCGGCGTTGCAGCAGTGCCCCGCATACGTCCGGACTAGCGCCGCCACGCGCAGCTCCTCTGACCTCCGCCAGCATAGAACCACCCAGATCATCTCCTCGGTTCCCACTTTGGCCTGGCACTGACTCGATGGTTGAGTTACGTAAGTGTAGTTGTATTGTATATGCAGCAATTAAAAACAAATCTCTCTGATGTGGTTGCAGCTGCCCATGTGCACTTGCGCGTGAGATCGCCGGAGGAGGCGCCAGCACCAGCGAGCACACAGGGATCTCTACGACTCGATCGGTGCGATGCATCGTCGACTTCAACGTACTTCAGATTTTTTGCAGCTCGGACGAGGTCCCCAACAACTGCGATGAGGTTTTGATGATCTGCGACGAGGTTGCAGCTAACTCCGGCGAGGTTCCGGTGAGGTTTAGCACTTTAGCCAACTCCGGCGAGGGTCCGCCGAGGTTCAACAAGGACCAAGGTGGCAAGAGGCGGCGGTGGCCTGTGGCGGTCCGGCGCAGCTCCAACAAGGTACAACTTGGATCTCCGGTGAGGTGTTTCGGCATTGGTGGAGGTTCGGCGCGACGAAGCTTTGACGAGGCACGGTGGTCCGGCGAACTCCTACGAAGTTCCGGCCAACTCTCACGAACTCCGGCGAAGTCCAGGCAGCTCCGGTGAGGTCTCGAAAAGTTCTGTGATGGTTCTGATGATTTTCGGCGAGGTTTTGGCCATCTCCGGCGACCGACGATATCAAGGTGGCCAGAGGCGTTCCGACGCGACTCCGGCGAGGTCCGGCATGTCTTCCTCTATCTCCGGCGAGGTTTCGGCGAGGTCCGACCAACTCCGGTGAGGGTCCGGCGATATCAAGGTGGCCGGAGGTAGTCCGACGTGGTGGACTGGCGAGGCGTGGCAATGACTCTGCCACGGTCTTAGGGCTATTAGAGATGATTCGCATAAAAATTCAAAGTTTCACAGTTGTTTCAGCCAAACGACTTTCAACTTTGCCACAGTTCTCATCTCACAGCAGGGTTTTCACAGCTCACAGTCCACAGCTGCTTTGTTGGAATCCACAGTTGAACCAAACACACCCTCAATCTCTTGAGTACTTATACTGACATGTACTCTTAGCACCTGGAGCTAAACCAATCCAGGACGACTTCTGCAGATTATATAACATCACATCACTACCCAAGACTATACTGAATCATGAGGGATTCAAGTGGAACTTCATGTATCGACTAGTATGCAGTTATGCACGCAAGATTAGTTACAAGCAATGAATGCGAGTGCATCACCCACTGTTAAGAACAAGAAAAATTGCTGCATATCAACCTGCTTCAGCGCAACATAGGTAAGTACAGCAAGAGCAGCAAAATTTACAAACATGAGAATTCAAACCCTTGGTTAAACAATCCACATATACTATACGATATAAACCAACAATCTGTTTCATCAGTCATATCAATCGACCAAGGATTACAGGTTTATGGCATATCAATATTTAAGATACAGACATCAGGTTACGCAACACTTTCAAAGTTGACATACGTCATCACATCAAGGGCCACATGCCTGACCACTGGCATTTCACTGAACACAGTAGGCCAGAAAGTGCACATGGATAGCCAGGCGCAAAACACCTTAGTAACGATATTTCGTCGAGTAATCCTTGGGAGCAATCACCAGACCACGCCCCTTCCTAGCTCCTCTGTAGACAGTCTCCACAATGTCGACAAACTCCTGTTTGTCTTTCATTGCCCAGTTGATCTTGTTGTTGTTTCCCGTCCCCAGATCAATCATGATGTGCTTGTTGCGGAAGAAGAACATCACCGTTGATGGGTCATACAGCTCGTACATGGTGTTGAAGTCGGGAACCTCCGTGATGTCAACGAGGTAGATCACTGCAAAGTTCTTTATGGTCTCCGCCACGCCTGACAGCACCTCGTCCATCTAAAAATAAACCAGTAGATAGTCAGAAACACATAATGAAGCTAACACCATAAAAATCATGCTAGACTGATGTAGAACCATAGCCTAGTAGAAAGATAAACTGCAACTAAAAACATAAAACAGCAAGACACGTAACTCAATGCACAAAGTAATAATTTTTTTGTCATGAATCAAAAAAGAAAGGCACCCATCGCTTAACTTCCTCAGGATATAACGCTTAGTTCTACTTCAACTTAATCAAGCAACCAGCTGTGAACTACTGCATACTACTCCGTATATGTGAAAGGCAGAAAAATGACGTGAGTTGCAGTTCTAGCTCAGTACAAAAACTTCTAGCCAGCTCCAAACAAACAAACTATCTTAAGAGGCTATGAGCCTGCGACAATGGAAAGTCTGAATGCAAAATCATATGTAGGATGAGTGCATCGTACATAGGGATCACTAATGAGCTCAGTAGCAGCCTTGCAATGTTGACCCTAAATGGCAATTCAGCTTTTTATGTATGACATTAACATGAGCAAATCCTTAACAGAGGTTACTAGTTAACATAAGGAGGCACAGATAACAGAAGCACTCCAAAGATAAAATAATTCCCCTCAAAATCACAGCGTAAGAAATCATCCATGAGCAGCAATAGCAACCACATGCAACATAACTCCAAATATCCAGACCTGCTAGATTGATTTAGAAAAGCCAAATAAACTCAAAATGTCAAACTGCAATCAATAACACAAAAGTTCTTCAGAATGAATTTTTTAGCACAACCTAATGAAATAAGTTGCTAATGAATTCTGCAGGAATTCACCTAATGTGATGGGGTACATGATGTCAGTGTATGATGGCTAGTTCTACTTCAACTTAACAAGCAACCAGCTCTGAACTACTTCAAATATGTCACAGGAAGCATAACAGTATGAATTAGAAGCTTTCTTTCAAGAAACAAAAAAGGAGACATCCGGAATTCCTGCACTTCTGCTACTACTCCAAAACCCAAACTAACCAGCTATCTTCTCAGGCTATGAACCTATGACAACGGAAAGGTGCCTGTAGGATGGGTGGGTAGTACATAGAAAGTAGCATAATTGCCAAGCACTATGAACATTTGTTCCCATATTATTAATCAGCCAAGTAGCAGAGCTGCACCGAGATCCCTAAACACCAATCCAGCTATTTGTACCAAGACATCAAACACAGCTAATCCATACCAGAGCATACTAGTTAACATGGGGATGAACTGATTGCAGAATCTAATTAGCAAAATTGGCACAGTTCTCGTACAAATCAGTACGATAACTCCTGCATGTTCCCTAAATCTCACAAAGCCTATATTAACTATCTCTACAGAAACTCCTTGCCCAATTTCAACAAATCCCTTCCCAATTTCTGATACAAATCTAGTGTTCAGATACCCCCGCCGATCGACTCCAACCGAACAATTCAACCCAAGAGGATTGCGCGGACCAACGTCTACAAGCAGAATTCGCGAGCACGCACAAAAGAACAGCACGAATCGAGAACTACTAGAAAGCTAGGGTTTGTAAGGCGGTGGTTACCTGCATGCAGGTCTCGTCCCAGTCGTGGCCGAAGCGGATCATGACGAGGCGCTCCTCCTCGGCGAGGATGGCCTGGTCGACCGCCCAGCCGGAGTGCAGGTGCGGCAGCAGGTACGACATCTTCTCCGCCTCGCCTCGTCGCCGGCTGCTCGCTGCTTCTCCTCGCTCGGCGCCTGATTCGTGAGGAAATTTGTGGAGTCAAAAGGCAAGGTGGGTCGGTCTGGGCCGGGCCTGGGCGTGGGCTTTAAAGAGGACGCGGGTTCCGAAAAAGAAAAGGAATCGGAGTTCGGAGCGAAAAAGAAAAAAAAAAAGGAAGTTTTTTTAAAAAAGCCCAAAATAAAAGAAAACAAAAAGGAAACCACATGCTCCTCCCGGCGGGCGGCCGGCGGCTCGTCCTCCTCCTCCGCCGAACCGCCGCAACCGCTGGCGGAGGATCAAGTCCTCTCCGTTCCCAGCGCAGCGCAACTCCCCTCTCCGTTCACTATTCAACGACTCCGCCTCCGGGGACCTCGGATCCGGAGCCCTGCCGCCAGTGGCGGAGCTAGGAGTAGCAGCCAGTGATGTCAAACCTCAAAAGAAATTACAGTGATGTCAGAAATTAGCATTTATGGGGTCAATTATGGTGTATTCAAAGGTGTGGTTTCATTGCTTATAAATTTTTTGTGTTGTCGCTTGACAACATAGTCCATGAGCAGCTCCGCCACTGTGCCGCACCGCCTCGTACCTCGTCGCCTCCTGCGGCCTATCCCATGCCGCCGCTTCCAAGGTCTCCCGCTGGTTCCGGATCAGCTCTACCTCCAAGGCTGAGGCAGTCCTCGCCCTCCTCCGCCGCCACGGATTCTCGGACGCGGACATCGCCCGGATGCTCCCAAGGGCAGCCAAGCTCCTCGGCTTCTTCGCGTCCCTCGGCGTACCCACCGCCGCACTCGTCGGTGAGCCCCTCCTCCTCTTGCGCAGCCTCGAGAAGCACCTCGCCCCTTGCGTCGAGTCCCTCCGAGGCGTCCTCCACACCGACGCCAACATCTGCGCCGCCATCTCTCGCGACCCCTCCGCCCTGAGCCTCAGGTTCGGCAGCAACGTCCGTCCCGCAGTGGAAGCGCTCCGCCACCACGGCCTAACCGAGGATGCCGTCACCGAGCTTCTCCTGGCACGCTTGGCCATCCTTACTATGTCGACAGACCGCATTGCAGAGATCTTCGAGGACCTTGATTCGCTTGGGCTGCCCATCACGGACTCCCGGTGGGTGAATTGCTTCTGTCGGCTGTCCAAGGTGAAGAGGGAGGCGTTATGGCGGCGGGTGGCGATGTACCAGAGCTTCGGGATTTCTAAGAGCGTGGTGTTCAAGGCATTCAGTTCACAGCCCAATATAATGCTGTTGAGTGATGAAAAGATCCAAGAGAAGCTCCGGTTTTTCAGGGATGATCTGAAGGTTCCGCCGGCAGATGTAATTGTGAAGCCTCATGTGTTAACATACAGCTTGGAGAAGAACATCCTCTCTCGGTGTGCTGTGTTGAGCGTGCTGATGAGGGAAGGAAAGATCGTAAGAGGGATAAATTTTCTTGCTGAAGTAGTTACTGGTATGCAGTCCTTTTTCGAAAGGTATGTGAGGAAGCATGCCAACGATGTGCCGGACGTTGTTGAGGCATACAAAGGGAAGATTAAGTTCAGTGGGTTTGTGGATCAGGATGTGGAAAGTCAGATCGAAGCTAATGTGCCCCAGTCTAGTAAGGTGAATTAGTGAAGCCACCGAAAGTAAAGCTAAGTGTAGGGTCAAGATCAATGCAGATTCTAATTCTAATTTTGTCTCATTTCTAATCTTACTCAACCTGTCAGATCACATACCATTGTTTTGTTCACTGCTGGTATCATCCTAAGTTTCAAGAGCGTTCTCTTTTTCAATTCTGTGCTTGGATTTGTATGAATCTCTAAGCATGTTCTCTCTGGATGTTGCTCAAGGTAATTTACTCTTAGTAATTGCAATGGAGAAAAGATTGCTTGATTCTTCGATCAACTGTATATGCTGTTTAGATCAATTCCCTTATAATATGGTGTAAGCACACCAGCGGTAGTTTATCTGAATTCTTCATTTCGAATTGTGCCGCTCTGTTATTTTCAGATAATGTAAGCTGGTTATTCCTATCTGAATTGTCAATGTTCACTCTCAACATCTGTAGAAGCCTTGAAGACCTTTAACAATTTCATGCTCTCTGGTGATACGCTAACTTTCATGAAAAAAAACTACAGTTCTGAAAATCTTGTTGTGTAATGGCTGTCATTTTGTACGTCATTTTCTTTTCTTAGGTACTTCTAATTATTATGCCGTGTGGTTTGAGCGTTTGACATTCCATGTTTTATATTTCTGCAAGGTTATAGGCATTTCAATGTACAACCTCACTCACAGAATTAGTTCAGTTTTCAGTTTTTTCAATTGCTTAGGCGGGTTTAACAATTTATTATGAGATGTTCTAGACTGATAAGCAGTAGCACCAGAGCTTGTTTTATTTTTGAAAGGCAATCTAGGCTAATGATACCTTGAAGTTTTATTCAGTTCATGAAAGCAAATTTTACGCAATGATGCTCATGACCCATTCAAGAATCAAGACATGAGAATTTCCAGCCTCCCGGTTTAAATTGGATACATCCTAATTTCGATGATATGCTATATCGCAATCAACCATGGTTCTCGTCATTTAAAGGTTTAGCTGCTATTTTTTAATCTCCAACACAGCTGTTCATTTAGGCAAAGTTTCTGTTGGAGTAAGTTTGTGTTTCATGGTCTTGTGTTTTTTTCATTTTGAACCTATCTTCGCTTTGCGGCACTTCTCATTTCACGGGCTTAGACACTGCTTTACTAAAATTATCAATTCTGGTTTCTTGTTCCCTCTGTACTTCCCGGTTACATGGTTCAGTTAGCACAGGTTTCTACTTACATTGTGGCTCGCTGTAGTGAACGCCTTATGTGGCTGTCCATGTTCATGTTTAGATGCAAGTGTAGATTTGGTGATGAGGAGAAAATATGATCACCGGGTTCTCATGTTGTTAATCTGTACTAGAGTTGGCACACACACCAGAAATAATCCCATTTACGTGCGCAATGGCCACTCTGAAGCAACTCCGCATCCAGTGGCAGCAACAACCAAAGCACATCACTCTTTTTGGAAACGAACAAGACACCACTTTATTATTGCATTATAAATCATACACGAAGCATTACATACAATAAAATGAAGTGTATCTATCTATCGGACTCCCATATAGGCACTATCAAGTGTAAGGAAGTGAGACATACTAAAGATTTCGGCACACCAGAGTAGTAACAAAAATTATGGCATGATCGAACTAACAAGTGAAAGCAATGGATAAAACTGATAAGTGCTAATGGAGTAACTTTGAAGAGTGAACATTGCTCTCTGTTCTGCAGGCCACAAAATTAACTCCTCCTGGGCAAAACTTTGACATGGGATAGAATCGGCTGGAGTGTCAGATTAGGATGCAGCAGATACAAGCTCGGCCTTTTTCTGTCTGACGAAATTTTGGACGAATATCTCCCCCGCACGATACGAGGACCGGACCTGAAATGCCCAACAAACACAAAAGTGAATTCCTGTAATTTGCTAATGGCCCAACTGCAAAATTAGATACAATTCTAGCACCAACGACTACCAAGACTGGGAGTGCCTCGCTATTTTGCTCGTGTTACCCTACAAGCTGGATAACAAGGGGACATGTTTTGTTGATGGCGCAAGACGAGGGCGATTCCCCGACTTCTTTTTTATATATAAAGAGGTACTCCTTGTACCAGATATCATCAAAAAGAATAACCAGATATGTGTAAAGCTTACCAAAGGTCCACTAGCAACATACACAAATCCTAAAGATTCTCCATACTCCTTCCAGAAATCAAACTTCTCAGGAGTCACGTATTCTCTGATTCTCAAATGTCTTTCCGTTGGCTGTATAATCAAGAATATTTGGGTGAGCACTTACAATGGAAGGCCAGGAGGGTATAAACAGTACTTTATAATGTGGTTAAACATTCCTGAAAAACAGACTTAAACATCAAACCTGTAAATATTGTCCCAAGGTCAGAATATCAACACCAACAGCCCTCAAGTCGGCCATAGTTTGCTTCACCTCCTCGTCAGTCTCACCTAGACCAAGCATGATAGAGGACTTTGTTACCATATCCTCTTTGCTAGCTTTTGCATGTTTCAGAACTGACAAGCTCTGATCATATCTGTAGAGATAATTGACTGTAAATAAGATAGAAATTACAATGTCATATGCAAATAGGATGACATTAGTGATTTCTGTTAATCAAAGAAACACATTACCCTGCTCGGGGATCTCTAACTATCTTCTGCAGGCTCCTCACGGTTTCGATGTTGTGCGCATACACATCTAGACCAGAGTTTGCCAAGGACGTAACCGCCTCCAGGTCACCTCGAAAGTCTGAAGTTAGGCACTCCACCAATATCCCAGGCTTCAATTCCTAAACAGAAGCCCCAGACCCATTACATGATTGATTCACCACCTTAATTGCCACATCAAGGCGTCAGGGACAAACCTTGAGAGCTCTCACTGTTTCGGCGAAATGCCCACTTCCACCATCAGGGATGTCATCCCTGTCGACACTTGTCAGCACTACATAGTCGACACTGCAAAGAACGGCATTTATCAGACAAGTTGTACCATCTTCTTAACACGCCGATAATCGTCAGTGATCGACTGATCGTACCCCCAACTTGCAACCGCCACGGCTGTCTTCAGAGGTTCGAGGGCGTCTGGTGGTGGAGGCTTGCTACTAGTTTTGACGGCACAGAATCGACAGCCGCGGGTACATGTATCGCCGAGGAGCATGATGGTCGCGGTGGCGATGCCGTCCCCTTCCCCACCAGCCCCGCCGCCTCCGTTCCAGCACTGCAGGGGAAATCATCGCAAAAACCGAGCCAAATTGTTCAGAATTTCACCATCGCCACGAGTTCACGATGCATCACATAAGAAACTCATAGAGCATTTCCGTAAGCTAGATATATACTACCTCTCCGATGTTGGGGCACTGGGCCTCGACGCAGACGGTGTTGAGCTTGAGCTCGCCGAGGGACTCCCTGAGCCTGGCGTACTTCTCCCCCTGCGCCGCCCGCTGCCGCAGCCACGCAGGCTTCTTCAACTCCGGGTCCTTCCCCGTGAACGGCGTCGGCGGGGCCCATCCCGACGCCGATGCCGCCGCCGCCGAAGACGACGGCTCCCCGTGGCATCGGACCACAGATGCCGACCTGGGCCGAGCGAGAAATCGCACGCCCGCGGAGCCCTGCGCCTGTGCCAGGGTGGGCGGAGGCCGCGCGAGCGAGCTCTGCATTTTTGCGCGCGGGCGGATCGAGGTGGCTAAACCCTAGGCCGCCATCGCTGCTGTTGTGTAGCTCGGGCGGAGGCGATGGTTCCGAAGCGGGGCAGAGAGTTCGGATGGTAGTTACGGATTTACCCCGCGATTCAGGAAACGGTTTCGAATGGGAAGGGTAGAATCGGCATTTCGAGGGAAGACGGCGATCCCACCAAAGCCTCGCCAGCCAGGTAGTGTTGTTTAGGTGAGCGGTTTTGAATCTTCTCCGGCCGCGGATGGCAGGGCGGGGAGAGTGGGGCCGCGGCGACGACGATGGCTCTGCCTAGACTCTGGCGAGCTCGCCACCGGAAAGGAAGAAGAAGGTCTCCGGTGAGAAAATTCAGTCTGCCATGCTCTGCTTGCACAACATGATCTTTGCTTTATCTATGATCAACGATAGCGAACAGGATATAGCGTGGCAAATTAACTTGTATGCGATTGCCAGGAATAAAATCCGATCTGGTAACATGAAGCAGAGTATAATGCATTCCCCACAAAAATTAGAAAGAGGATAATACATAAGTAAATAAATAAAACCACACATACACAATGAGAGAACACGAACTAGATCGAGCAAAGACATCATAGGTACCCATCTCATATCTAGTTGATAGATAAAGCAAACTGGGCTTAACACTGCCACCCACAACTCCACAAGAACACAATCCCCTGCACTGCCACCAAGAAACAAACACAAGAATCACGAGATGGTTGTAGAAATTGTACTTGCACAGCCATTTCTATCCACTACCTTCTTTTTCACTGGGACAACATAAGGGGTTACACTTGAACTACGTTCCTCCAAAGAGGCATATGGTTCATCACTGCACAGTTACAACACGGTACATACACGAACAATCTATCACCATAGATAATGTAACCACCAGGTAGGTATTATAGGAAATTACCCCACGTGATGGAGATTGTCAGTTCTACATATTAATCTCAATCCTGGACAGTCAAAAGTTCTGAGGAATGATAACTTCATCGGAGCCAGCGGAACTTCTCCAAGCTCACATTTTGCACGGAAACCCATGCCTTCAAATATTGTTAATACCATCTGAAGACAAGCTGTGCATATAGTTCAACCAGGAACCGATTCGGAAGTAAAATGTCCACCGCCCGCGCCAGAATGATTAGAGCCGATCACAGGCATAGATTTCCGAGCAAACTCGAGAAGCATCTGCCGTTGTTGTTCGCTAGTGTGCGGAAGGCTTGCGCGTAGCAGCTCAGCAGGCATCTCCCTGCCGACGGCCTTCGAGGCTTCAGGTCCGGCCATAGAACTGGATCCCTGCATGGTAAACATCTGCAGAATACTTCCGTACTTGCTGTCACAGTATTTCGACAGGAGTCCAAAGAAAGCGTCAAACGATGCCTGCCAAAGAGAACGGGTTGATCTGCTGTAGTTGGCTGCAGAATGAGGATCAGCCAGTAGCTCGGTTGCTCTGTCCAATACTGATTTGATGATCAGAGAAGCCCCATCGCCAGCAGAGCTACCAAGAGGGCGCAGAGGTGGATGTTGAGGCGAGCAGACAACGGCAGCAAGGCAGGCACTGAGGGCACTTAGTTCCATGTGATACACGCAAGAAGACACGGTCTTCGCAAGAGTAACTGTTGTTTCTGCAGCACCAGAATCTGCTGGCAAACCCCCAAACAGGCTCCTGAGATGTCGAAAGATAGCCATGCAAACTATGCGGGTCAGCTCACTTCCAGGGACCAGAAGTCGAAGATAACGTGCCATAAGCTTGCGCCCTTTAGGGAGAGAAACAATGCGACGAAAAATAAGGTCATCAGGGGCCAATCCAGATGAATTACCAGGTTTGTTGGGGCCAAAAGGGTCGACAAGCTCAAGTGATGTGGCTAAGCCTTCAAGGAGGACCTGTCGCCTCCGCCTCAGTTGGAAGCTGTTATCCTGTGCCTGGGTAGACTGTAACAAGCGGTCAATGTCATTCACATCCAGAAGAAGGCACAGACCATCTTCAACAGTAATTCTGGCTGCCAGCATTGGCTCTTTCTCCAGAGGCCTTGTAGATGACTTTTGATCATACAAACTATCGCCAGATGCAGCAGTATCAACTTCAAGAAGAGGACGAGGCCTACGTATGGAAGAGAATGAAACTCTTCCAACAGAATCAACCTTTAGATATGAATGTTGATCACCACCAGACCGGGACTTTGAGGGGAAGTCTTTTATTGACACGGGTGAGAAATTGATCTTCTGCTGAGAACTGGCACATCTTTTGGCTATACAAGCTTGGTGGTAGTAGTCATCGACATAAGAATCATTGCTGTGACTTCCGGAGTGCTGCATTCTTAAAATAGAATCTATCTCTTCAGATGACATATACTTTGATCTAAACTTTATTGCCCCGTTGTCAACATTCTGGCCAGCTGTATCAGAAGGTTGTTGAGAAAAGCGTATACTGTGTTTTCCTCTTCCTGACCTAGATCTCTTCTCTCTTGGTGAAGGCACACTAGGAACATGATCAAACTTCCCTATTATCTCTGGAGAATGATGGTGATAGAAGTGAGGCTGCATGTTTAGGTAATTGTGATGGGATGGCTGGACAAATGGCAATCTCTGCTGCTGAGAACATAGCAAAGAAGAAATCGAACTACTCGGAAAAGATAACTGTTGCTGCAATAAACTGGGCTGTAGATTAAGATGCTCAAAAGCATGTGGGCTAGCATGATTGGGCCATTCATTTTGCAGGAAGTTGTTCGCCAACAGATCACCTGCAGTGTAAGACATGCTTCGCCCATATCGCAGTCCATGAGGTAGACTAGTCATATTATATGGAGAACCAGAAAGCGATGAACTTGGAGAACCCATTTGGTATCCAGAACCAGGTGATGGAATGCTCGAGTGCCGTGTAAGACCCTGTGCAGGATAAGATAATCCACCACCACCTGGTGGAGGATAGGATGTAAATGAAGGAGATCTATGTCCCAGAATAGGTTCGCTGGAGCGGTGTTGTAGTTGTTCCAGGGGATAGGATGATGTTCGGCTCAATGGTTTTGACTCTCCAAACTGAGGCAAATACTGCTTGCTGTTCTGAAATTCATTGTTGTCTAGTATATCCTGATCTACCCAATTCGTGAAATCTGCTTCCTGAACCCAGTCAGTGATCAAAGAACCTAAAGAAACACAATAGTTAGCTCAGGAACACATGCACATTTAAGAATAAGGAATTGAAATTTAGGCGTATATGGACAATATTTAGGGTCTCGTTATCATTTTGGCATTCTTTCCTATTAAACATGTCTACATTATGGTTCTTGGTGATAGTGTTAAGTTTATCTATGTTTAGAATGCGTGTAATATGGATAAAAATTTCTAATGTTACACTTCAGTACTAAGTACTAACTGGGAGCAGAAATGTTACTTACTTTCCCTGGAGATTGATCGTCTATCACCAATAACACCGGGGTTCCTTGTTCCGCTAAGACTTCGGTTCAACTGAAGACAAGGTATTTTTCAGTATGCATTCCATGATAAATAAAAAGGCAAAAACATCAGGTGGTCCATGACCCCAGGGACTATACTAGTAAATCTGAACTTCAATGTTTAAACATGTAAAACTACAGCTGCAAGCTTCAAGCCTTATTTTGAAGTTACGTGATCAATTAAATCTGAAAATATGGTGTGATTTATTCACTTATATGTGAACGGCAGAAACTGAAAAAGAAAGAGAGTGCCCCTTATATTTTAACAGTGTACTCCAACAATCTTTTAGAAAGCCATATTCAGTACCGCATAATTTGTCACAATAGATACTAATTGACTGTATTACATGTTACCAAGAATCATGAAAAGGTTCAAGAAAAGAACTGCAATTGAGCATGAAGTGATAAGCCTTCAAAAGCATGCTATTCAAAGGATAATTTACCACCTTGGACAGACTAATTGTTAAGACTGATAGATGATTAGACATATTAAACCATGGTAATGAAATATAAGACAGTAAGAAACTAAATGAAGTAGTCAAGTTAGTGATATAGATTGCTAACCTTTGCAAACGTGCTTGCAAGATCATCAATTTCAGACAAGTTACTCATACAATCAATCTGCAGGAAGATAGGAGCAAGACAAGTTTTCATCATGAAATAAGAAGAAACATGACTACAGGAGTCAACAAGAAGCAGCACTGAAAGAAATGTGATCAGAGTTACTAAGTAGGCACAAAAGACTAGCAGAATAAACAAATCTTGGAACAGCTTATGAAATAAATTGGTAACATTCAATATGAAAGTGGTGAAAATTAAGATGTTTCAGAAATGTAAAGTCAAATGTTTGATGGCTAATTATATATCTGACGATCAAACTGCAAACAGAGAAAATATAACATGCTGTTCCCCAGACAAGTATAAAAGCTACAAATCCTTCATTCAAGTATAATGGCTAATTAACTATAGCTTATGGTCCTACACAATTATATCCGCTAACTAAAAATAAATGCACATAAGCAGCATAAACTTGAACTTGCACCTTAAAATACTGCAAGGTGTCACCTATAGTTCCATAATAAATAGTATTCTCTTTAAATTGCACCTGGTGATCAGGCCTGCTCAAAAGATGGATGTTGGTACTCAAATCTCAGTCCCAATGGCAAGAAATGAGGGTGTTTGTGTATGTGGTGAGGCATAGCGCTACTAGCACAGAAGAAAGAAGGCTTCAGCAAACATTCCGCAAAGGTGCAGGTCTGTAATTTTGATTTTTCCAAAGAACATGAACGTACAGTCGTAACATTTGATTTTGATTACTACTAACTCCTAATTCCATGGTGAAGCACATTTGGGCTAGAGAGCAATGGAATCTGAAACTAAACCAGGGGAGGAAACTGTTATAGCATCATACGTACTATGTAACAAAGGAAGTTTATAACTGCAAAAAATAAAAAACAAGGAAGTTTACTGAATCCAAAGAAACATGTACCACCATGTCTTTTCCTGCTGACAATAGCCTAATTCACATTTTTCAGTACTGAGTTATTCTGAGAAAAGAATGTCCACGGTTGAGATTAATGGGGTAATATATCGACCATTTTCTTAAAAAAAATCGATCTTGTTCGGTCAAGTTTTAAACAATTAGAAACATCAAATTTCCAGATTTTCTTAGCCAGCCAAAAACACACAGAATTCCAACTACACAATTACACAAGTTGGGGGAATCATAACACATTCTTTAGGGATGCAATTTAGTGTATGATTTCTTATCTAAAACTACAGGGACAGATATCTTGCACGAAAAAATGATCCCACGACGCCCAAAGTTAGGACCTATAGTCCATATGCTTGATGTATTGCATCATCCTACTGCAGGTAGGTCAAAATGACGAGCAATCATACTACTTCAGAAGACAGTATCCACTCATCCCAACAGTAGAACGCACCGACAATATCAAGACTGTATGAAGCATGCAATGCAGCCAACTCATAGCTTTCCAACAGTAGCAAGCACCAACAAAACCAGAACTTTACGAATCAAGCGGTGCGCACATTTCATATCAACAAGGAAGTCGGCTTTGTGGAATACAAAGTCGCTGAAAGAGAGCCGCACCTCTTCCCCCACAGGAGACAGCTGGTAAGCCCCATCGTCATGCCCACCAAACCCGCCGCCATAGCCGTCCACGCCTCCATCATCCACCAGGCCGCCGAGCTCCAGCCCCTCCAGGGGCGCCTTGCCGAAGAAGGTATACTGCGCCGCGTCGAAGCGCGAGTTCTCTGCACAAGGAAAGAGACACAAATTTCCCATTGGTACCACGCGGAGGACAAGAAATTCAGCACGAACACGCTAAGACGCGCGTCACGGACAGATACAAGAAGCACAAATTTCAGCGCCAAAATCAGTGAGCCCAAGCAGATCAAACTCTGCTTAGCCAGCGGAAGGAATCACCTGCGGTGGAGGACGAGGAGGAGGCGCCGCCACCACCGCCGTCCGCCCTGAGGCCCCGCATCCCTGCGGCGGCGCGAGTCGGGCGCTAGGGTTTGGATTTCCGGGGCCTGGGTTTTGGATCTGAGAGCTGCGACTGCGAGAGAGAAGAGAGAAACAGGGGAAGCTCCCTCAGTACGCCTTGCTTACTTCCCTTCCCTTCTTTCTTGGGACTCGAAAAGAAAAATGTGACGAAATTAAAATACAAACTGAAAATGATAGCTCGAGTTTATATTTTTAAAATAAAAAGATACTCCGTATTTATTTACACAGTAGCGTGTTGGTGTGGATAAAGAAATTTCTCGAACAAAAATAATAGAGTGGTAAGAAGACTTTGGCCTTGCGTGTGCGCTACTCTGCCGACCTCTTTATGGTTCCCTTTGTGTGCTGATGTACTTTAAGTCTTCAAACAAAATGTTTTTTATGTGGTTTTGCTTCGGAGTATGAGTTTTTTTGCCACGCTAAGCGTCTTTCTGTTAGAAAATGGCCAAGCAGGATATTGTTTTCTGGCCTCACGAGGCTCATTGGGAAATAACAATGTGTTTGATTGTAAGAAAGTTGTGGCTAGTAGAGAGCTCGTGTTTTTGGGCGAAACCGGAGTCCTCACCTCGCCACCGCCGAATCGGCGGTTTCCCGCCCTCCGCCGCCGCCTCGGCGGCGGGAGGACGGGGGAACTCCGATTCGCGGTGTGTACATAGTGTAGAGGAGCTTGGGTGTGCAGACGGCGGCGTCGGGAGGGTGGCGGCGCCGCCGGTGTTCTGTTTTGCAGGTGCGGGTCCTCCTCCTCGGCGTCGGCGTTCCGGTGGAGCTCCGAAGCAGATCCGCGTCCTTCGTCGCGCTCGCAGCTCTGAGGAGCTGCTGTGGGCGACTTCCCCGTGCCGGAGTTCGACAGCGGCGACTCCGGTTTTGATCTTCATGATGCAGGCAGCGCTGGAGCAAGCTCGGCGCGTTGATGTCGGTGGTGCAGGTTGGAGGCCCTGCGGGGTTCGAGTTCCGACGACTTCCCGTCCGCCTGGGGACATCGGCTGATCCAAGGAGTATGGCGATGCGGCGGCGGCGCGCCATCGGTGCGATCTGCTCTTCGTCGGCGTCAACGCAGTGCAGGAGAAGGACTTGAGTGTTATTTTGTTTTTCGTGGAGGTCCTTCCTATAATGAGTTTGCTGTAATGTTGTCTGTACCCTCGCAAAAAAAAAAAGTTGTGGCTAACAACAACGGAACGTGTTTTTTTTTGCTACCCGAGCTTCGGTGCTCTCTCCATTAAAAAAAGAAATATATATTTGTGAGTTTCAAAAAGTTGTAAAAACATTCACGGGTGTAGCCAATGGTGTATCACAAAAACGTGCAAAATTTCAGTTTCATATACTTTATATTATGGAATATACAAAAATAATAAAATCTGGTAAAACTTAGAGATTTGAAAATAGGCATATTTAGATCCAAAAAAATTCATTTTTGTAGAGCTCAAAATACAAAGTTTTTGGAGTTTATATTTTACACGTTCGTGGAATATACTATTGGCTACACCCGGAGTTTTTTTCAGAATTTTTTGAAACTCATAAATACGATTCGATTTTTTAAAATTGGAGCGATCACTGGAGTTCGGGAGCAAAAAGTTTCTACTGCTAACAACAATGAATGACAAAGGCAAATATTCGAGCACGGTCACATGCACCGGTAATCATTATCATTGTGTTGTTAGAGCATCTCCAACAGACGCCCTATATAAACTGCGCGCACAAAAAACCGTCAATTTAGCGCGCGCGGGGCTAAAAACAGTGCTCCAGCGGAAGCTGTATAATCAAGCGCGCTATAAAAATCGTCCAGCGCGTGATGACGTGAAACACACGTTCGTTGGAGACCCCAAGAGGAAGGTATGATGTAGTCAGCAGCAAGTTTTCCCTCAGAAAGAAACCAAGGTTATCGAACCAGTAGGAGCAGCAACTCTTCAGAAGGTTGTCAACGGCGCCAGAAAAATAGCTGTCGCAGGGAGTCTGGACTGTTGACGTGGAATCTGCACACAACACAATCAAACTACTTTGCCCCAACGAAACAGTGAGGTTGTCAATCTCACTGGCTTGCTGAAAACAAAGGATTAAACGTATGGTGTGGAAAATGAGTATTAAATTGCAGAGAATGAAAAAGAACAATTTGCAGTTTGTGGTTGTTTAATCAGTGTAAAAGAATGGACCGGTGTCCACAGTTCACTAGTGGTGTCTCTCCATAAAAGATAACTAACATGTTGGGTGAACAAATTACAGCTGGGCAATTGACGAATAGTGAGCGCATCACAATGCATATACATGACATGTTGACTACTATATATTTAATTGGGCATTACGACATAATACATAGACCGTTATCCAATAGCATCTATGACTAATAATCCACCGCCGGGTTGTCATCCGAGTCCCCCGTTGGTATTAAGTTGCAAGCAACGGATAATTGCATTAAGTAAAGTGCGTAATGTAAACAAACACATATGCCCGTGGACATAGCATCGTTAGGTTATCCCTAGTGGCAACAGCACATCCACAACCTTAGAACTTTCTGTCACTGTCCCAGGTTAAACGGAGACATGAACCCACTATCTAGCATAAATACTCTCTCTTGGAGTTACAAGCATCTACTTGGCCAAAGCATCTACGAGTAACGGAAAGCATGCAAGATCTTAAATAACATATGAGATAGATTGATAATCAACTTGACATAATATTCAATATTCATCGGATCCCAGCAAACACAACATGTAGCATTACAATAATATGATCTTGATCATGTAGGGCAGCTCACAAGATCTAAACATGATGGCACAAAGTGGAGAGACAACCATCTAGCTACTGCTATGGACCCGTAGTCCAAGGATGAACTACACACGCATCACTCCGGAGGCAGGCATGGCGATGTAGAAGCCTCCGGTGACGATTCCCCTCTCCGGCAGGGTGCCGGGAAGAGGTTCTGAACCCTCCCGAGCTAGGGTTGACGACGGCGGCGTCTTTGGATCTTTTCGTGGATATTTGCTCAGGTACTTAGGGTTTTCGCGTCGGGGGGAATAAGTAGTCGAAAGGGCGGCGGCTGCGGACCCCCGAGGGGCCAACACCACCCTAGGGCGCGGCAGAGGGGGGCCCGCGCTCTAGGTGTGTGTGGCCTCCTGGTGGCCCTCCTCTGCTGCTCCTTCGCTCCGTCGGGCGTGTTCTGGAAAAATAGGCACCCCCGTGTAGTTTCGTCCAATTCCGAGAATATTTCCAGACTAGCTTTTCTGGAATACAAAAACAGCAGAAAACAGGAACTGGCACTTCGGCATCTTGTTAATAGGTTAGTCCAAAAAATGTATAAAAGTGATATAAAGTAGATGCAAAACATGTAGCAATTGGTATAAAACAAGCATGGAACATCAAAAATTATAGATACGTTTGAGACGTATCAGCGCGCTGGATGAAGCGGTAGTTTTTGCCTCATATTTGAGGCATCCAGTAACGCGCGCTGGCGAAAGGAGAGCTCAACGCGCGAAGAAAACTGTCGGCTGAGAATTCCCACGCGATGTCTCCTTCCAGAATCGAGACGCCCACCTCCGGCCGCCGCCGGAATTGGGCCGCCGCCCGCCTTCCCCACCGCCTGCCGCCCTCCGCCGCCTGAAGCTCGAGTAGACGCGGAGCTCGTTGTACCCGCCGTAGAGCACGAGCGTCTGGATGATGTCCTTGACCTGGCTGTGGCCGTCGAAGTGGGCCTGTCGTTGCTCGGCCCGGGCGCCGGCGCGGGGGCGATGGAGGGGCCGGGCGCCATGGCGTCCCAGACGGGCAGCACGGGGGCGCGCCGGGCTTCTTGAGGCGGTGCGTCCGGGGTCGACATCCCCAAGCTTAGTTCCTACTCGTCCTCGAGTAGGTAAACGATAAAAACAAAATAATTTTTGAGGTGACATGCTACTATCATAATCTTGATCATATAATATTGCAAGGCACATGTAAATGAATGAAGTGATCCAAGTCAATGGTCTATAATTTGCTACCAAATAGATAATGAGTAAACAATGAATCACACAAGCTAAACGTTTTCATGAATAGTACTTTCGAGACAAGCATCAAACAGTTTTGCATAAGTGTTAACTCATAAAGCAATAGTTTCTAATAAAAGGTATTTAATCAACACAAAGGAAGAATTTAGTTTCAGCATTTGCTTCAACTTTCAACATATTTATCTCATGGATATTGTCAACACAAAGTAGTATAACAAGTCCAATACATTGCATATAACGCATGTTGTAACAAAGTTGACACTAGTGTTTGCTTGTGGAAGACAGAAAGAATAGGAAAACTGACTCAACATAAAAGTAAAAGAAAGGCCCTTCGCAGAGGGAAGCAGGGATTAAATCATGTGCTAGAGCTTTTAGGTTTTTGAAAGCATATAGAGATTGCATAAAATATTTGATACTCCTCCCAACCTTGCTAACACAAGCCATGGCTAACCGAATCCTCGGGTGCCTTCCATCAATCACATACCATGGAGGAGTATCTATTTTTGAGAGGTGTTTGTTAATTGTCAACGAATGGTAGCGGGTGAGAACAGTATTCTACCTGTCGAACGGACTTTTAAGAGCGGCTCCCATGAAGGACGTTATTTCTACCAGCAAGGCAGATCATCCCTCTTTCTCTTTGGTTTACACACATTCAGGTATTTCACTGTTTGTCATTGCTTACTGATGAATCAGGGCAAAAGTGTGAAGAGAATTAATTGGTTAAAGTTGTAATTAATTGGGACTGGGCACCCCGTTGCCAGCTCTTTTTGCAAGTTATTGGATAAGCGGATGTATATGCCACTAGTCCAGGTGTAAAAGTCCACTCGACAAATAGAATAAAGAATAACCACACTAATTCCTCATGAGCTAGTAAACATTGACACAAAAAGGGAATAATAACATTTTGAATAATTTAAAGGTAGCACATGAAAAATTTACTTGGAGTGGCAAGGAAATACCACATATAGGTAGTTATGGTGGACACAAATGGCATGGATTTTGGCTCAAGGATTTGGATGCACGAGAAGCATTCCCTCTCAGTACAGAGTTTAGGCTAGCAAGGTTATGTAAGCAAACAAGAATATCAACCCGTACACCAAGTTTTATATGACAAACATATTGCAAACGTTATAAGACTTCATACCGTCTTCCTTGTTAACCAAACCCTGTTATTAGAAAATATCTAGACCTTAGAGGTACCACCGATGCAAACCAAATTTTCAACAAGCTTTACGGTAGTTCTTCACTAATAGGCTTAACTCATGTGATGCACAATTTAATCATGATCTACTTGTTAACTCAAAACAATTGACAAGCATCAAGTTATCCATTTTAGTGATCTACAAGATTAAGCAAGTTTTTCCTTATACCAATTACCACATGCAACATTTTCTGAACCAACCAAACACCAATCAATTTATTTCATCAACTCTCCAAACAAATATAAGTGAAGCAAGAGAGTACTTTCTACAAAAGAAAGCTAATAGCTCTGACAAGAGATACATGAAAACAAGAGCTAAAAGCTGAACAGCGCTAGATATGAATACTCAACAAATATAAGTGAAGAATAGGAGTATTCTCATGAAAAAGCGGAGCGTGTCTCTCTCCCAATCAAGAATGCTAGGGTCCAGTCAAGCTTTATTGAAAATAAAAGTGCAATACTGAAAATAAAAGCACACAGACGCTCCAAGAAAAGCACATATGATGTGAAAGAATTAAAATATAGTTTCACTAGAGATGACCTGATAATTTTGACGATGAAGAAGGGGATGCCTTGGGCATCCCCAAGCTTAGACGCTTGAGTCTTCTTGAAATATGCTGGGGAGATCCATGGGAGCCTCCCCAAGCTTAAGCTCTTCACTCTTCTTGATCCTATTATATCATCCTTCTCTCTTGACCCTTGAAAACTTCCGTCACACCAAACTCAAAGTAGATCTCATTAGAGGGTTAGTGCATAATCAAAAATTCACATGTTCTATAAAGACGCAATATGATTTGTTACTTTAAACATTAGCTACAGCCACTGATGTTATGTGAAGCTCTTCCACCCAAAAAAGAATTTCACTCAACACTAGTAAAAGAGAGAATGCAAAAATAAAAAGGCATAATCTGTCTAAAACAGAACAGTCCGCAAAGACGAATTTTTTCGAGGCACTTACGACGCTCAGATCGAGAAACTCTGAACTAATGAAAGTTTCAGACATTCATAAAGATTACGCACAAAAAATTTCAGATTTTTAACAATCTGGTGATTTTAGGAATTTCGTACAGTGAACAGCAAAAATCTGTTTCTGCGCAGCAATCAAAATTAAGCATCATCTTATCATTAGAGGCTACTCTTGGCACAACAATGCGAGAAAATAAAGATACAAAGGAGTTGCTACAGAAGTAAACAAACTCCTTGACTAAACTGAAAATAAAAGATAATGGGTTGCCTCCCAAAAGCGCTTTCTTTAATGCCTTTTAGCTAGGCATAGTGATTTTTATGATGCTCACATAAAGATGAGAGTTGAAACATAAAAGAGAGCATCAAGGAGCATATATAAAACATGTTTAAATCTAACACTCTTCCTATGCATAGGAGTCTTATAAGAAAACAAGTCAATTAAGCACAAAGTGACTAGCATAGGAAGGCAAAACAAGTGCAACTTCAAAACTTTCAACGGACCATTAGGTCTTAAAGCAAAAATCATATAGAAGCAACACAAGAGAAAGCTCAAAACTTTCATCATAAAGAGAGGAAATTTAATAACATGAAGATTTCTATAACCATATTTTCCTCTCTCAAAATAATTTTCAGTAGCATCATGAACAAACTCAACAATATAACTATCACATAAAGCATGCTTTTCATGATCTACAAACATAATTTTTATTAAGCTCAAAAAGTGGGGTTATCAAACCCACTTTTGACAATAATAGTATAATTAATATCATTAGGCAATATAGGACCATCATCAAGAGCATTATCATATATAACATTAGGGAGCACATTTTTACTTTCTGCAATTTCCTCTTTTACTGAGTCAAGGAGGTTGTTTACTTCAAATTTATCAAAAGGAGATATTTCAATAGAATCATGACATTCAAATATAGCATTCTTCCTCCTCCAAGCTTGGGGACTAAAAATATCATTTTTATCAAAACCAGCTTCCCCAAGCTTAGAGCTTTCCATGGCATTAGCAATAATGGTGTTCAAAGAATGTATGCTAATAACATTGCTACTATCATGATTGTTATGCAAATAAAGTTCCATAGGCTTTTTAATTTTCTCTTCAAACACTTCATGTCCCAACTCAAGATAAATTTCATAAAGCTCTCTCATGTTGTTTTCAGCCATAGGACTAGTTTCAAGGAAAGTAACCATTGATAGCAAGTAAAGAGCTAGACATAATAACTAACAGAAACAAAACTGAAAATAAACTAAATGCAAGTAACTAATTTTTTTGTGTTTTTGATAATTGAAAGCAAACAAGATAAAATAAAATAAACTAAGCAAGACAAAAACAAAGTAAAGAGATTGGAAGCGTGAAACTCCCCTTGCAGAAGACTGCTGTCTCCCCGGCAACGGCGCCAGAAAAATAGCTTGATGACGTGAAACACACGTTCGTTGGGAGACCCCAAGAGGAAGGTATGATGTAGTCAGCAGCAAGTTTTCCCTCAGAAAGAAACCAAGGTTATCGAACCAGTAGGAGCAGCAACTCTTCAGAAGGTTGTCAACGGCGCCAGAAAAATAGCTGTCGCAGGGAGTCTGGACTGTTGACGTGGAATCTGCACACAACACAATCAAACTACTTTGCCCCAACGAAACAGTGAGGTTGTCAATCTCACTGGCTTGCTGAAAACAAAGGATTAAACGTATGGTGTGGAAAATGAGTATTAAATTGCAGAGAATGAAAAAGGAACAGTTTGCAGTTTGTGGTTGTTTAATCAGTGTAAAAGAATGGACCGGGGTCCACAGTTCACTAGTGGTGTCTCTCCATAAAAGATAACTAACATGTTGGGTGAACAAATTACAGCTGGGCAATTGACGAATAGTGAGCGCATGACAATGCATATACATGACATGTTGACTACTATGATATTTAATTGGGCATTACGACATAATACATAGACCGTTATCCAACAGCATCTATGACTAATAATCCACCGCCGGGTTGTCATCCGAGTCCCCCGTTGGTATTAAGTTGCAAGCAACGGATAATTGCATTAAGTAAAGTGCGTAATGTAAACAAACACATATGCCCGTGGACATAGCATCGTTAGGTTATCCCTAGTGGCAACAGCACATCCACAACCTTAGAACTTTCTGTCACTGTCCCAGGTTAAACGGAGACATGAACCCACTATCTAGCATAAATACTCTCTCTTGGAGTTACAAGCATCTACTTGGCCAAAGCATCTACGAGTAACGGAAAGCATGCAAGATCTTAAATAACATATAGATAGATTGATAATCAACTTGACATAATATTCAATATTCATCGGATCCCAGCAAACACAACATGTAGCATTACAATAATATGATCTTGATCATGTAGGGCAGCTCACAAGATCTAAACATGATGGCACAAAGTGGAGAGACAACCATCTAGCTACTGCTATGGACCCGTAGTCCAAGGATGAACTACTCACGCATCACTCCGGAGGCAGGCATGGCGATGTAGAAGCCTCCGGTGACGATTCCCCTCTCCGGCAGGGTGCCGGAAGAGGTTCTGAACCCTCCCGAGCTAGGGTTGACGACGGCGGCGTCTCTGGATCTTTTCGTGGATATTTGCTCAGGTACTTAGGGTTTTCGCGTCGGGGGGAATAAGTAGGCGAAAGGGCGGCGGCTGCGGACCCCCGAGGGGCCACACCACCCTAGGACGCGGCAGAGGGGGGCCCGCGCCCTAGGTGCGTGTGGCCTCCTGGTGGCCTGATACGTCTCCAACGTATCCATAATTTCTGCTGTTCCATGCTTATATTATACCATTTGCTACATGTTTTATATACACTTCGTATCACTTTTATGCATTTTCTGGGACTAACCTATTAACAAGATGCCACAGTGCCAGTTCCCTGTTTTCTGCTGTTTTTGGTTTCAGAAAGTTACTTCTGGAAATATTCTCGGAATTGCACGCAACAAAAGGCCAGGTCCCTATTTTTCCAGCACGTACACGGAGTCCGAAGGAGAGACGAAGGAGAGCCACGAGGTGGCCAAACCACCTGGCGGCGCGGCAGTGGGCCCAGCCGCGCCAGCCTGTGGTTTGGGCCCCTCGGGGGTCCGCCGACATCGCCCCTTCGCCTATTTATTCCCCGAGGCGTGAAAACCCTAAAACACCGAGCCTTTCATCCAGAACATATTCGCTGCCGCCGTCGTCGTCAACCCTAACTCGGGGGGTTTCTGAAGCTCTTCCCGGCACCCTGCCGGAGAGGGGAATCATCACCGGAGGGCTCTACATCGCCATGCCCGCCTCCGGAGTGATGCGTGAGTAGTTTATCCTTGGACTATGGGTCCATAGCAGTAGCTAGATGGTTGTCTTCTCCACTTGTGCCATCATGTTTAGATCTTGTGAGCTGCCTATCATGATCAAGATCATCTTATTGTAATGCTACATGTTGTGTTTGCTGGGATCTGACTTATATTGTGGAGCTGAATATTATATTATCATGTCTATGTCATTTGTGATCTTGCATGCTCTTCGTTACTTGTTGAAGCCTTGGCCAAGTGAATACTTGTAACTCCAAGAGGGGGTATTTATGCATGATAGTTGGGTTCAACCTCTATTTAACCTGGGATAGTGACAGCAAGTTCTAAGGTTGTAGATGTATTGTTGCCACTAGGGGTAAAACAGCAATGCTTTATTCAAGGATGAATGTATTGTTTACATTACGCACATTACTTAATGCAATTGTCTGTTGCTTGCAACTTAATACTGGAAGGGGTACGGATGTTAACCGGAAAGTGGACTATTTAGGCATAGATGCATGCTGGATAGCGGTCTATGTACTTTGTCGTAATGCCCAAATGAATCTCATAGTAGACACCACAACTCACACATGCATGTTATATGCACTTATCAATTGTCAATTGCCCAGCTGTAATTTGTTTACCCAGCATGTTAGTTATCTTATTGGAGAGACACCACTAGTGAACTGTGGACCCCGGTCCATTCTTTTACATCTGAAATACAATCTACTGCAATCATTGTTCTCTACTGTTTTATGCAAACAAACATCATTTTCCATTCGATACGTTTAACCCTTTGTTTTCAGCAAGCCGGTGAGATTGACAACCTCACTGTTAAGTTGGGACAAAGTAATTTGGTTATGTTGTGCAGGTTCCACGTTGGCGCTGGAATCCCTGGTGTTGCGCCGCACTACACTCCTTCACCAACACCTTCGAAGCAAACCTCGTTTTCCTACTGGTCCGATTAAACCTTGGTTTCATACTGAGGGAAAACTTACTGCTGCACTCATCATACCTTCCTCTTGGGGTTCCCAACTGACGTGTGACGTACAAGCATTGTTTCTGGCACTATTGACCTAGAGCCACCATGGCCCTCCTCTACTGCTCCGTCGCTCCGTCGGGCGTGTTCTGGAAAAATAGGCACCCCCGTGTAGTTTCGTCCAATTCCGAGAATATTTTCAGACTAGCTTTTCTGGAATACAAAAACAGCAGAAAACAGGAACTGACACTTCGACATCTTGTTAATAGGTTAGTCCCAAAAAAATGTATAAAAGTGATATAAAGTAGATGCAAAACATGTAGCAATTGGTATAAAACAAGCATGGAACATCAAAAATTATGGATACGTTTGAGACGTATCAGCGCGCTGGATGAAGCGGTAGTTTTTGCCTCATATTTGAGGCATCCAGTACCGCGCGCTGGCGAAAGGAGAGCTCAACGCGCGAAGAAAACTGTCGGCTGAAAATTCCCACGCGATGTCTCCTTCCAGAATCGAGACGCCCACCTCCGGCCGCCGCCGGAATTGGGCCGCCGCCCGCCTTCCCCACCGCCTGCCGCCCTCCGCCGCCTGAAGCTCGAGTAGACGCGGAGCTCGTTGTACCCGCCGTAGAGCACGAGCGTCTGGATGATGTCCTTGACCTGGCTGTGGCCGTCGAAGTGGGGCCTGTCGTTGCTCGGCCCGGGCGCCGGCGCGGGGGCGATGGAGGGGCCGGGCGCCATGGCGTCCCAGACGAGCAGCACGGGGGGCGCGCCGGGCTTCTTGAGGCGGTGCGTCCGGGGTCGACCTCGAGCGCGTCCGTGGGGAGCACGGCCGAGATCGCCGCGAGGCTGCGGCGGCGGTTGAAGTCCTCCTGGACGGAGCGGGGCACGAGGAGGCGCTCGATGCCGTGGATGACCCCGTCGGGGCGGAGCACGGCGTCCGGGTGCGTGACGGCGGCGTGGGCGACGCGGAGGGAGCCGTTGACCCCGCGGCGAGCTCGAGGTCCTCGCGAAGATGGTGACGTTGTGCCGCCCCACGGCGTCCTCCAGGGTCTGGAACAGCAGCGCCTTCTCCACCAGCTCCGACAGCTCCGTGTAGTGCGAGCCCAGCAGCGTCGGCAATGACGTGGTGGTCAAGGACGAACCAGGGACCCAATTGCTTTTTTCAAAAAATTCGTACGGTCTGTTTTGTGAAACTGAGGGACCTGTTTGCTGTACTACTGCAGGCTACCGCGCTGTATTTTAGTGCGTCTGTTGGAGACCTTTTTTGCTGCGGTTTGCGCGCTGTATTTTAGTGCGTCTGTTGGAGACGTTTCGGCCGCGACGCGCTAAAACTGCTATTTGGGCGCTGTAAAACTTTTTTTGGGCGCCTGTTGGAGATGCTCTTAGATGGATATCAAGACCTCATGTGCAATGCCATACTTTATGAGGAACTTGTCAGTAATTTGATTCGAGGAGCTTTGCAATAATTCAAGCTCATCGAAAAAAGTTACGAATTTTGGTCTTGTGGATATTTAGATTATATTATAGGCTCGGCCATTAATCTTGAAGTTTCTTCTTGATCACGTGAAAAACTTGGTGTTGGTCATCCATTATATTATCAAAACTAGATTTGATGATGTTATGTGTGCCGATTTCTCTAAAATTGAGGATCTTACAACCGGCCACGATGATCTGATTTGTATGAAGTTGTACCTCTAATAACGATGTGCCTGTATGTGTGCAATTTAAAGAGTAAATGGTAGGCTTAATTGTTCAAGGAACCTAGGAGCTTAAACACAAAACCTTATTAAATAAACTACAAGTATAAGCATAAGTATAAACTCACAAAATAAACTACACGAGGCTCCCGCGGTTTTAACGAGTGCTCTACACCCGGAGTGACTCATGTGGTGTGTGTGGTGGGCATCATATTTGTCCACCCTCTACCTTCTACATTGACGATGACCACCACAACTTCGGCACACGGCATCAAGCTACCTTGAGTACATGATTAGAAAGACAATGTGTCATTGTAAATAATCAAGAGAACCATCCATAATTTGTATGGTCAAGTGGCTATAACAGAGGTGTGGCTGCTCAGTTGGCCAGCTAGTAGGTTTGGTAGCTCACAATGTGGAGTTTCGCGAGGATAATGGCTCCCAATCGGGGCAAATTGATCATGATGTTGTAAGTAATGAGCTTCCTTCTTGAGCCATAAGAAGAGTGGGTGTGGCTCAAATCACACCCAGAGTGAGGAACCCTTCTGTTGCAAGAGGGAATAAGCAAGCTCTACGACAACCTCAATTGTTGATAAACAATGTATCCAACAACAAGATCAAGACTCCCAACATTGTGAGCAAGATCAAGGTCAAAATCCACCCAATGATGACGGTGGTCTCAAGTTATTGGTGATTCTTCACCAAGCTGCCACCAAGTGATGACCAAGATCGATCTCAAGGCGATGACCAAGCTTCTAACATTGGTGAATCTTTAGAAGAGGCTCAAGGTCATCGTGTTATGCGTATCCTTCCTGGTAGAATTTTCTCCAACACAAATCTGACAATATTCTTGGAAGCATTTTAAAAGGGGGTAATTACTTGTAGTCAATTAGCAAATTGTTGTGGTAATCACTCGTTTGTTTCTTGTCTTAAACCCTTTAAGGTATATGAGGAGCTTGAGGAGCTGGATTGGGTCAAAGATATCCATGACTACGTCCGCCGGCGGAGACGAAAGGCAGTGTTGCACCTCCGCTTGAAGGGAGCTGCAACGACACATCAATGGCGAGTGATATCGCCGTTCCTTCCCCCCTCGGTCGCGGTGAGCACTTGTTCGATATGGGATCAGATAACTCTTGGATTCCAACTGGGTAAGTATTGAATTTCTATATTGTGTGATCTAACTAGTAAATACGACTAAAATTTAACCGTAGTTTTTTTTCGTCGAATAGGATCGATACAAAGAGTGCTTTTCGTTTGGCAGTCGGAATGGAAACTAGCATATTGCAGGGTACAAAACTGCATCTAATTTCTGATTTTAACTATCCAGCGGTGGTAGAAATGACTTATTCGTTAAAAGATTTGTTGAGAGTACTACGTGATTGTTTTCCTGGAGCGAAGCCGATGCCATTGATCTGAAATACTTCGACAATATCGATCAGAACATGCATTTTTTATTGATGGGATGACCGAACATGTGTTTGTTTTTCTCTTCAATTTGGTAGCGGTTGGGGAAAGGACATCTGGACATGGTTGGTGATAACAAAAGCACACAAATTGATGAAAGGGAAAGCATGTACTAGTACATGAGATGAGAGGACAACGCTTATCCTAACTTCTTACTGAACGGTAGAAAAGGTAAGGCTTCCAATAAAGCCATACTTATTTGTAAGAAACACTAGTAGATTAGTACTAGTTTTCAAAAGCATTAACAGCAGATGCAGTAGTGCAAACTCCAATTGCGTTGAGATATACGGCAGCACGTCCATGAAAGCCCACCACGCTATCATTGCCCTTCTCAGGGATGACGAACGAAGTACCATCTTCATTTCCGTAAGGTCCATATGAGTTAAGACTGATGACAATCTTGAGTGAGCTTACAACAGAATGGTCTCCAATATCATCCGTTGTTCCCATAATTTTCTTCACGGTCTCAGTAGGTTAAAGGTTGATCCGCGAGAAATGTGGAACTGTCAATCAGTTACCACCAAATCTATGTGTTGGTGGCACTTTCATTTGAACTTGGAAGTTGCATAGGTTTCTGATCTATAGTTACTACAATATCTGACACTTCCTTTGATGGAGCTTGCCTAGGTCAAAGACATCCCTTGTCCTGCACGGTGGAGCGCAAACATTGCTGCTCCTACATTAATACATTACTCATCTTGAGATGATTGTTAATTGCCTGGAGATACGAGAAGCATACTCGAGAATCTCATTAATTACCATCTTGTGTCACGCTGATTTTACCACTCTCCTTCGGTGTGCAACTCAGCTTGTAGTACAATTTGTCCTATATGAACTTTTGCCAAACTTTTAATCACTAATGATCCTTTTAGAAAATTTTCAACCAGATATGCTTCTCATCAAGAACGTAGTTCATCATGGTTACTAGATAGACACGCCATTCGCTTTGGCTTGTTTGAAACCGCAAAATGCAAAAACCGCCAAGTCATTTGAAAAAAAAAATCATTTACAATGGTGTATCTCCTAGATTTAGCTGTTTTTTACCCTCTGGGAATCTCGACCGACCTTATGAGATTGGAGACCATCGGCGTGTAGGTTAGAGACACGCCATCTGCTACCATGGTGTGGGGCCTGGATGCCACCAATATCTGTTATCAATGGCGCCATATTAGTGGTTGTGTGGTGCCCCATGACACTAATGATGTTTTTTGCACGCCACCAATAGCCTTTATGTGGGACTAAAGAGGAGCACAATCATTATAATTTTTTCACGCTTTGCAAATCTATTATATAATTAAAACACAAGACAACCAACGGTGAAGATTAGCTAGACATAATCAATTCACAAACAACGGCCAAGATTTAATTTTCGTAACATCCGGCCGGGGTCAATTTCCATACTCGCATATACGATGTCCATCTCCCCCACGTCAAATAGAGACCCTATTTAAATCGCAAAAGGAAAGAAACAGACCCAATAAATAGTCCAGATTAATCAATGTATCTACCGACAGAGCTAGAAGAGCCTATTTACTAGGGGTTTGTGCCCTCGCACGCCAATGCGTGGTGACTGCCTATTTTGGTGGCTTCTTCCGCCGCCGCCGGCGATGCGTAATCGGCATCTGTACGATACCAGCTTCTCTGTTCCCTAATCAGTGTCGATCGCGTCCATGGCAGGGTTGTGGATTAACTTGCGTCATGATGATAATCAGATCGATCAATGTTGCCAGCCATAATGACGATCAGATCAGATCGATACACGACATGGCGGCATCGTCTGTGTTATAGCGGTGAGACCGTGCTCACATAAGGCATAGCTCACGAACCGGGATGGGCTGATTGAAGGCATCGTACATCAATCAATTCTTCTTTCTAGAACACTTTGCTGCCGGATATAGTCGGGCAGGAGCATAATCGGTTGATCCATCAGCATCCAGGGAGCAGCCCGTCCAGCACTGCAGGTTGCATTACCTCATAGCAGCCCGTCCAGGTTGCATTACGTGATCTCGGCAGGCAAGTGCACCTCTGATCTCTTGATCTGAAACCAATTGATTCACATACTTCCAGCGTAGCCATGGATTAAAATCGCCCTTTACTCTGCTTTCCAGTATTCTAATCTTAGGCAAGTAATTTATGTTCCTGTTTCAGATCCGTGTGCTCCCTTTGACCTTGAAAAGGTTGCATTGAAGGAGCTTTTGTAATACATTATTTTTCAGATATTTCTAATCGATTGTTCCTGAACCCGGTCCTTTGATTCTGAATTAGCATGGCTTCTAGATTTGGTGAGTACATTGATTTTTTTTTTTTTTTGGTCAGAGTGAATTCCTTTCTTAATGTTGGAAGTCTAATCCATGACTTACTTACTTATTACTTCATCTATGAATCGCCTTTCAGATCCCTGTAGGAGTTGATTGCATGGCTTTCTGTTCTTAAGTTCTACTCATATTTTCTTTGATACGTGACCGATGAAATCCCACCAAAGCTATTTCTCTATTGTATCAGAGATGCAAGGCGTATTTAGATATAAGTATTTTATGCACCTGCCGTCAATCCATGACCTTGAAAAAATTATGTGGAGCCCAATAATTCAGAAGTAGTATTTATTTGAGGGAGATAACTTTGTGCAATGAGAAGTAACGATATGTGACTAATGTGATTTCTCTATTTTATCAGAGATGCAAGGCGGATTTAGATATAAGAATTTATGCACCGGCGGTTAATCCATGACGTTGAACAAATTATATGGAGCCCAATAATTCAGAAGAAGTATTTATTTGAGGGAGAGAACTTTGTGCAATGAGAAGTAACGATATGCGACTAATGTGAGCATGAAGTTGAGGGATGAGAAGAGTACTATACGTGATATGTATTTTCGTGCATGCACATGCATGTAGAGGACGGTTGGGAACAAATATAATGCAGCCCATTGAAGAGCAAGACATGTGAAATGCAGCCAGGCCAGGCATGAGCATCGAGGCCACGCCGGACCTGGATGGTGCACTGTTTTCGCTGCCGATCCTGGATGTCGAGACCACTAGCCAGCCGGCAATAACAGGGCACCGTCGACACATCAATCGGCCGTGCCGCCATGACCAGCAAGATGAGGTACTTGAGAAGAATTTTGTTACTATTTACTTTCAGATTTCAGGAGCTGCAATTGACATGAATTTTCGTTCTGCTGGAGAGGCTGGTGCAAAATATACATTAGTAGAATGGAAAGTTAATTAAGAATTGAGGTGGTGTTCTTTCTTCTTGGTTTCTACAGTATGTTGATATATATGTTCATGTTTTATCTTAATTAGTCAATTACTTTGTATTCTATTTACATAGGATTGGCTGCGCATTACAGGAATCATATACATCTCTTTTTCGTGTTCTCACTTAGGCCTCATGCTCTTCAGTGTTTAAAAAACAAGAGTTAATTTTGTAGGGAGAAGGTTGCATTATTGTGCTTGCTCCCAGCTCTACTTCTCAGCTGCAGCCTGCAGGTCATTGTTTAGCTAAATCCTTCACGTCTATGGTCATCAATCCTTCATGGATAGTGTAATTATATAGTTTTTTTTTTTGTGGCACTAAAGCTCACTTCGCAGCATGATATTCAAAAAGTTATTAACTATTACTCAAAATGCATGGTTTTGTTGTACATTTTTCATTTTAATTGATTTGATGTCCCAATAATATTAAGATGTGAAATTGTGGAATTATAAGATGTTCCCGCTTTTCAAATATGCGGATAGAGTTGGTTATATTTATTGGGAGAGATTAACCAATTCTTCGAGAGAAAAGTGTTGGGATGTAGGTTACTTAAAATGCATGAATGTTCGGGTACCTCTCACAACACATATGCATGGAACAATTATACTATTTAATGCTCTGAGGATTGCTAGAGCTCTGAGTAGAAGATCCACATCCTTCGGAATCTCGAGGAGATGTCCCTGTAAAAGTAAAAATTTATTGATGAAAGCAGACACACAAAGCTTTATTTTCACTTATGTAATCAATGATACAATTATGACAGTTTGGAAAAAAAACTCACCGACTGATTTTCCCTTATAAAAAACTATTTGGTTCAATTAATTGTATATTAGTTCTATTCTAGGGACGGATAACTAAATAGACAATTATATAAGGAACAAACATGCGACAAAGGAATAATATAAGTTTACTTGGTGGATATAGACCCATATATCATATAAGTTCTCTTAATTATAACGTTGGTTGAATCAAATAACAATTAAAAAAAGGAATAAACATCCGAGAAAGAAATAATATAAAGTTACTTGGTGAATCTAGCCGCGCAAATGCGCGGGCCAGCCAGCTAGTTTCAGAGAATATAAAATGCAATAAAATGGAAATAAGCGGTCCACACATGCAAACGTGAGTGACTGGATCTCCAACTCACTCACCATAAAAGCAAACTGCGGAGAAAATGAGCAAGATACATAAAAAAATGAGGTGAATCGTGAGCTTTATCTATTATATACTAAAAGTAAAATCAGGGAGTTTTTCGAGACATCACATTAATCCACATCATCATAATTTATTTCAACAGTCAGATCTAGAATATATGGCTAAGATACAACAAGAGATTTGTCGTTACGTAACCTAAATATTTAGTTTGACACGTTTCAATCTGTGTCTACCCAACAATAAGAGGTGGATCTCAGAAAAAAAAAGCAGCCGAACAGGTACGTAATAATACAACCAATAGCACCCAATCTAAAAAAAACTTTATGGCTGGAAACGGTACGTACGAGAGAAAGACAGGAGAAGAGCCGATCGTGGCGATCGTGGCGGCGGGTTTCAACCCTAGCCGCCGCCGGTGATATCTGCAGTTTCATCGTCGCCGCCGGTAAAGAGTCGACGGGTCCTCGCCTCCTCTAGGTGTCGTTCTGGCACTAGAAGGGGTGGGGACCTCGGACCTGCGCACGGCGCTTTTCGAAGGTCCTTAATGGTAGAGTTTGGTTTTGATCGTCATCTTCTTCGTTAATGGAGATGGTATCGTTTGCAATAAATGATCTTCCACGCTTCGTTCGACGGCGAGATATCCTTTCCGACGTCAATGGTGACTTTGGAAGATTAAGTCTGTCTAGGTATGGTTCTTCAGATCTTGGTTCGCCAGATCAATCTTGGATTGTTTCTCATGGTTGCCACGAGGAGGTTTGTCCTCGCAATATCTATCCCGGCTACTACGTCTTCGGCAATGGTGATTCGTTCTCTCGGCTCCCAACGACGTCGACAAAATGGTTCGGTTATTTGTCCCTGGAATATCAGTGGTGGTGCTCTTGCCGATGTTGCTTGATTAATTTAATGGTTGCGTGCGTGCACAAAGACTTGGCATTGCGGCTCAAAATTAAAAAGGGAGAACCTTCGGTGGTATTCACAGGTCTGTGGTTTGGTGGTGTTGGCGTTGTTCTACGGCTGCCTTCAGAAAAGTACAAGATTGTGTCATGGATGAATAAAGAGTTTGAAGATCTCATAGATTTGCTAGTCTCTTTTAGTTTTGTTTTTGTAATCGATGTAATCGTGTACTCTTTGCTGGTTTAATATACGTGGAAAAATTCAAAAAAAAAAAACTTTATGGCTAGCACATGTACGTCACGTTCCCTGTTTTTTTTTCCTTTCAGCTCTCTTTCTCTCAAAAAGATATCCCAACCATATGATCGGCAATCTTTTTTCAGTTTGTATTTGTACGATCAGGTGTGGCACGTCCAAACTATTCAGTGCAAGAAAATATCAGGGTGTTCATCCCGTACTCATTATAAAACAAATCTGTGCATTATGTACTCATTGAGAATAGGGTGGTACACGTGAAACATGAAGGAAATTAACTACTCCCTCCGTTCTTATATGTAAGATATTTTAGCAATTGTCCACATTCACATGTACACAAATGTATCTAGACATATTACATGTGTATGTTCATCCATTTTAGTATGCATCTAGACAACATGTGTAACACCTAAAACATCTTATATCTTATATTTAGGAACGGAGGGAGTACTTTTTAAAAAGGAAAACTACTTCTATAGTAGTAGTAGTTGAGTATACTAAATATTGCATCTGTGCATCAGTGGACCAAAAAAGACAAGATAACTACATGATTTTTTTTCGAAGCATAGATTGAGATATCGACGTACACACGAGTACACTACCACCACCATATGTACACACACTCACAGATAGTCTACTAAGAACCAGAGTTGTCGAGATTCAATATTGGCGAGGTCAACCTTATCGACTGCAATGTCTTTTGAAGTGGAGTCAGGGGCGTCGGCATGGTGCAGAGGCGAGTGGTGAAGCTGTGGTGAGGAGACGATGAGTTGCAGGCTGTTTGTCGGGGAGGTCGGGGCGCTTGCCGTCCTGCCTCGTTCGATCGCGGCGTGCTCCCGGAGAAGAGGAAGCCGGGGCAGCGGCCCCGTACAGTGGCTACTCCGGCGGAGCGGCTGAAGCGGGCATGGCCATGGCCGTGGAGGGAGGTGCCGCGGCGGCAACGGCATGCGGTGGAGCTCGGCGGTTGACAACACGACCAGGATGCCGTCCTGCGGCTCCCGAAACTTTGTGGTCGGGTTGAACTCCGGGCGAAAGCTCGCACGGACTTCGGAGCCCCGGGTGAAAATCTAGCTCCTCGGAAGCGGGCGGCAGTGACGCGCTCGTCACTACCTTGTTGGAGGTGCCGCTTTGGAGCTCTTGACCTGCGTGGTGCGACGGTTTCGCGGCGGATGTGCAAAATAGGCGTGTGGTCGTGGGTGGTGGACGTCGGGGCGGCGGCCCCGGATGGTGGTGGACGTCGAGGCGGCGGCCTCGGTCTCCCACGCTACGACGGTTCTATGAGGCAGAGCCGTTGTCTAGCGGGGGTCTGGGTGGCGACCTGGATGGAGACTGCGCGGGCAGAGGGTCCGTCGACCTGACTGGATCATCTTCGGGCAATGCGAAGGTCGATCTGGTTGCTTCTCCGGGGCGGCGGCCCCGGTACATGGTGGTTTTGGTGGCAACCTGGATGAAGACTACGGGGGCAGAGGGTTCGTCGACCATGACTGGATCGCTTTCGGGCAATGCGAATGTCGATCTGGTTGGTACGTCGGGCGGCGGCCCTGGAGCGGGTGGTGTGAGTTGTGGCGTTTGTCGATTTGGGTCGTGTGGACGACGGGTCGCTTCGTTTGTGTCATTCTTTTGTACAGATTGTATGGTTTTTGGACCCGGTTTCCCTTATAAACTGGGTCAATTCTTTCTATCTATTCGAGCGGTGGTACGACCACCTTGTCCTCAAAAACAAATTGGGTTCACGTTTCAAAAAAATGATAATCGGGTTTAGCGAGACACACATGGTGCAAAAACATATGTTACATGCCTGTTGGGTTGGGAACAAGCACCTTCCTAAACCCATCTAACCACATATTGGTTCTCCAAAAATCCATTACTATTCTAATTTATTGGGTACAAAACATGAATAGAGATAATAAAAAATTCACAATTACTTAGTGAAAACATTATGTTCAAGAAATTCGTTGTATACCGGCAAACAATCACACAAGGTATAATGAAGACCAAATTCGGGAAGTTTCAACATTGACAAAGTCAGCTATCGATAAGAACGTCATTTTCCATTTAAAAGATAATCTTGCTTAATGAGACACACGTGGTAAAAAAAGGTGTTGATATGTGGTGATTAGAAATACAAGCACCCTTCTAGCTATCCAACCACACGTTGGTTCTCTAAAACATCTACCTTTCTAATTTCGAGTTTAAAACATAGAATAGTATATGGATGGTTTGAAAATCAACTCTTGAAAGACATTCTTTTGAAGGCTGCACCTCTTACTGTGATGAGACTAACAGTTTAAAATTTCCACGCTGACATAAGAAACAAACAAATATTCACAAATTTTAGTTTATTTATAAAAACATTCTTGCCGATTATCTATCCTCTAAGCATCTAGACCATATGGGCACATCACAGCGATAAAATAGCTAACACCAGAAATAATCAGGTTATTCTGAAATTAATTATTGTATGATACAATCATAGTAAAACTTGAAAAAAAAACAGAGAGATAATAGAAATTCCTATAAAAACGCCAGCCTTTCAATCGTCGATTTGTTGGATCCTTTTTTATACAATTTGTAGACCCTAAGTAATATATATAATATATGTTCATAAGTATCACCACCAATACATTATCAAGAGATACAAATTAAAAAATTAATATTAAAATTAGAGACATGCACAAAGTAGGGATCAAATAAGACCTAGAACCGACAACGATCACGAAAATATAGGTCTAACGTGGAATCCGACTGAATCTCACGGTTGTCATATGTTCATTATTATCGGGAGTGTTGACACGTGGTGACTAGGGATACAAGCTTCCTTCTAGCCATACAACCACTGATTAGTTTTCTAAGATATGTACATTTCTAATTATCATTTGAAAACATAAAAGAGCATATGAATGTTGAATATTAAGTATACCCTAAATCAAAATAATCAGTGGCATAGAATAGTAGCATACAATTTAAATATATTGCCGACATATGTGATATAGTATTTACTATATCATTTATGTTGGTGTTAGAGCCGTACTATTTCTTCTAACATAATGTGATATCTATAAAACACAAATTTCATTTTCAGGAATTTACTAAGTTCGATGCACGCAAAACTCTTATTGTTATTTCAACCAAAATAGGAAAACGTATGTAACTATATATATAATACCGACATTAACATCGCCTACTAATCTAACATCATATAGAAAATACAATTATGTTTACTAATATAATACTTCACAAATACATATATGGGTGTTTATAGAAATGGCGTAATAATTCATGCCCTAGAAATTAATGCTCTTTGATGATACTACGTATCTGGATATTGTCATATTTAAATTTGTGGTCGTAGAGCCGTATTAGTTCTTAGTACATAATGTGATATCAATAAAAAATATAATTTAATTCCTTGGAGCCTTCAACATACTAAAGACAATGCCCTCGCATTTGCGAGGGCCACCATGCTAGTTAATTAAAAAACACATGGTTACAATCAGCCTCTAAGCTGTGCTAAAGAAAATCTGGTGGCACGACGTTCCAGTAACAGTCTCCTCTTGCAAAGCTCTTGCAAAGCAGCATATGTGACGCAAGAGTGAGCCACATAGTTTGCCTCGTGCCGGGCTAAAACAACTCTAAGAGTATCTCCAACAGACGCGCCAAAAACGCCGTGCGCGCGAAATACCGGCTGTTTCCCACGCGCGGGGCCGGTTCGTGCTCTCTAGCAGACGCGGGAAAGTTCCGCCGCGCGGGAAAACGGTCCAGCGCGCTGGACGAAGCGGCACGCGCGGCGTCATATATAGCGCCGCGCGTCCAGCGCGCTGGACACAAACGCGCCACGCAACCACCACTCTCTCTCCCGCGCCGCTCTGGATAGTTCCAATCTTTTCCCCACCGCCGCCCGCGCCGCGCCGCCGCCACCATGCCGCCGCGCCGCCAAAGCCAATCTGGCTACCGCGGCGTCCGCGCGCGCCCGAACGGCACCTTCACGTCGGAGATCCGGTCCGGCGAGGAGCGCGTCCAGCTCGGGACGTTCGAGACGGCGGTGGAGGCCGCCCGCGCATGGGACGCGGCGGCGTGGGCGCTCGGCCGCTCGCGCCGCCAGATGAATTTCGACGACTGCCGCAACGCCGAGGAAGCGCGCAACATGGCGCCGCCGCCGCGCCTCGTCACCGACGAAGACCGCCGCCTCCACCGCCGCCGAGCGATGCTCAGCCTCGTCGCAGAGCGGGACCAGCGCGCGGTCGCGGACTGGTACCGTAGCCACCCGCGCGAACACCAGCTCGAGGTGGAGCACTGGAACATCACCGCGGCGGAGCAGGCGGAGCGGCAGGCCGAGCGCCGCGAGTACAGGGAGGCGCGGCGCCTGGCGAAGGGGGAGGCGGAGGCCGAGCTCGCGGCAGGCCGCGCGACCTGGCCCGCCGGCGACGAGCGGTGGAGCGCGCTGGAGGACGAAATCTCCAGCGACACCGCCTCGGATTCCTCGGACTTCGAGTTCTAAAGTTGTAGTTTGTATTAGGTAGTTTGTATTAGGTGAAAAATCGTCAAATCTATCGAACTAAGTTTAAAATCGTTTAAATTTGTGTTGTTTGTATTTATTTTGTTGCAAAATTTGGCTCTGGAGCGCGTTTTTTTGGGCGTCTGCTGGAGCGCTGCGTTTCGGCGCGCTAAACTATAGCGCTGCTGGAAAAGCAAAACCGGCGCCCCGCGTGCAAAAACGCCTTTTTGGCGCTGCAAAGAAAATATAGCGCGCCGCGCCGAAGCGCGTCTGTTGGAGATGCTCTAAAACAAGTAAACTACCTAGCTCACTAATCTCATCTAAAGTAGAACCGGTCTTACACCGCAAGGAAGTGATAGTATCGGAAGGAAGTCACAAATAGCTGATCGGGTCGCACATGAGCACGTAGAAGTCGATCTAGGAGACGACGGTGGGGCCGTCCTCCGACGAGAGGCCGCGGACCTTGAACAGGTAGTAGCCGCGCGCCATCCTGAACTTGCCAATACCGCCCACGATGGGGTGCTCCAGGGTGCCCTCGAAGCCGACGGTGGGACCCTCCACGGACAGCGTGCTCCCGGCGTACTCCCGACGACGAACACGATGGAGGCGACCGTCAGGCGACCTTCCAAAGCCGGCCCCTTCGCCACCCCCGTGGCGACGAGGATGCCCTGGTACCGCGCAACGAGCGGCGAGTCCCGACTCTTGCCGGTGCGGATCTCGTCGTCGAACACGGTCACCGAACCGAACGTCGCCGTGGCGCCCAAGGGGGACGGCACGTTGACGCCAATCGTGGCGTTCGGCCCCGCCAACGTCTCGAGCACATACAGGCGTATGTGCTTCAGCTCGCCGGTGACGCCAGCTGCCGACGAGGCCGCTACCGCTAGGAGGACGAGGAGAAGCGAGGACATCGGCGACATGGTGGGATGCTCTTGTTGCTGTTGATCGGCTCGTGGCGCTGTCTTTGTAGGAAGGAGTGTGTGCTACAAAGATACTTAAGATGGATCGATGTGGGCGATGCTACTTATATAGGCACCCAAGGAAGTAAGGAACTGAGCATATAGTTAAACCCTAGCAGGTAGCTATCAGTAGTTCACTACTAGTACAATGCAAAGACGGATTTGGTTATCTATGCAAGTTGTATCATGCATGTTACGGCCTACGGGTCGATCGAGACTGGCTTCACATACTTAAATTGCACGCCATGTTACAAGCTGACACTAAAAGATCGTTCAGATTTCTCAATATGGAAAGATCGTTCAAGAAAGTTGACAGGAAGAGGAGCGTATAGCATTAGCCTTGACCAAGCATGCAATTTGGGATCCATCCGACCAGACTTGGCACTGTGTTCAGTAAAAAAAAATGGAGGAGGAAACAGCCACAAGAGTAGTTAGGATATCCCTTGATCTTAGGGTCTGACTGATTGTAATCAATTGTCTCATTGTATGTTGATGTACTACTGATGATATAAATCGAGATGGAAGGCCTGCCGAGATGGTACGGCAAAACGTAAACTTGACTCAAATGGCAACCACGTGACAAATGCGCGCAGCTCCAACTTGCCTAGTTGCAAATGTCCAGTTATCTACGATCACCCCAAGAAAATGGAGGAGGCCGCTGGGGGAAGCAATAATACAGTGTGGGCTGAACCAAACTGGTTTCCGGCAGTAAAGATATATATGCCTAGGTGGCTAGGTAATAAAGACAAGAAATTACATAATGTAATAGTTGTAACTTGTAAATATGCCACATCGGGAAAAAATAACTTGTAAAATATGCCAACCGGCCTGCAGTAGTAACATAACCATTTGATCATTCCTGATTAATGCATGCTATTCCGGAAAGTGCTTTGTGCACCCAAGCTCCAGTGCTCCTGCTACTTTAAAAAATTCGAAAAATAAATTTAAATATTTCAAAAAAATCTGAAAAAATCATGCGCGTTCTCAATGATGTACACTACATGCGTGAAAAATCTTAATGCATAATATTTTTATATTATAGTCTAATAAAAAAGATAAAATGGGGAGATTTGAAACTATGTATTGTTAACTATAATAAAATCTGTAAATTTGTCATTTTTGTGTAGGTCAAAGTATATAGTATTTTGCATTGTGAGTTTGCTCGTCGACAGGGTACATAATCGAGAACATGCATGGTTTTTTTCAGATTTTTTTGAAACTTTTAAATTTATTTTTCAATTTTTTTAAAGTGGCAGGAGCACTGGAGCTCGGGTGCAAGAAATCTCTACTCATGCTATTCGTCCTAGCATAACATTACTACTTAACATATGTGGGGTGCAGTCTTAACTCTGATATTTGACAGGTAATCAACAAATACAGTACTCTGAAATTCCGATTTTGCCATCCTGCCTCACCGTAAATGAGAAATAATGAACAGACAAAAACTATCATCCTCTATTCGAGAATCTTCTCACCAATTGAGAAAATGAAGAAAAATGACTGAACTAAAATGCAAAGGTCCAAAGAAGCCCGTTCAGATTTCTCACAAAAGAAAGATCGTTCAAGAAAATTGACTGGATGAGGAGGGTATAGCATTAGCCTTGACCAACCTCCATTCTTTTTTTAGAGAAGAGGCCAAACGGCCCTGCTTTTTTGTAGAAAGCATGGAGGTTCCTGCTGGGGTGCAAAGCCCAGCATACGTTTTACATCAGAACCACCCAAACTACTGGACAGCCTCCCCAAAACCATCAAACCGACCACACCTAAGCCAGAGCACCACCAAACAAGCCGCGAAACTTACATCAGCCAGCACTTGGATATCACTACAGCTTGGAAGCAAGAGAGAAAAATTGCGACTATCCTAACACGCGGGACACGGCTACGTCCGCAAACGAGTTGGAGACTCCGCGCTTGCCGCTGGAGCACCAAGCTCCAGGCGAGTACATGTTGCCATACAATTTGGTATCCATCCGATCAATCTTGGCACTATGTTCAGTAAAGAAATTGGAGGAAGATACAGCCAGAAGAGAGTAGTTAGCGGTACAATTTGGGATCTGACTGACTGTAATCAATTGTAGGTTGATGTACAGTTGATATAAATAAAGATACAAGGCCTGCCGAGATGGTACGGGAAAACCTAAACTTGCCTCGAATATCAACCACGCGACGCGCGCGCAGCTCCAACTTCCCCTGTTGTTTTCGGTTGACCTAGGTCTGGCGGCGCTCTGGCGATCCGGCGACCTTAGATCTTCGCGAACTCTTTGGTGATCTCGACCAACTCTCGTGATCATCCCGTCTTCCCCCCATCAATCCCTAGCCTATCCTCGCGATCTGCCTTTCTCACGTCCGGATCTCTCCACAGACTCGGGGTGATTACGGGGCAAACCTAGTTTTGCTACCCACCCTTGGCCTGTGCTGGTGATCGGATCGGGTAGGCGTCGGGATGGCAAACAAGGGAACGGTAGTGGGGAGCGATCTCGCGGCGGTGGAGGACGGATCCGCTCTGGTGAAGGCCTCGATGGCGGCGGTGGTTAATCCGGGGAAGGGAAGGAATCCGGAGGCTGGTTCGTCAAGCGACCCTGCTGCAGGCGGGGAGTCCGTTACTGATCTGATGAAGCGCTTGAACCTCACGTCGAAGGAAGCCACGCCCGTTGTCCTGGATGATGAGGGTGATGCTGATCCCTCTGGCCCTGAGTGGGCGTTGCTGGGGAAAGTTCTGACGCCAAATATCCTGCATGTGAACACCATCAGGTCGGTGGTGACGCCGGCATGGGGCAACCCTAGAGGTCTGGTGGTAAGACCGATGGGAGATAATCTTTTCATGGCGGAGTTTAGGTCAGAAGCTGATAAGACTCGTGTGGCCAAGGGAGGGCCGTGGTGCATGGGCAGACATGCTATCTTTTTAAAGGATTTTGATGTGAAGATCAAACCTGAGGATGTTATCTTCGATGAGCTCACTATTTGGGCTAGGATCATGAACTTGGGCTATGAGTTGATGAATGCAGAGCGAGGTCTTCCGCTAGCAGCCTCGCTAGGCAAGGTCGAGAAGCTAGAAGTGGATGAGCAAGGGCGTGCATGGGGATCTTATCTCCGTGTACGGGTAACGATCGATGCCTCACAACCAATTATGCGCTGCGTGTCAGTGTACTCGAGGAAGATGAATACCACTAAATTTTATGATGTCATGTACGAGAAGCTACCTATTTATTGCTTCTCTTGTGGACTGGTTGGCCACTCCTCCGTGATGTGCCCGAATCCAGCTGATCGTGATGCGGATGGGAAGCTACCGTACAATGGCGAGAGATTGTGTGTTCCAGAGAGGAAGAAGAATAGTGCACCATCTACTGATCAATCTCATAGTAGCAGGAACTCTTGGAACGGCGCTGGTGGTGCTTCTGGGTCGCAAGCTTTTGATGGAAAGAAGAAGAAGGCGGACGTGCAGGAGGTTACAGCTCCTCGCACCCGTAGGACTGTACCCAAGAAGAACCAGAATAATATGAGCACTGTGTCGGGTCAACAGATCGCAGCAGTCGAACCTACCCGCACCACTGGTCAGAAAAGGAAGCAGACTAAGCAGGTGTACCGTGCTATTGTTACGGACGGAGGCCAGTTAGGGTCTGTGAGTACAGGTGCTATGGTTGTCGCTAGCAAATCTTTGGGCTGTGCGCTCGAAGGGGAGACTCCTCCCGGTTCTGATGATGGAGGCTCAGAGGACTCGTCTAAGAAGCAGAAAATGAACACCACTCGATCGGCGGATCTGGCGGAGGCTGTTGTGCAGCCCCGCCGAACGCAATGAGTATTCTGTGCTTGAACTGTCGAGGACTTGGGTCAGACTCGACAGTCGGAGAAATACGTTGGCTTGTGACCACGTATAGACCCTCCTTCCTCTTCCTCTCAGAAACGAAGATGAAGGATAAGCGGGCCGAAAATTTCATGTGGAGTCTTGGATATTCCGGCAGTTTCGCTGTTAGTAGTGAGGGCCTTAGTGGAGGCCTTGCGCTTTTTTGGTTGCAGCCGTTCACAGTTTCTCTAAAAGGGTTTAATGCACATTGTATTGATGTGGCTATTTCCTCGGATGCGTGTGCTTCATGGCGTGTTTCTTTCGTCTATGGGGAGCCTCGCAGGGATAAGCGACATGAATTTTGGAGTCTGTTGAGACGGATGCGGGAAAATTGGGAAGGACCGTGGCTGGTGTGTGGAGATTTCAACGAAGTTCTTTTCCAACATGAGCACTCGGGTCCTCGTGATCGTTCTGATGCGCAGATGGATCAGTTCAGGGACTGTCTGGTTGATTGCGGTTTGATCGACTTGGGCTTCTTGGGACCTATGTATACATGGTCGAACAGGCAGGCTGATGATTCCCTTGTGCGTGTCAGATTGGATCGGGCGGTAGCAAATGATGCTTTCACATTGGCTTTTGATGACTGTTCCGTTGAAAACATTATTACCACAACGTCCGATCACTTTGCCATCTTGATTCGGCTACAGAAGTCCGGGGCGAGTACTGAACGAAGAGCTGTACAAGTGGGATTTCGCTATGAAGCTGCTTGGTTGAGAGCGCCAGACTATCGAGACACGCTAGAGAAGGCGTGGGCTGAGGCTCGAGATGGGCCGAGCTCTTTGCATGCGACATGGAACTGCTTGCATGCTGCAGCTAGATCTCTACAGGACTGGAGCCGTGTCAGTTTTGGCTCGGTCAGGAAAGAGATTCAGAAGCTGGAACGACAGCTGAAGGCGATCCGTTTGAGGCCAGCTAGTAACAATGATGCTTCAAAAGCTAGCTCTCTGGAGAGACGCCTCTGCGAATTGTTCGAACGGGAGGAGGTGATGGCACGGCAGCGCTCACGTGTGGATTGGCTTAAGGAGGGCGATCGGAACACGGCGTTCTTCCACGCTCGCGCTTCTGCTCGTCGTCGCAATAACAAGATCCGTGCTCTTGTTCGTCCTGATGGGTCTCGGTGTGAGGAGGTTCATGAAATCAAAGGTATGGCCGAGGCCTTTTATGGCGACCTATTTACCTCCGAGCCTTGTGACTCTGACGTTGTTCTTGATGTAATCCAATCCAAAGTATCTAGTGAGATGAATGATGAATTGACTAAACCGTACTTGGATGAGGAGATCAAGGCGGCACTCTTTCAGATGGGACCTACTAAGGCCCCGGGCCCGGATGGCTTTCCCGCCCTTTTCTATCAAACTCATTGGGGGGTACTGAAAGATGATATTTGCTCTGCGGTTAGGGGCTTTTTGATGGGTGAAGATATTCCGGAAGGCTTTTGTGACTCTGTGATTGTGTTGATCCCAAAGATGACAAACCCGGATCAGCTCAAGAACTTCAGGCCCATTAGTTTGTGCAACGTGTTGTACAAGATTGCATCGAAGGTCTTAGCAAATCGTTTGAAGTTGATCTTGCCAGTGGTAATCTCTGAACACCAAAGTGCTTTTGTTCCCGGCAGGTTAATCACCGATAATGCCTTGATTGCATATGAGTGCCTGCATACGATCAAGAAACAGCAAGCAAAACGTCCATATTTTGCTCTCAAGATCGACATGATGAAGGCTTACGATCGTGTGGAGTGGAGCTACTTGCACGGTTGTCTTGTGAAGTTAGGTTTTTCTCCAGCCTGGATATCGTCTGTCATGAGGTGTGTGACCAATGTGAGATATGCCGTGCGTGTTAATGGAGAACTAACTTCACCAGTGGTTCCTTCGAGGGGAATTCGTCAAGGGGGTCCGATTAGTCCATACCTCTTCTTACTCTGTACCGAGGGGCTGTCTAGTTTGTTGTTTCACCAGGAGTCTGTGGGGGCGCTACAAGGTGTTCGTAATGGCCGTGATGGGCCACCTATATCCCACCTCCTTTTTGCGGACGATAGCATCTTCTTCGCGAGGAGTGATGCCAGGAGTGTATCGGCTTTGAAGGAAACCCTTAGATCATATTGCGATGGCTCTGGTCAGAAGGTCAACATGGATAAATCATCAATTTTCTTTGGACCAAAGTGCCAGGATCAGGTCAAGCAGCAGGTTATGCAACAGCTAGGAGTAGCTAACGAGGCGTTACAGGAAAAGTACCTCGGAATGCCAACTGATATTGGGAGATCTCCTGCTGGTCAATTCAAGTCCATAGTGGACAAAGCTTGGAAACTCATGAATGGATGGTCCGGTCGTCCGATGTCGCGGGCGGGGAAAGAAACTTTGCTGAAAGTAGTAATTCAGGCTATACCGACATTCCTCATGAGTTGTTTCCAGATTCCCGTGTCAATATGTGAATCCCTCCGTAAAGCGATTGCAGATCACTGGTGGGGTATAGAGGCAGGGAAGAAGAAGATGCATTGGAAGAGCTGGGAATGGCTGTCGACACCGAAGGGACTAGGAGGCATGGGTTTCCGTGACCTAGCTCTTTTCAATCAAGCCATGCTTGGACGCCAAGCTTGGAGGCTGCTCACTGAGCCGACGTCGCTGTGTGCTAGGGTTCTGAAAGGCCGATATTTCCCGCAGTGTGATGTCTGGGACGCCCCTCAGCCCCGATCGGCGTCGTTCACCTGGCGTAGTATCTGCCACGGTATGCAGCTGGTGAAGCTGGGAGCTCGGTGGAGCGTTGGTAATGGTAAAAAGATCAAAGTGTTGGGTGATAATTGGATACCAAATGTGAGACCATGTACTGTACGGACTCTGAGGTCAATTTCGGTTGACGCAACTGTCGACTCTCTGCTCAGCGAGGATCGCAGTTCATGGAACGCGGTGGCAGTGCGCTCTGTTTTTATAGAGGACGTAGCAAATCAGGTTCTTCAAGTTCCTATCAGCCGGCGGGTCGGACAAGATTTCCTCTCCTGGCCCTTAACAAAATTTGGGGTGTACTCCGTTCGATCAGCATATCATCTAGCTCGGACAGAGAAGTTCTTTGTCAAGCGAAGCAAGAGAGGTGGCGGAGCACACTCAGGTATGCAAGATGAAAGCTCTTTGTGGAAACGTCTATGGGCTATCAAAGCCCCTGGGAAAATGAAGATTAATTTGTGGCGTTTCTCACACGACTGCCTTCCTTCTGGGGTTCAGCTAAACCACAGGCATATCCCTGCGTCTGTGGAGTGTGTTTTCTGTTCCCAAGAAGAGACGGCTGCACATACGTTCTTGTTCTGTCCGTACGCCAGAGAGTTTTGGCGGGAGATTAAACCGTGTTATGGTTTTCATCTTCAGCGCAAAGTCTTCACGAACCCAAAGTCTTGGGTGTTTCATTTCTTGGCTCGGTCTACAGAGAGGGAACGCATGGTGCTGACAGTGGCTATATGGCATTTGTGGCTTGCTCGGAATGATGTTCGTAATGGGGAAAAGCTGAAGCCGCCACAAGCTGTAGCCGAACAATGCAAGGCATATGTGGAGATGATTGAGCAGCACTTGTTTAAACCGGATTCTTCTAACAGACGAGAGACCAGAACTTCTGCACCACGATGGTCTCCGCCGCCAGAAGTGGAGAATGCTTGACTGCTTGCAGCAAGCTCTTGAAGGAGGTCACAACGCCGGAAATGGCTGAAGCGCTGGCTCTCCGGCGCGCTGTCTCCCTTGCGGGCGAAGAAGGTTTCGACAAGATCATGGTGGACTCTGATTGCCTACCTCTCATCCAAAGAATCAACTCCTCCGAAGGGGATCGGAGTCCTATTGGCGTGGTGGTGCAGGATATCAAGTTCCTGGCTGCCAGTTTCGCTGCAGTTTCGTTTTCTCACATTTTCCGTGAGTCTAATGTTGCGGCACATACCTTAGCTCGCTCTGCGGAGCATTTTATTTCGGTTTGTTTCAGAAACTCTATCCCGGATTGCATCCGGCAGACCATTTGTAATGATGTGCGTTGATTATTAAAGTGCGGTACAATTTCAAAAAAAAAAAAAAAAAACTTCCCCTGTTGCAAATGTCCAGCTATTATATATATCTAAGAACATCCCAAGAAATTGGTGGAGGATACGGCCAAATCGAAAGCTGGCCGGGGACCGGGTAAGCAGTAATGCAGTGTGGGCTGAATCAAAGTGGTTTCTAGCAGTAAAGATATGCCTTGGAAATAAAGCCAAGAAAATACATAACCTAATAGTTGTAAATAGGCCAACCGGCCTGCTGGTGTAACATAACCATTTGATTAACACATGCTATTCTTCCTAGCATAACATTACATCTGAACATATGTGAGGTGCACTCTAAACTCTGAAATTTGACAGGTAATGAGCAAATACATGTGTGATCCCCGTTTTGCTATCCTGCCTCACCGTAAATGAGAAATAAGGAAACAGCCAAAAATGATCATCCTCTATTCGAGAATCTTTTCACCGGTTGAGAAAATCAAGAAAATGACTGAACTAAAAATACAAAGGTATGCTGGAACAAAGAAGACTATTTTCCAGGTTTCAGAGCTTGTTAGATCCATGTTAGAAGCCTTTGCAGCCTCCAGAATGTTTCCCGTGAGGCCAACACCAACTATCCCAGCCAATGTCCCAGCTGTATTTGAAACCCCCATTACTATACCAGCAAATTTCGGAGCAACATCCATATGATTCACTGCAAACCCTGCTCTTCCTAGAGCCAGAAAACCAAGAGCTACTGATGAACAGATCACAGTCCCTGAGGGCGTCCCGAATGAAGGAAGGGCCATAAGTGCAACAGCCGAGACAACAAACCCAATGGTGTTCAGCAGCTTTCTTGTCTTGGTAACTGATAAGATCCTTTTGGTAATCAGGTGGTCAGCAACCACTCCACCAATATTGGAGAAAATAAACATGTTGAAATAGGGAAGCATCTTTGAGGATCCCATGTCCTGGAGGCTAAGCTTAAGGGCTAATTCGAAATAAGTAGGCAGCCAGTTCATGATAACATACAAGGCATAGTGGAAGGTGAAGTTGTTCACGACAATTGCCCAAACAGGTAGACTAAATATAATCCTTCGCCATGGTATCTTTGCAGTGCGAGGTGCAACAACCCCTGTTGCTTGCGCCTTAATCTTCTCTCGAGATGCTACCTTTGGCATTGACACTTTTGGAAGGTCAGTGCGAGGTGGCTCACTGGAAAACTTGAACCATATTATAGACCATGCTACTCCAAGTACTGCTTCAACAAAGAAAACAGATTGGGGTCCCATGTGCTTCACCAGACTTGGGAAAAACAGCATGCCACCAGCTGCCCCGAGGTACATCCCTGAAGTTGTTAAAGACACTGAGCGAGAGCGCTCCTGTGGCGGCACCCATTGAGCCAGAACTGTGTGAATGGCAGGAAATATGAACCCTTGTGCTACACCAACAAAAAGGCGAGAAAAGACCAGAATGACTACTCTGTTGGGGTCCAGTGGAATGAGACCGCATATCAAAGACCACAGCATGAATGACAGCAGTAGAACACGTCTACCTCCCAATCTCTGAGCTGCCCATCCACCAGGAATTTGTGACAGAACATAACCATAATAGAACATGGAGAGCATCATGCCTTTGTTTGCTTGATTCACGTCGATTGCGTCAGCTGCAACGGTGTAAGCAATCGAGAAACCCACACGCTCAATATAACAAACATTTGTGCACATGAATGTCAGCAGTACTATGACATAACGCCTTGGGAACTTCATTCTCGCCATTACTAATTAGAAATGTACCACAAAGTGTTCTAGCATCCTTTCAATCAGGCCACCACTTGCTGACCTCCCACGAATAATCGCCAGGGTTTACCATAAACCTGTCTTTCTTCCTTCCATCTCTAGGGATGCTAAGATTTGAAACAGGCAAAATACTAATCATTCACCGATATGAAACAATGTGGGCTTCTTCACTTGTGCTTCGTATATCCATAACAGTTTACTGATCCCATAAGAAAAATAATACAGACAAACCACTATGTGCCGAACTCAAGAGACCTGCTGAATTGGGAAGGAAAAAACAACACACAAATCAAGCCATGCATATTGTGCTACGACCATGCAATGTGAGAATAAGAATTGGAATCCTGCACTTAGCCTCTACTATGCTTTGGATGGAAACTGTAATGTGCAGAACATGGAGTTTAGACTGTCACAGCCTTTTACAATCCAATAATAATAAGGAAAATATGGCCAACAGATCTTGGATTTTAGTTCCTTTCATGAAGGAAACATGTTAATGTCGATGACTGAACAGGCTCATTACCGGGTACTGACTGAGCTTGATCCTACTCATATCCTTGACTCCTTGTAAGTTGTATCATAGTGCTATAAAACCAAGCTTGGATGCACAACTATAAGCAAGAACTAACTAAGCCCCAGTCCCCGACCAACAACTGTAAGCTTGGAATCTTACTACACTTAGCCTCGACTATGCTTTGGATGCAAACTGTAATGTGCAGGAAGGACATAGAGTTTAGACTGACAAAGCCTTATAACTCCAAACAAAATAAAGAAAAGACAGCCATCAGATCTCGGATCTTAGTTCCTTTTACGAAGGAAACATGTTAATGTCCATGACTGAACAGGCGCATCGAGACCTAAACCGGGTACTGACTGAGCTTGATCCTACTCGTACCATTGTACCATAGTGCTACGACGAAACAAAGCTTGGATGCACAACTATAAGCAAGAACTAACTAAGCCCCAGTCCACGGCCGATCAAACGACCATGTGGTTCCCAATGAAGCACACAATGTCCACACATCCGAAGTAATTCTGGAGGCCAAAGTAAAACTAAATCTCGGTCCGGAAATTATCCGCCTGGACACAGATTTTCGCCGCCAAGACCCAGCACGGACCAGATCACCGGGAGATCTGACACTCCGAACCCCAAATCCTAACCACAATTCGGCAACGCGCACGCTCGCATCCTAAGACGAGGAATGGCGCCCAAACAAGAGGAGAAGGGGAGAAAGGAAAGCGGGCAACTACCTCGAGATCCGGGAGTTCTGTTGTGGCACGGCCGCCTGTGGGGAGCCCGGCCTTGGGGCTAGGCTCACGATCTTGCCGTTGCGGGCGGCGAAGGATAGGCAGCGGAGGAAGAGATGGGCGGCGGGCGGGTGGTCGTCGTGATCTGGTCGTGCAGTGCGGTGGCCTGCCCCTGCTGCTGTTCGGGGCGGTGTGTCATGTTTCAGAGTTTGGTTTAACTTAGAACGGGCAAGGACATGACAGATCGAAAGCAAGAGCTCAACAGTTCATCGAGATATGATCTCTCTTTTTTTTCTAATATAAGATCTACTATCTCCGTTCCTAAATATAAAATATTTAAACTTTTTTAGATTCACATGGATTTAGATATATTTTAGTATGTTTATTTACTTATTTCACTGTGTATGTAGTTCACATTAAAATATATAAAACATCTTATAATTAGAAATCGAGGTAGTATTTTCGATAAGAACACGGTGCATCCATCACAGTGTTGTTTGTTCGTGTGATCAATTGCATGCAAAATACTCCTTGACGTTACATAAATCTTAATTAGCTTGAAAAATTACAAACATGTGTATTTTTTTATAATACGTAGTAAACATTGGATGTACTATTGGATTTCAAATAGGATAGCATATGGCTTATGCATTGCAGTTCTATACATCATTTTGACTTTGCATTCTGAAGTTGTTTTTACTTTTATAGTTGCTTGTTAGTGGAACTCCAAACTTATTTTTACATCTGGTCCTTTATGGAATTCGGAAGTTCGCTTTGTTTTGCCCTTGATGTTATATTCTTTTTATGAAAACATCAAACTTTTTTCTATTTGTATTATTAAACCTGTTTTTCATTTTAGCTTCTTTGGGTATTTCTTACCAAAGTAACTATAATCTACAATGTTGCCACCACTTTGCTTTAGAAGTACCAAAACCATGTGTTTGTCAAACTAGCCCTCTGTCGCTGGATCTAGTTGGAATAGGCTTGGTGAGTTAAGATCTGGCTAGGGCTTTGACACCAGCTTCATCTTGGGACACGACAACAAAAAAGTCTCTCTCTCCTCTCCCGACATCTTTGGATCCTCGCCTCTCATGTGATCTCCTCCTCCTCATTTCGAGCAGCACCGCCAATGATCGACGTGACCATTGTTGTGCTCGTTGTAGGCATGGAGGCTTGCCCAAACTCTTGAGGAATGATGGTTATGCTTGTCTCGGGTATGTGGCGGGGGAGTGATGGCGGCGAGCAACCTATGAGGTTGTGAGCACGAGAAAATCCTAGTCACCGGAGAAAGGGCCAATAAATTAGTGATGTTCAGAGTTATCATATGACATGAGATGGGACAGACAAGGCCTCGCTCTTTGACAGGTCGTCAAGGCCTGATAGGGCCCATAGCTAGAAAGGAACGATTAGAAAAACATTGCGGCAGCGAGAATTGCATGGTCTTTATTTATATTAGGGCATAAACATTTTACACATGTCCTAACTCGCACATCCACATGAGATTTTTAAACATGCGACACGTAGATAGTGAAGAGAGATGATAAAATGATCGTCTCTTCACACAAATCCTATATATAGAGATCGGGTGGAGTGCATAACACTTGTACTGTGGGTGGTCAACCCAGTATCCTAACTAGTCACTATTATTAATCTCTTGCGTATTCTGCCAATGTGGACTGCATAACACTTGTACTGTGGGAGGTAAAAAATCCATTATATATGTTCTTGAAAATACTTAGCCCGTCTAAGATAGGACAATTAAGATGGTTATTAGTATCTTTTGTCGTGACTCACCACTCGCGGCCAACCCTGATAATGAGAGTGGCCTAACCAAGACATGCACCTTCAGGCCCCTATAATTAATCAACGACATAATAATGGTCAATAAGAGCTGCTTCATAGCGACAGCATGCATGGTTACTGGTTAATAAAAGCAGCCTTGTAATGCAAGTCTGTACGGTCATCAACACCCCCAGCCAGAGCTGACGTTGCTCTTCGTGCGTCAACGTAACTGACCGCAGTACGTACCTAGGGCCGATCGAAGCGTTTAGTGCAAAATCAGCTAAGTGTATTTTCAGTTGGAGCGGGCCGGATTCGCCCTGACCAATTAAGTTGATAACAACTAACGTACCTCTCGTAAGAGTATAGACTATAGTGTCCAGCTTCAGGTGCGCCACCGTCTGATTCTAACAAGTATGCATATTGATTATTGCGCCGCGCTTGGAGCCGTGTTTTCTGGGCCTGTTGGGCCCTGCAATCAAGTTCGCGTCGGGTTGGCCCGACTTTATGGCATTCGTTATTCCCGAGTCTCGATAGCAGAATGGAGGATTTTGGGGATTCTTGATTGAAACTGAGCTAACAGTAACACCTCCGCTTAATGGAGAACCCACCATTCGCCATCAATTGGAGGATTGAAGTACGGACCGTCCCCCGTGGGAAAGGGACGACGCAGTGCACAGATGCGGTGGGTGCACCTGCCCCCGCCGGCGATCGATGGGGTGAAGCTAAAGAAATCTCGCGGAACGTCTCGATCGTTGGGAAATGGTAAGCAGGGAGAACACGGTAGGGGCGACCGGGCGAGGCAACGTATAGTAGCCGGCTGTTGAGGGCTAGCTCCGACCTGGCCGGCGGCGACTCCTTCGCGCGCGCGCCTGAGGTTGCGCCACCGTGACTCAGCCGGCGGTACCTGCTGGCTGCTGCGTTCCATTTCACGCATCTGCGGGTTGTTGGGACTCACAACCTATGATAGATCACGCGTCAGCGTCGGTCGATCGTATGGTGTTTTCTCGTACGTTCAACGTCGCCGGTGGGTGGCTGTCTAAGAAAAAAACCTTCCCGGCCGGAGACGCTAGCTTTGCTCGATAGGTACATACTGCGTGGCCGGAGTACTTAAGACCCTGCTTGGAAAGTGTCACAGTTTGTGTGTTTGCAAGACGAGCTAGCTTTATATAATCAGACCATCTTATCAACGAATTAGCATAACCCTGGGCACACTAACACTTCCAAGAAAGAAGTACGGAGTACATACTATAATTCCAGTGGAGAGTCTTACATTAGAATAAGAGATTCCGGTGCATATGTCTAACAATTAAGTACAAGTATTGCTATTAGTAGTACCAGTTCGTCATTACCTTGTTAGAGCATCGGATGCATTTTGCCACTAATAATAAGATGACAGTGGAGCCGCCCGGAGGCGGCACGCAGGCAGGCAGCGTACCCGAGCAAATGGAACTCCATCAATTATACATCCGGATCAGACTAGTCACAATGGGGAGTAACATAGGAGTAACATCAGTGCCACATAGGCAAAAAATCTGATGTGGCAGGTAATTAATGAGGAGAGAGATTGTGGTGGTAACTAGCTATGTTACCATAACATCACACATTTCAAGACAAGATGAGTGTATAACCTATTAAATATGACACTACACACATGTTACTCCCCACTATGTAGGTAGTAACTTAGAGTAGTAACATATGCATGTTACTTTTTTTTTTTTTTTGAGAACACAGTACAACACAGACGCTCACAAATACGCATGTACACTCACCCCTATGAACGCACGCACGCACACCCTACCCCTATGAGCACCTCTGAAGGACGGTGTCGGCAGATCTTGAGGTTGACGAAGTCACCACGGGCGCCTCGCTGTTGACGGGCACGTCACCTACCACTGAAAGAATAGCGCCGAATAATCCTGGATAAATCCAGGTAAATGCAAACGCCCATGCCAAGTCTAGGACTTGAACCTGGGTGGGCTGGTTCCACCACAGGGAACCCAACCATCAGAGCCAAGCTCCGTTTGCAACATATGCATGTTACTAGTCTAAGTTACTCTCCATTGTGACTAATCTCAGCATAAAATAGGAGGCGCCGCGGCGGAATGAGCGGATTGATGGGGGCAGTGGCCGTGATTTTGTCGCCGGGAGGGGCGGCAGTTGGCGCCGGGCCCCCGCGGAGGCAGACCAGAGAGGAGGAGAGCGACCGCACCGGCCGGGAACGGGAACAAGGAGAAGCCACGACGAAGCTTTGTTTCGTTTCGGCGAGTCAAAGCCAAGCCACACTTCTTCGCTCACACGCCCACGCACTCTCCCTCTCTCGAGTCTCGCCATCAGCCTTTTTCTCTCTCTTCCTCTTCACACGCTTTGCCTTTACCCACGAAAAGACAACCAGCCCCCGGAGGAAAAAAAAAGTCGAGAGTAGTTCCCCCTCCCTACCTTTTGCTCCCGTTCGGCGCCGACATCCGCCGCCGCCCCGGCCCGAGGTGAGCGCTGATCCGTGCCCCGGCCGCCGGTCACCCGGTTTGGCCACCGGTTTCGGCTCCCTACCTACCCTCTCCCTTTCGCCGTGAACTGGTCGCGCTGTCGGTCGGGGGCGTGGGGGCGTTTTGGCTGGTCTTCTCTAGTGGTGGCGAATTCGGCGCTCTGCGTCGCCGTTTTGGTTGGTCTCTGGTGGTTCCGAGCTCGTGAGGAGGCTGGCCGGTTTTGGGGTGTTTTGTGCTGCTTTTCGTCTGTGATTTCTGGAGGGGCCTCGCGCGGCGGCAATGCGATTCCCTGGTCGAATTCCGCGAATCTACGTACCAGAATGCGGCTGTTCGATTTTTTCTTTTGAGGAATTTCCCCTCTAGAAACTGAGATCTTAAGCGCCCGTTCCTCGTTCGTAACCGGTGCTCTAGCGCGCCGCTGCCTAATTCCAAGCCCAGTGTGTGGCTTAGTTTCGAATTTTTTGACTGGGTGGGTTTACCGGTTACGTGCTTGCCGTGTCCGGAAATAGCAGAAACCTGGAAGGATTCTATTGACCGTTCCTTCCCCGCGTAGTCGTATGATGGACGGCAACTTGTGCGAACGATTCTGACTGTTGATAATTTTCTATGATTTTTCCAGATAGGAGGCATCCGTTCCCAGCATCGGGTTCCACGGAGGAGGTGCCGATTTGGATATCTGATCCATTTGGAGCGGACTGACCGTTTCAACAGTTCCCGTGCCCCTGTGGGCGGCTGCTGGATTGGTCAATAAAAGAAGCTTTCTCTGGTTGTAGAGATGATGGTGCCATTGTGAGTGGAGATGGATTCCGCGCGAAGTTGGTTCCAGAAGTTCCAGCCGCGGGACAAGTCGAAGAGCCCGGCGGTGCCTGCCAGCCATGGGAAGGACCCCGGGAAGCCCCCGGTGGATGAGGCGCCTTCTACCGCGACGAAGCAGAAGGTCGCGGCGGCGAAGCAGTACATTGAGAACCACTACAAGACCCAGATGAAGTCCCTGCAGGATAGGAAAGAAAGGTAGGCTGGCAAGACTTGAATTATTTTTTCCCCTGTTTTAGCTGTGGATGTAGGTACATGACTCCACGGGGTTCTGTAAATCCAAAATTAGTACCATGGTGTAGAATAGAAAAACAACACACACCCTTTTTCTTGGTATTACACTATTACCGACCAGGATGCTCAATAATACACAACACACACCATGTTGGGATTGGAATGGTAAAGAGGTTGTTAAGATGAAGTCTGTAGAGAACTGAGCGTTGGCTCAGTGGCTGGAGTTCAAGGTGCTGAACCCGCCCACCCGCATTCGAGTCCGCACTGCGCGGATTCCGCTGAGGTGCTATATACGTGTTAATTCGCGGAGAGGTCTCATCCTATCTAACAACGGACAGCTAAAGGAGGAACTCTTCCCCTTTAGTCAACATTTAAGATGAAGTCTGTTGGCCATACAATTTGTTGTTGCCTTGTCAGAGCCCAAAATAGGAAATCCATCAGATTGAAACTCTACTCCAAATTAGGCACGTAGCTTGGTTGGTTTACTTAGTGCTGGAGTCACACAAGCGGCTTAGTAAACGTTTAACTCAATATTAGATATTATTCTTGAATTGGTTTTTTGGGTTTGACAATTAATCTGAAAATACTTTGATCAAGGAGATTGATATATGTGTTTTGAAAGCTGTGTGGCCGCCTGTGTCGGAGACTCGGAGCTATTGATTTTGACACCATCACTTTAATTTATGAACTCTGAAAGAACCATTTTGATAGCCTGTGTCCAGTTTTTTGACTTGTTTCATTCGTTCCAAATTTGAAACTTCTATTTGCATTACCCTCTAAAACATAACCCTGGCATCTATTGTAACTTATTTCAACCTACTTCATGCTTTGGTGTGTAATTCACTTCTATTCGAGACCCATTTACTGGCTACAACTACGTCATCACTCCTTCCTTTTCCTGGTCTACTTTTAGGCGCTGGATGTTGGAGAGGAAGTTACAGGATGCTGAAGTTCCTGCAGAAGAGCATAATAACATTCTAAAACATTTGGAGAAAAAGGAGACAGAATATATGCGATTGCAGAGACACAAGATGGGGGTTGAAGATTTTGAACTTTTGACAATTATTGGAAGAGGTGCATTTGGAGAGGTACCTCTCACTTTGTTCTCTATGTTCTATTTTTGTTTAACCTCTTAATTACATGTCATGATTTCTTAGCCTTGTAATACTGTCCGGTCAATGGTAGGTTCAGAAGATCAATGTTAGGCTTGAAATATTTCTCATACTAAATTTTCCCCTATAAATAGGATCCCTTATGTGATTAGAAACTTGTGATGCTCTGTGCTCCCTCTTTCATATTTTTCACTCAACACGGAACATCATTTCTATTTTATTTTGACATGTAGTAAAACCAGGATTAAACGGTCTCTCAATACATGGTTTTTAAGAATATTATTTTTGTTAGTGCAGTTGACGCGTCTACTATTTTTAGGCAACACTTGCATGGTGTTGTCCGTTCTTCTGATATCTTTTATTTCAATTATATCGACGTCTTCCCATTCTTCACTTTCTCTGTTGTTCTATTGTGAAAATGTATGCCCTGTTATAGCCTGTTCGTGTAATAAAACAACCATCACCAATTCCTTGTTACTCTGAGGTTATCGCTTTGTACATCAGGCTTAATGTCACTCCAAAATGTGATTATGCAGGTGCGTCTTTGTAGAGAGAAGACATCTAAAAGTGTATATGCAATGAAAAAGCTTAAGAAATCTGAAATGCTTCGTAGGGGCCAGGTAACCATGTACGGTCTATCCGTTTTTTTTGTATTTTCCATTTCTTGTTATCTGCTATCTTTTGACAGTCTTATGTTTCTACATATTTCAGGTAGAACATGTCAAAGCTGAAAGAAACCTTCTTGCAGAAGTTGATAGTGCTTACATAGTCAAGCTTTACTATTCTTTTCAAGATGACGAGTTCTTGTATCTCATCATGGAGTACCTTCCTGGTGGAGACATGATGACTTTGCTTATGCGCAAGGACACACTGACAGAAGATGAAGCCAAATTCTACATTGCAGAAACTGTGCTAGCAATAGAGTCCATTCACAAGCACAATTACATTCACCGGTATCGTGTAACTGTTCTCTTGTTCTTTTAAAAAAATTGTTGATTCAGTAACCTAACTTGTATCTTTGTGTTCATTTGGTCAGGGATATCAAGCCAGATAATCTATTGTTAGATCTCAGTGGTCACTTGAAGCTTTCTGACTTCGGTTTGTGTAAACCTTTGGATAGTAGTAACTTTCCAAATTTGAATGACCCAGATTATACATCTGGAAAAGGTGCCAAGCCTTTACCAGATAACACCAGTCGGTTAACTAACTCCTCTGCACCGAAGCGGACACAGCAGGAGCAACTGTCACATTGGCAAAAGAACCGTCGGATGTTGGTAAGCAACATATTCGGGGTTGAATCAATTAATTGGGCAAACAATGTTATGATGCCATGTCTAGTTAGTTGATGTGTAATGTTTTTACACTTGTATGGGCATGCTTGGTTTGATGCCTCATTTTGCCTTGCCAAAACGTTGGCAAGACCAAGAAATGTGGCCCCCAATTGTGTTGGCTCCATGAGATGTTGGCAAGACTTTTTACCAAAATTGAGCAAGGTATGGAATTGGTAGCAAACCAATCTTCATTGCCATAACATGGAAATTTTTGGCACTGCAGTTGGCTTGGCAACTTGGGTCATCAAACCAAGGAGACCCTTCCTAGCCTTTATTTTTGTCTCTGTATTGAAGCCCTCTTCTTGGCCTTCTTCTACCTGGCCTAAAAATGATATGGAATTATTTTGATCATTCGAATTTTCAAGTTTTAAACATTTTTTCACTGACAATGTTTTGAAGTCACTTTGAACCTGAATCTTTCTTATCAAAGAATTATAATTTTTTTTGGAAAGATAAATGAAAGATGTCCTGTTCTAAGGATACATGGTTTTGGTTAAATATGCCAATCTAATATACTATTCAAAGGAAATCAAATATCTCACATTCTAAGCTTTGTACTTCTAATGGATTGTGTAAATGATGCATTACGGTAATTCTTGATAAGCAGTGGTGTTTTTATCTAGATTCTAGCTTTTCTTTTCATATCTGGGTCTATGTTTCTCTATGTTAACAAGTGAATATGCCCACGAGCATAGCTTACATAGTTATACTTTTGTCATACAGGCGTATTCTACAGTTGGTACTCCCGATTACATTGCTCCAGAGGTTCTATTAAAGAAAGGATATGGAATGGAGTGTGACTGGTTAGGGTTCTAATTCTTTTTCTTTAGTTAATTTTGTCATTACGCAAGCTTTATATATTTAATGGATTCTTTGAATCACATTTCTTTCTTCCTTAGGTGGTCCCTTGGTGCTATCATGTATGAAATGCTAGTTGGTTATCCTCCATTTTATTCGGAGGATCCAATGTCAACCTGCAGAAAGGTATCCTCCATTTTATGAAAAGCTGTTTTTGCCGATGATTTCAGCTAATTTGTTTACTCTGGTATACAAAATGCTCTTGTAACTCTACAAAATACAATCTAATCCATTTTATATTCTTTTTGTTCATAAAGATTGTGAACTGGAGAAGTCACCTGAAATTTCCTGAAGAGGCAAAGCTTTCTCCTGAAACTAAGGATCTCATCAGCAAACTTCTGTGTAATGTTGAGCAGAGACTTGGAACAAAAGGAGCCCATGAAATAAAAGTGTGTTATCTTCCGCCTGTTCTACACAGAAGTACACCCTTATTTCTCTTAGTTACTTGCTTAACTGATGCCATCATATCGTCCACTTCAGGCACATACATGGTTTCGAGGTGTCCAATGGGAAAAATTGTATCAGATGAAAGCTGCTTTCATACCAGAAGTTAATGGCGAGTTGGATACTCAGAACTTTGAGAAATTTGAGGAGGTAATATTATGTTGTTTCACTTTATATCTCTCTCTGAACAATATGCAGTAGTAATACTTCCTACTCCAGACACTTGGATAAATTTTGCAGTGCATGGCAGTCGATAACCAAAGTGACCTGAAGTCTTCTCCTTTTTTTTTGTACTGACGGTGGTCTGCAGTGCACTGACTGTTGGCATGGCTCACACATTATCCAGTGGCTAACATAAGGGATTCCAGAATGCTGTGCGCTGTATATTTCCAAGCATTGAAATGTGCAGGATAACGTAAAAGCATGGAGTTGCTAATAACCGGTTGTGACCTTTTATCATACTTACATATTCTCAAAGCAGGATAACGTAAAAGCAGTGGTTGCAATCATTATTTGGTATAGCCAGGAACATCACAGAAACATGGGCGCTAGACATACCTCTACGAAATGTATTAATCACACAAATATGGCCAATTTGTCACTAAACTTGCATGTCTACATGACCTAACCGGCTAACATGTTCGACATCTTTTTTTTCCGAATACTTTTGGGCCTTATTATAACAGTCCTATCCGGTGCACCTGCTACTTTTTGCATCTATGCCTTTTCTGTTACATTTCTTCCTGCCTTATTCAACGGAAAGGGCTGGGAGCGTGTTGGTTCCTCTGGTGCTTTTCTAATTGATTAAACTGCACCGGAGGTACTTAACTCGTAATTTTGCAGGTTAGCTTCTCTTGAGGTACAGATAAATAAATTCAGTGTTGTAACTCGACAATTAAGTTCTTTCCACTCTTAGTGACATGACTAGGCATTTTTTGAAGATTTCTGGTGTAATTGAGCTTTTACAGTGTGCTGCTTGTACTTTTATTATTTTCCATGATAAAATGCTGCTGAGACTAGAATTACGGTTGGGATTATACAGAACTCTGTGAAAGCTGAAGTTGCCATGCTTGCACTCACCATTTTCTTCACTATTCTGCAGACTGGAGCACAAGTTCAGAGTTCATCTAAGTCGGGTCCATGGAGAAAGGTATGCCTAAAATTCACCATGAAAAGCTATTAACTACATTTGCACACTTAGGAATAAACCAGGATTCCTAGTTATTGACTGTATATCTGCTGGTGAAATGTTGTATATCTCTTCCGAATTGCCTTTTGAATGGCATGGGCATGCATGCAGCATACCTAATTGTATTTGTGCCTCAGTTATCTCTACATCCGAAGATAGATACCTTGACCAGTGGTTGAATGCGCATGTGAAAATGCATGCATTTTAGCCATTAATAAAATAATAATGTAGTGGGAAAATTAAGTACTGTCATTTCGTCGTTGAATTGAAGAAATGTTTTCTTTTACAGATGCTTCCATCGAAGGATGCAAATTTTGTTGGATACACGTACAAGAACTTTGAAATTGTGAATGACGATGAAGTTGCGGGGATTGGTTAGTCTCTCTATACTGCACTATTTATTACCTGCTGCTCAGGGATAATTTATTTTTAGTTTTTCGGTTTGACAACTGAATGATGCTTTGTGCAACAGCTGAGTTGAAGAAAAAGAGTTCCAAATCGAAACGGCCAACTATCAAGACATTGTTTGGTAACTAGCACTATCCAGTACTTAACATTGGTTCCCCACTTCACCGTTTATTGGTATGGGCTATTTACTTATATTCATATTGAAACAGAGAGCATGGATGAAGATGAACCTGTGCATGGGAGTTTCTTAAATATGTTGCCCCATAAGGAGGGGCAGCCTTCATCTCACTCAAGCGTTCCACCAGAACAATACCAACCTCGACGTAAATAGGACATGGAGGTTTAAAAAAAAGTAAACCACAGAAAAGTAAAACGAGAAAAAAAACTTGCCTTTTGGTCTTGGTTACCCTTGTCCAACTTTTGTAAATTCTAACCGATGCTTTCTTTAGTGAAATTGTTAAAACAAATCCTCTCTCTCTCTCTCCAAGCAGTATGGTGTTTGATTTTGGCAGCGATGCTTGTTGGGTTCGCGGTATTTTGTTTGATGGTCTCGGTGATTGGTCTCAGGCTATTACTGTCCACAGCATAAGTGTATACTTGTTACCAGCTCTGATGAGCATGTGTATTACAATTAAGTTCACCTCTGCTTTTCTGAACCTTTCAAAGGGATTTATAGCTTATGGTAAAGCTGACTGAAAGGGTTATCAAGGGCAACTATGATTCGTGATTTACATGTGTTCTAGTTGTGCCTTACCGGACTACAGTATTCATGATGCCGGTTTGCTTTGATGATGCTTCGATGTGCATTGCAAATTTGCAAGTTCTGAGTACTTGTGTAATTTGCTGGCATTAGCTCATAGTTCAGGCGATTATGGGTGAAAATAGAGCCATGAAATGTGCAAAGTCAGGTGTGACATGGTGAGGAAAAGGTCTAGGTTTTATATCTAAATTTAGCAAGGTTATGCTTTCTCTTGCTCTGACGATTGACAATAAGTTGGTGAAATCCTATTGAGCCAGCTGCATGATCGATGGAAGTAAACCTGTATGAAATCTACTATTTAGGCGACTATGTGTAATTTAGCAATTAAAGATCTAGTAAGTCTTCAGTATTTTGAAAATTATGTCTGACACTAACAATTTAGATTTGGAATTTGTTACCATGATAGATGTAGCTTGGGAACATTTCCCAGAGAAAGGCATCATGATTTTTAGTGTCCCAATTTTACTACTTACCGTGTGTAACCACTTAGAGACACGATTGTATACAAATTGCTCTCTAGTTGATAATATGACCACACAAAGTAATATAAATCCTGATGTAAATAACTAAATATACATGGCCTTATCGCAAAGCTATATGCTTACAACCCCCTCAAACAAGCATTGTATACAAATCCTGATTGTATACAAACGTAATTGGAATCACTTCGATGAAAAGCACAATACGGTTTGTCTTTCGATGTCTTTTCTATCTATTTTGTAAGTATGAAATCGTACTATTAAGAGGGGTTGCATAATGAAAGGTATGGGTGAAAACAAATGCACGTACACAAACTCAAATTGCATCTACTTAGCCTTCCTATTTCTATGTGCGAGAACCCTTCAATTTCCCACTGGTTCTAAATCTGGAATTACGACCGAAAATATCCATGTGTTCTAGACTGGAACTTCCGAGCAGAGCACCGGAAAAATTTGGACTAGTTTTTGGCACCACTCCTCCGAGCTGCAACCGAGTGGTGCTGTCTGGAAGGGGCAAAAAATAAGGCTGAGAGTTCAACTGAAAAATTCCGGTGTGCCGGAACTTACGATTTTAACATTGGAACTTCCAGTGCTTCAGTTCCTGTAACAGATAGAAATCGAATGGATCTATAAAAGGTCCCAACTTCCCCAAAGAGAGGTTGCTAGTCCCATTTCCTCTCTTCTGAATTAAGACAATCCATAAATGGGCCTAGAACTCTCATTCTAACCCACAAAACTTTTTTACTCTTTAGGTATTGAGAGAAGATAGATCCACCCTTTGACCAAAGCAAAATTTGGTTCCTCATTAATTCCTTAGTGGAACTTATTACTCTTGGGGTTTTGGAACCCTAGATGGAAGGAAGCCTCCTGCAGGCTCAATCTTGGTGTTGTGAATCTTCGTGGTGGCACTGGGAGCCTCCAATTGAGCTGTGTAGTTTGCCCTGACCTTGTATGTAAAGGTCCGGCTGCTGCCTTCATGTGCTCCGCTTAGTGGATTGAGTCTCTTCCTTTGTGGGTGAGCTCAGGAATAATTGGGTGAGCCTTTGTGGCACCACACTCCTCCAACAAAGACGCATTTCGTTTGGCAAAGAATTTAGGAAATTACATCCTCGTCTCTACCATTTCGATTATCTCTTAACTTTACTTGTTGCCTTCATTCTAGTTGTAACTTTTTCTATGTAGTGCTTGCCACATAGGTTGTTCACCTAGTTGCACAACCTTGTACTTGCATTGTATCCCTTATAGTGAAAGGAACTAAAAATTGTTAGCCGCCTATTAACCCCCTCTAGTCGACCATACCGATCCTTTCAATAGGGTCATACAAACCATTGTATACCTTATGCGAAATCACATTGAGACGAAAAAACATGACATTTTAGAGAAATGCAATCTACTGAGATTTATATCGGTGAATGCATGTATTGGCCAGAAAATCACTAGTTGCAACCTATACAAAAAAAAGCATTTACATTTGAGACTCGGTAAAATCTAAAAGAAAAAATACTTTCTACACAGTAAGGCATGTAACTATCTAAATATTTCGATTACAAACTGGCCTCTATATCTAAACCCATAAAGCTAAGGGCGTCTCCAATAGAACACTCCTAAACCCCCCATCTGTTCGTCTAGGGCCGAGGACAAAAAGAGGCCCCAAGGGCACCACAAAACATAGAATTGTTTTGATTTTGTCCACTCCTGCCACACTTCCCCCTAATTCGCGGTATATTTGGAGGAGAGCAAACATGTCCACGTCCTGCTCAGTAACATTCCTGTAAGGCGCACAAGCCAGTTAAACAAATCCCATACCCACCCATTTGTCTCTCCTCTGCCCGACTTCTCTCTCTCGCCTTGAACTAATGCTACCATCACTCCATGTCCTCGTGCCGCTCGGCCTATAGACGCATCCACCAGACTCCGATCGACCGACCGACCCGTCGCATCCCACAACCGCCGGTGATCTCGGGCGGCGGATGGCACCATTCCCTGCCCTCGCTATGGGAGGCAGAGCGAGCCCGCTCTAAGCCCGACCTCGCTCGTCAGCTACAACTCCAAGTCCTCCATTTCCTCCTTCGTCTCGGCCACACACAGGGTATTTGGTCTTTAGACCGAACAAGTTTGGAATTTTGTGTGATCAATTTTGCCTTTTTTGATGGTTAGACCATGGATAGTGAGTTCTTTATGTAACATAATTATGGGGATGAATGTGATCAAACCCACGATCTTGGTAAATTAATTTGTGTGTCAAAGTTATCTTCCAATACATTTGCATTATCAAGTATGTCGAAGGTGGAGGCGGTTGACATGACGACATGACGGCAACGCCGAGCATGGGTTCATGAAGGCGGGATCTTCCTGGTGGTGTGCCTTGCTTCACGGCGTGTCTCCTTGGTGCTGACCTTGTTGACAGACGTTGGTTACGAGGGAACTTCTTGGTGGTGTGCCTTGCTTCACGGCATGTCTCCTTGGTGCTGACCTTGTTGACAGACGTTGGTTACGAGGGAACTTCTTGGTGGTGTGCCTTGCTTCACGGCGTGTCTCCTTGGTGCTGACCTTGTTGACAGACGTTGGTTACGAAGATCAAGCTGTGCTTTGTGTTGTATTTTCTTTCTTTTTGTTCGTTGGCTGTAATCTGATCTTTCAGCATCATGTAACTCTCGCTGTGGTTTTAGTTTTATCAATTTAAAGCCGCGGGCACTTGATGCCTTCTATTATCTACAAAAAATGAAAATTGATAAGCCGACGTGTCCACGAACAAAATAGACGTGCCCCGGGGAGTGTAGATTTGTGGCTCCGAGCTCTAGTGCTCCCTCCTCCACGCGACTCGTCATCATTTTGAAACCCCAGTAATTCCATCTGAAAATAATGGCTTCGCCTCGCCACGCCTCGCCGCCGCCGGGGAACATGGCCGAGCGGCGCTACACCGAGCAAGAGACGGCGCTCGAGATCAAATCCCTCCGCCGCATCGTCGCCGCCTACTTCAAGTACGCAAACCCCGACCCCCATCCTCTCCTTCCTCTGCCCCGAACGAATCCTCTCGTTTCCGTCCGTCCTCACCGCTTGGGGTTCCTCGGCCCCGCCGCCGCGAGATTGATTGGGTGGACTGGATTCCGCGGCGGAGCTCAGTTCCAGTTCATGGCCCTTCCGAGTCGTAGGGTTTAGGAATGGTTGCCCGTTGCCCCAGTTTGGGAGTACTGGGTGCTTTCCGGAGTTGATTTGGGACTCGCTGGAAAATTAACTGGTGCCCATGGTTGGGGACTAGGCTTTGCTGCGTGTTATAATGTTTGGGCGTTTGCAAATATCACCGTCCAATTTGCTTCCGTATGGGCCAGACAGGGCCAGTGTGGGCAGGGAGATTCAGTGTGTTCATGATTGATGTATCCGAGACAATAGTGGATTGGAGTTGCACCCTTGCATTTGATTGTTGCTGATTAAAGCCGCTGGAGAGCGTTTTGAGCTCTCAAAATCTGGCCATGTTAATCAGACCATCCGCATGAAATGGACTAACGATATGGATATTAGGAGATGTAGTTGGTCAACTGGATGTACTTGCAACATCATATTGGTGACATGTATTTTTTCCCAGGTCTTGGTTTATTTTGATTTTTCGTCGTTGATGTTGCACACTTACGATGTTCCCTGCTTTTTAATGATTAGTGACTTGGCACAAGATGATATCTATACAATATAAATACATCGAAACAGTCATTCATAAATATTGCCATTTTTCTCCCCAGGTCTTGGGCCTTTTTTTTTACTATAAAAATAAATATAGATATTTTGCTTTTGTAATAGCTATCAAGATGCAGCAGAGAAAGATGTGAAGAGATATGAACGGTCATTCAAAATGCTTTCTCCTGCCCATAAGGTTTATTTTTCATAGAGTCATCCCACATTTAACATTCTTATTATTGATCCAGGTTATCTAATGCTTTATGCTCCCTTTTGTATTTCTCTGTGCAGGAACTTCTGTTTCACCTTGGTCTGAAGTACCAAAGATTGAGATGGTAAGTACTATTATGTGCTTAGTGCTGGATCTATCTCTCATGCTCTACATCATCTGAAAGAGTGGCTTGTTAACTGTAATATATGATTGATTCAATTAGTCCAAGTGGAATCACCAAACCTTACTTTTCCAAATATTTGATATGTACCAGTGTTACCTGGACTAATCTGGGCATCTGAGATTTTCTGACGATGCTCTATCTTCATGAGTTAGGAGTTCGTTAACTTATTATGAAGAAACTACCTATAGCGTTTTCAAATTAGTTTTGGCCATACTTGTTAAACATCTATCCTTTGTTTTTGCATTTTTGCATTTCAATATGCTTACACATGTGTTATAAATGAGTACCAGATGTGGTAATGACATGTAGTAATTGGGATGGAGCTAGAAAAATTATACTAGAGGGGGCAGTTAAACAAAGAACCTCACATGTTTGGTATTGCCGGGCCATACAATAGAAATTGAGGTAATTCTACTTATATCTAGGGGGGTTACACAATTTTTTTTTACCATGGGGGTAGCCATGACCCCTGTGCCGTCCATGCGTAGTACTATTTGTACGGAAGCCTTTGTGCGTACAGCGTACTGTTCAGTGATGATTGATTCAACTTTTTGACTACTGATATTTGATGCATTATTACTTCACAGGTGTATATCCATGAATACATCATTTATCATGAATATGCTCGAGGTATGTTCTTTTTGAGACTGTGTTTGTTGAAAACTGCAATGCACACGATGGTATTCTTAAAAAAGAAAGAACTGCAGGCATTTGATCCTCCTTTCGACATGAGTCAGAATGTTGATGATGATTGTCATGATTGTGCGGAGCACATGCATGGACATAATCATGCGGATTGTGCTCATTCTAGCGAGAGGGTTGATTCCTCAAGAACTTCTGTCACCATAAATAATTCTGCATTACATGCTCAGCATGATTGCCCAAGGGAAGAAGCGAAGAGTAATGAATGTTGTGGACAACCTGGGAATAAGAAGGTAAGTCCTCAGTCTCAATCCGTTTATTTTGTAAACATGCCCTGTTTGAATTGTAAAGTTTTTTTTTTGGCAGCTTTTCAGAATACCATTTTTTCTGAAAAAACCATATTTTTACTACTCTGACGCATTTGGATCTAATAAACATCGTAGCTTAACAAACTGTGCTATTCACTTATTCCAGTTACTGTGGTAATTCTTAGAGTACTAGGAAAATGTACCCCAAACCTTTTCCTAAACAGAGAAATCGAAATGCTGAATTGCTGGTCTCTCGCATATGTTGTGTCCTTGTGCTTAATTGCGTGTAGAGTAGCACATGCATCTTTAAAGCACTCTCGTTTATCTCCATGGAATGCATCTACCGCTAGCTCTCACGTACAGAGTAGATAGGGAAATGTTAGTTAGAGTACCTTATCACAAGGAGGTTAGCTTTGAAGCTTTCATGTAGTGTATGTAAAATTGATATGTTTGTTGGTAAACAAACTAATGACCTAATTTGTGCCTGCATCCCTATCAGGAATAGTTTCAATTATTTACTCCAATGGCTAATTACCTAACAACATTGAAAATGAAAACAAGATACAATACTAAATACTGCAATTGCCAAACATCCCTTGTTTTTTTTTTGCCAATACTGTAAAACAGTATTATTCGTATTTGTGGTATTTCGTGCCTAGAAGTTCTAATATTGTAGTTAATAGAAACTGTGGTTTTAAACTACTTTGCACCCAAACATAAACACAATAATGAGTGTTTTCACGTAGAAGTCTGTTACTATATTTGGATACAACGTTGGTGATATGTCAATTCTCCTTTGTGTTGCATGTATAGTCTGACTGATTTATATCGAACAGGATGAGGAAGTTCACATGGCGGGTTGCTCCCAGCATGCTGTCCCCAACTTGGGGACATCCCAGGATATGGATAAATCATGTAATGGTGGTGAAGATGCAAGTGCAACTGCTATTACAGATTGCTTTGCATCTTGTACTGATGAAAATGTAAGCTCCCTTGCAAGATGGAAGCGTTTCTTTTTATTCCATATAGTTCCCAAATGCATAATTCAAAACTTAGCCTTGCTTTCACACATGAATTTAATTTTGACATGCCTAAACGAATAGTGCATGGACACGACATGCTTGTTATTTTCTCATTAAAAACTTGTAATATATTTCGGGAGACATCGGTCAGTATATTACCACTAAACATTACTCGGAAATCCTGATAGTTCTGAACTTCTGAATTTCTGATCATGATATTTGATGAATTTAGGACCCGACTCGAATTTGTTTACTTTTATAAAATCGGGCATGCGGAAAATTTATACTCAACCTAGGTCAGGAGGCTATATTGCAAAAATATGCCTGGCAAAGAGTAAACCAGGTATTGCAACTGGTACTCTTTCTTCCAGTCATCAATCCTCTAGGGATTTGTTGCATATCCACTTTCTTTGCAAAGTGGAACCACTTCATATGTTAGAAAATAAAAATTGGACATTCACATTTTTGGATTTGTACAGAATATCGGTTCATATGGTGTTTATTTATACCTAAAAGGTACTTACTCAAAGTTCAAAGATTCACTTTGTAAATGGTGACCAATTTAAGCCAAATTGGAACCTGCAGCTTAGCCAGTGTGATTGAGCATTGGCGCCACACCATAGCCTCCCCACCGCATATAAAAAATTAGCCTCCCCAGCAGAATTTAAGGTTTGAGCATAGGTAACTCGTCATTGGTCCAGCTTTCCTAATTTTCAGGAAACTCGTCAATGCTCAATTTAACAGCAAACATATCGCGACCCACTTTAAGATATCAAGCACTGATTCCTAGTCCGGAGTATAATCTTCTGACACCTTCTACTTGTAGATTATAATGTATTTAAAATAACTGTGGATTATAACAATCCTGTTTTCGTTATTTCAGGTAACTCCAGGGCACTGCATGCCTCCATCTTTGCACTTGGATGTTCCTCCAGTTGACGTTGATAAAGTAATGGTTCTCATCATTTACATTCCTCTGATAGTCTGATAGTGATAGTAAATGCTATAGGGGGATGCTAGGCAAGGGTGTATACTGGTTGACAACCCAAGAAGTTGCACTGAAGCTGGCATTTCCTGAGATATGATATTAGTGTTTTTTTAATGTTTTCTACTTGCCTTAAATTTTAATTCCTTAGTCATGCTATATTTTTGCTGAAGTCGTCTGCATGCACGTGTTCAGGTGCTGGTCCCTTTGCCTGCATTTGCATTTTTTCCTTCAGTTTGTGTAGTTTCTCTCTTGGAATTTTGTCTGCTTTGTTTCTTCTATTATTCAGTCTATTCCTATTTATGTAGGTAAGATGCATCATAAGAAATATTGTGAGAGACTGGGCCCAGGAGGTAATTTTCTGTAACTGTAGATTGTTTTATAACGTATTTGAAGTAGAGCTTCTGTTTTTCTGTACTGGTCTAATTTTCATGTTTCTACCTTTTTTTTGTTCAGGGTCAGATTGAACGTGATGAGTGCTATAAACCAATTCTTGAGGAACTTAATCGTCTTTTTCCTGACCGGAGCAGGTAAACATGCATTTTCCCATTATCCAAATTTATTAAAACCGTTCACTCGTTTATCATTTGCTGTAACATGCAACATTAATAATTGATCAAGAACTTTTTGTCGTTGTCCATATTTTGTCTGTGTTTGTGCTCACTAGTTTGCCAGCATGGTGTTTGGGCTGGGGCTTATAATGGAAACTGACTAATCCTTTGAGATGGTATTGTTTTCCCAGTAATCTTAGGAAATTATTTTGAAGCTGCTCAGCCATTACAGAACCTGTGAGGTTGAACCTTCCTTTGTTTTCTATTTGTTCAATCAAATCATCTTTAAATATGAGTTGGGCTCAAGGAACAAATTGACAAAGTTCCTGCAGAATAGTGTTGTCTTCATACTCTTGAATGTTTGTTTATGGCATACTGGTACTACTATTTATTTGCATGTTTCCTTAAGGTTCAGCTATATTTTGCCTATCACCTGCTCTTACAGTGCCCATGGATGGTAGCTCGAAGCATTTCCGTTTACATCACAAATAAACAGAAGTTTCTTCCTGATTCATTTCTAGCCTTCCATCGTTAATTGTATGTTTTGAAATTCACAGGCCTCCATCATGTTTAGTCCCTGGTGCTGGGCTTGGGAGATTGGCTCTGGAGATCTCTTCCCTGGGTACCGTATAGTGATGTTCGATTGAAGATTAGCTAATAAAATATATTTGTTGTAATTCTGTATTTTCCCCTTGAACAGGTTTTGTAAGCCAGGGAAATGAGTTCTCATATTACATGATGATCTGTTCGAATTTCATTTTAAACCAGTATGTCAATCTCTTAACTCTGTGCTACAAATATTTATATGCGATCAAGCACCTTACTTTATCAAGTTGTGCTCATAATCCTATTTTACTACATATTCCTATCAGCACGCAAGAGGCCAATGAATGTACTATTTATCCTTGGATACACAGCAACTGCAATTCTCTCTCAGACAATGATCAACTTCGGCCTGTTTCATTTCCTGATATTCATCCCTCAAGGTATAGTACACCGTGTTTTTAACATTTTATTATCAGTGTCAGCACCTCTACAGTGTGATATGTTTCCATGCTTCATGCTGTGTACATTTGGTGCAAGCTGTATAAATGTATCCCTGTTGGATGCATTTGGACCCTAGTATTCTCATGGGCGAGAGTACAACCATGTTGATTACATTTGTAAATCAGATTTAGATTATGGAATATTAGTGCATTATAGGTCCTATTTCTGTGGTCTCTTGTAGGTCCTGGAACGTTGAAAATTGCCATCCGGGTCTGCTGCCCTTCCGGGACTCATAGATGATTTTCAAAGTTCGAGAACCTATGTGAGACCAGGGAAATAGTTTGAGGACCTATAATGCACTTTACTCATTTCAGAATGTCGAGTACGCTATTAAAAGTTTTTGCAAAACCTACAGAACAAATTGACATTTGGATGTACAAAATTATCATTTGGCACTAAAATGTGGTGTCACATACTTACATTTGATTCTCTAATCTGAGCTTCGTTTTATTTTAGAATCGAGTTTACTACTTGAACTTGTTCAAGTCAGCTGGCATTTTTTATACTGTAGGTAAAAGCTGAAATTTTAGTTCTATTGAGTGTGGACTTCAGTTAAACAGGGATACACTGATTCTTATCTGTTTGTGTGGTTCATGTTGGCATATTTAGCTCACATGTGCCTCTTTTCTATTTACAGTGCTGGGATAACCGAAGGATTTTCGATGTGTGCTGGAGATTTTGTAGAGGTCTACAGTGAGGAGAGCCAAGAATGTAAGTTCACTCACTTCTCTTATTAATGAGATTTTTACTAAACAAAGCAGGAGTCAAGATTATTTAAAATTTCTGGGGCCCTTTGACTCATGATGCACATATTTGAATTGATTGATGTGCACTATTGGGTTGGTGTGTTCTTGAAGGAATAGTCAACTTTCTTCTCACGGATCATGAAACCTCTAGTTCTAGGTGCATTAATGACGAAAAATAGTATCCTTACATACTTTCTGAACCAAAGAGGTATGTGCTGTTTCAGAATCAGCTTAACTCTGCTTCTGCTTGCTACAATCCTAATGCGTTCCATTGAATAGTTTATGGCCGGAAGTGGGCATGGAACTGCAGGAGGCTGAAGTTAGGTGGTTAGATTGGGCGTCTCCAATGTTGAAATAAGGACCATAAGGATCTAGTACTTAAACATTGTGGAGGTTTTAAATGGCTATAGCACATGTAATGGGGCCCAGCTTATGGCCTTCATATAAATTAAGCATGGGAGACGCCCTGGAAGCAGTGTGGTTACTAGTTAAATATTTTTGGGAACAAGGACACTCCTGCACTGGGATCACTCCATCACTCGAGCAATGAAATCAACCCGGCGCCAAGAAATCACGCACGCGTTGACTAGGCCGTTAATTGGGAATGTCCTGATTACTCGCCCTGGCCGACCAACTCAATGAACAGATGTATTCGGCACGGTGACCGTGCGAGCAGCGATTAACTGGCCGATTAAAAGTTAAGTCGTCCGATTTTTTGAACACTGCTAGTGGAGTAAAGCAGGCCTTAATCTGATTTGCATTTAACGCTATTAACTTTGAGAGCACTGAAGCACATCCTTTAGGAAATCATGTACGCTATTGATGCATGCTATTACTTTGCTCATGGATGAAGTAAACTGAAGTATTTTTTTGAGTTTAATATTCTTGCATTTCTCTGTTCACTGTTTCATTTTCTAGTATGTACTTGCGTAATGGATAAATGCTGTTTTTGACATTCTTACAATTCTTTTCTGTTCTTCCAGCTGCATGGGATGCTGTTGTAACTTGCTTCTTCCTGGATACGGCACACAATATTGTTGAATACATTGAGATCATATCAAAAATTCTCAAGGATGGTGGGGTGAGGTCTCTTGTTCTAAGATTTTGATTACAATAGATATTCTTCATGAGAACCAGTACTGCCTATGTTATTTTGTGAGCTGATTTGTAGGGGAGTTCATTATTTAGTAAAGTTGTTTCTCCAGTGCTATTATTATACCTTGTGTTTCTCTATCTACTGTAAGCACTAAGTAATTGTGTCAATTTGAATCAACAGGTCTGGGTAAACATGGGTCCACTTCTGTATCACTTTGCTGATTCTTATGGACCAGATGATGTAATTGCTCATTTGTTGACCCCCATTATTTGTACTAATTGAAGGTGGCATTATTATTGCCTTGACAAAATTTGTCTACTTGAACTCAGGATATGTCTATCGAACTAAGTTTGGAAGACGTGAAAAGGTAGCTTACCATTATGGATTTGTGATGGAGGTGAGGGTCTATGCACTATAAACGGACTGTTGATGTTTCCACACATTTTACTGATATTGTGTTTTACAGGTGGAGAAAATGATAGATACCACTTACACAGCAAATATGGCATCAATGATGCAGGTAAACCCTTAGCCATTTGGACACTTAAATCAAGTTGTTCTTCCACGTTCCAAGCACGGTATCTCCAAATAGCAGCTAGTAGGTGATTGAATCTATGATGTATAGTTCTAACATTGAATGTATAACGTGATCAAATACAAGCCTGTATGTCTCAGTTGGAATCTTGGTCATTTTTAGCTCCCCCCTTTATGTTGTGGACTCGTACATGCTATAAAACATTCAGTGTATGCGTCATGAGTTAGTTATACATTATGAATTACTGTTATGTTGTTGATACATTCTCAGTGGCTAGGTGTTATACAACTATTGAAGATGCTCCTCTTAGATTAGTTGGAATTACATCCGTGCTTGAGTTTGCTAGTTGATACATTTTCACTACCCATAATTATATTAGTATATGCTTATCTCTCCTGTTTGAATTCAGTTTATGACAACAAGCCTTATTCCCACTCTGTCGAGTTGCAGAATCGATACCGTGCAGCATTTTGGACGATGAGGAAGGACGCGTCCCGATCAAAAGCGAAGAAGAGTCGGTGAGGTGAAGATCCTCTGTTTGGAGTGGTTCGCATGCAAGCTGTTTGCATTTAGAAGACTGAATTGTGGTCAGTCGATAGTGATGTTTATCCGGAGGCTGGAAGCCAGCCTAGGTAGGACAAATAAGGATGATCGGTCCGTGGCACCATCTCTCACCATGAAGCTCAAACCTCATACTCTCATAGTGAATCGTGCGATAGAATTTGTGTGGCATTACTTATCGAACGATGATGTACTGATGACTGTCCCTGGGCCATCTGAGTGCTATAGTATGAAAAGAGTCGACCGTGCTATATAAATTGGTTTTGGGGACTACAGCTCTACAAGAGATGTACCGTAATGTTTCTTATTGAGCAAAATAGATATTTGTACTGTTTGTAGAACGGTAGTGTAATGTCTGGACCGCGTTGTTTTTGCCACCATCGGCATTCGACTGCTGTGGCTAGCATGTCTGGATGTTAACAGCAGAGGATCTGAGACTCCATTCTTGTGGTAGTATATATTGGCTCTACCCACCATAATTTTTGTAGAATCTTTTTTTTGCGAAAACGCAAAAGCTTTGCGTTTCTTTATATTGAAAAGATAGGAGAGTTCCAGTTACAGCCTCCGAGGAGGCCAACAACAACAGCCACCAGAGCACTCGGCAGGTTGTAGAATTTTTGTAGAATATTTTTGTAGAATCTAGCAAGAGCACTCGACAGGTTTAGCATAAAACAACAGCCTTCTCACGGTCTCACCAGTTCTGCACCGGTGAGAAGATTGAAGGCTAGGGGTGTGAGACAACTCTCTCGGAACTTGGCAAATAGCGCCGTAACTTCGGGAGAAGGGGTGTCCCCTCACAAAAGGGGATCACAGTGACCAGGTTTGGGCTACTGTTTACCAAAAACATAGGTCTCCACAATATCATAAGGCTATGTATGAGGCCTGCCAATGCCGGAAGGTCAAGCAAGTTGGTGAACAGGGAAGCCGGCGACCAAAGCCCCGGTGAACGGGGGCTGTGACTGTAACGGTCCTAGGAAGTCTCCCTGTGTGCCATTTGCCTTCGCGATGCTCAGACTGGGTGTACATCATGGCGGGTGAAGCCACATCCGCGCCTATGATTTCAGCAAACCTAGGAGGTGTGTGCGCCGATATGAACGCGCATGCACTGGAGGCAATCCTTATCTTCTGGGAAAAAAAAAAGGGAAGCATGCAGGGCACGCTTTGTTCTATTCACCAGAACGCTCACTGCTCTCTCTCCACTTCAGCGCGGTTCCCGCCATGCTGGAGTCAACAAATAAAAAAGCGCCATTGCCTGGGATCGAAAACGTGCCCAAGTGACAGGCAGGAATACTTAGAGTTAATAGCATAAAACCACCACATTACAACTCAAATTTCGAAAAAACCACCACTTTGTGTTTTGATCGCAGATACCCACCAGTATTCACGAGATTGTTTGCAATTCGCGCTAAACCGCGTTTGAACACGAATTGACACGGATTCTGACAGTGGGACCGCCTCATTTGATGACGTGGCAGAGAGAGACAAATTTCGGGCACACGCGTTGACCGCCGTTAACGTCCGTTAACGGACACGGGTGGGACCCGCTCGTCGGTCGCTGAAGAGTTCTGCCCCCGTGGCTCGCTAGGTCACTCGCACTCACGCTCTCCTCTGTTTCTAGCTCGAGCGACTCTGGCGCCGCCGTCGCCGCCGCCGCCGTCGCCATCGCCGCCGGTCTTCTGTGCGCGGCGTCCGCCGCCCGTCGTCGCCATGGTTAGCTGGCCCGACTCCGACAGTTCGAGCACGAACTACTTCGGGGTAAGTTCCCAATTTCTAGGGTTTGTGGGGAGATTTCGATTTCGAGTGATTCCGTTGATGATTTCGTGATTTGTTTGCTTGTATAGCACTTGACGGATGCGGATTTTGCTCCAGCCACCTTCGACGACCCCATATGGAATGGGATTGCCGTGGGTTGTACCCAGTTGTGTCGCGTGCACAAATTGGAGCCCCGCAAATGCGTTGCATTCGAAGGGATGAACACGGGCCGCAGGTTCTACATGTGCTCAGTTCAAAATGTTAGTGTTTCTTTCTCGTTGTACTGATTTATCACTGAAATATTGCTAGCTCGGATCTAAATGGTAGTTTGGAGTGCTTAATTGTTAGTATTGTTAGCTCAGATCTCGATTTAGAATTGTTAGCACATGTAGTAACTTATTAGTGTAATTTGTTAGCATTGTTAGCTTTGTACAAGTACATTGGTATTCGAATTGTAGAATAAAATGTTGTTATGTTTGAATCAGTGTTGTTTGAATCAGTGTTCTTATATATAAATTGTAGAATAATATGTTGTTATGTTTTTTAGGAAGTTGAGAACTGTGGTTTTGTTGACTGGGTAGATGGAGAATGGACTGGTACTGCCAAGAATTCTCTTGGCAAACTTTGGGGATTGTATGGAGAGTGCAACAGTTCCAGAATTGATGAGAGGATTGAGAATGCAAGGCTTTTGAAGGAGCTGACTGATGAGAACAAGAAGCTGGAGAAGAAGTACGACCATATGGTAGCTGAAGTGAACAAGTTCATTGATGATACTTGCAAAAGTGGTAGGCAGACCAATTATGAGAGGATTACAGAGGAAGGAAGGGAGAAGGAACAGATGGAGCTTGCAATGCAGCTGATGGAGAAACAACTTGCTGAGCTAAAGAATGTGCAGAGAACTCAAGCAGATGTGATGAAGGCTAAAGGGAAGGCCTGGGCTGAGGAAAAGGAGGTTCTGCAGGCGGAAAAGGAGGCTCTGCAGGCGGAAAAGAAGAAGCTAGAGCAAAATCTGTTTGAACTGTTCACATTTAGTGAAAAGAACAGGGAGAAGTTGTCAAAAATCGGGGCAATTTGTGATAAGTAATATGTACTAGCTTTGAGAGTTCAGGGTCAATTTGCACTAGCTTTGATCCCTGTCAGATTTGCTAGATGTCATTTGTAATGTTGAACAACTAGTTGTCTGTAATATTTGGTACCAATGTGTGCTACTATTTGTACTGATGTGGAACAATTATGTGCTGACTATTTAGCAATTTGTAAATCTCTGTGCAACTAGTTGTCTGCACTCTAAAAGAAATGTTGAAAGTTTTGTAAAAGTGACCATTTAGGGTTGTCGAGACCCCTCGACGAGACTCGACAACCCTAAATGAGATGTTCATAGTTTCTAAAAGTGACCACAAATGGGTTGTCGAGACCCCTCGACGAGACTCGACAACCCTAAATGTGATGTTGAAAGTTTCTAAAAGTGACCATTTAGGGGTGTCGAGACCACTCGACGAGACTCGACACCCCTAAATGAGATGTTGAAAGTTTGTAAAAGTGACCATTTAGGGTTGTCGAGACCCCTCGACGAGACTCGACACCCCTAAATGAGATGTTGAAAGTTTGTAAAAGTGACCATTTAGGGTTGTCGAGACCCCTCGACGAGACTCGACAACCCTAAATGAGAGGTTCAAAGTTTGTAAAAGTGACCATTTAGGGTTGTCGAGACCCCTCGACGAGACTCGACAACCCTAAATGAGAGGTTCAAAGTTTGTAAAAGTGACCATTTAGGGTTGTCGAGACCCCTCGACGAGACTCGACAACCCTAAATGAGATGTTCATAGTTTCTAAAAGTGACCACAAATGGGTTGTCGAGACCCCTCGACGAGACTCGACAACCCTAAATGAGATGTTGAAAGTTTCTAAAAGTGACCATTTAGGGGTGTCGAGACCACTCGACGAGACTCGACACCCCTAAATGAGATGTTGAAAGTTTGTAAAAGTGACCATTTAGGGTTGTCGAGACCCCTCGACGAGACTCGACACCCCTAAATGAGATGTTGAAAGTTTGTAAAAGTGACCATTTAGGGTTGTCGAGACCCCTCGACGAGACTCGACAACCCTAAATGAGAGGTTCAAAGTTTGTAAAAGTGACCATTTAGGGTTGTCGAGACCCCTCGACGAGACTCGACAACCCTAAATGAGAGGTTCAAAGTTTGTAAAAGTGACCATTTAGGGTTGTCGAGACCCCTCGACGAGACTCGACAACCCTAAATGAGAGGTTCAAAGTTTGTAAAAGTGACCATTTAGGGTTGTCGAGACCCCTCGACGAGACTCGACAACCCTAAATGAGATGTTGAAAGCTTCTAAAAGTGACCATTTAGGGGTGTCGAGACCACTCGACGAGACTCGACACCCCTAAATGAGATGTTGAAAGTTTGTAAAAGTGACCATTTAGGGTTGTCGAGACCCCTCGACGAGACTCGACACCCCTAAATGAGATGTTGAAAGTTTGTAAAAGTGACCATTTAGGGTTGTCGAGACCCCTCGACGAGACTCGACAACCCTAAATGAGAGGTTCAAAGTTTGTAAAAGTGACCATTTAGGGTTGTCGAGACCCCTCGACGAGACTCGACAACCCTAAATGAGATGTTCAAAGTTTCTAAAAGTGACCACAAATGGGTTGTCGAGACCCCTGACGAGACTCGACAACCCTAAATGAGATGTTCAAAGTTTCTAAAAGTGACCACAAATTCAGAAGTACTTAACCTTACAGCACATAGTCTTAAACCACAAATGTAGGAGTTGCACCAGCTTACACTTAAGTCTTACAATACATAGTCTTAAACCACAAAATAGGAGTTGCACCATATTACATCACATAGTCTTAAACCACAAATTCAGGAACTACTTAGTCTTACAACACAGAGATTTACTCAGGCTTCTTTCTCTTGTATGCATTTGCATTCCCTGCACTCAAATACTGCATAATCTTGTGAGTTTTTTTGCTAGTCCTGGTGCTTACCCTTCTCTCTGCTGGTACTGCATTAGAACCAGCAGTCCTAGGTGCAGAGAATGGTGCCCTTGGTGCACTAGGACAAGGAGTTGCTGCCCTTGTTGGTGCAGCTCTTGGTGGTGCACTTTGGGTTGTTGCAGCTCTTGGTGCTGCCCTGGGAGTTGTTGCAGCTGACACAGGTGTCCTTGGTGTTGCTGAAGGAGTTGGTGCTGGTGCTGCCCTGGGAGTAGTTGTTGCTGACACAGGTGCCCTTGGTGTTGCTGAAGTAGTTGTTGCTGAAGGAGTTGGTGCTGGTGCAGCAGAACTTGAAGATCCTTGTGTGTAGTACTGTCTCTGTACATATAAAGTAAAATTGATTAGTAGGGCATACCTTGTGCTGGTCCTTCCAAAATTGCAGCTCCTTAAATTTGATTCTGGTCATACCTGGTGCTGTTCCTTCCTCAGTTGCAGCTCTGGACGCAGGGCAGTAGTACAGTTTGTGTATCTGTGGCCTGTCTGCTTGCAGTTTCCACACGTGATACTGGCCATTCTTGACGTATCTTTAGGTGCTGGCACCTCAAATTGTCCTTTCCTCCTAACAGTTTGTTTTTTGCCTAGCTTATCTCTGGACAGTGGTGGGTCTATGTCTCTAGTGTTGGTTTTTGGCCAGTCATCAGGCCCAGGGACAGGGTATATGACACCCTTGTAAGCTTCCTTGTACATGGCTAACTTGAAAAAATCATTGACATAGTCCTCTGGATGCTGCTTGATTTTGGTCATCACTGAAATTGCATGATTGCAGGGGATACCAGTGACATCCCATGCCCTGCAACCACAAGTCCTTGCTCTCAGGTCAACAGCATGGACTCCAGGACCTGAGGTGCTAACTTGCCACAGCCCAATCTCAGCATTTTGAGCCCCGCAACCCTAGCAAATTTCTTTGCCTCTTCCAATTTCTCAGAATAGAAAGGTGTTATCTCCCACCTTGTAGTTTCTGCTTTGATTCTTGTTTTACAGTACTTCACCATCAATTTGTTTTTTATCCCATCAATCATTGTCTGTATTGGCTTACTCCTAACATCTAATATCATCTTGTTGAACACTTCACTCAGGTTGTTCACAACAAGATCAGTTTTGCACACTGTGTCAAAGGCATGTCTAGCCCATGTTTCAACAGGTATCTTCATCAGCCAGTTGTAACCTGGCTCACATTCCTTTTTTAAAGCTTCCATGGCTTTATCAAAACCACTCTTGGTATAGGAATAACTAGCTGTGAAGATCAGTTTCTTGAGCTCATCACCTCTATATCCATCTCTCTGGAAATTGGCATATATATGCCTGAGACAAAACCTCTGAGGAGACTGAGGGAACACATGAGCAACTGCTTTCAGCAAACCCTGGTATATAAGAAATATTGTTACAAAGCTAAGCCAACATCTAGGTATAATTAGTGTGATGCAAAATGTAGTTACAAATGCACTCACCTTTTGCCTGTCAGATATGATGGTATAGTTGCCATGCTTCCCAGAAGTTCCAATACAGTATCTAAGCTGGGTAAGAAACCACAGCCAGCTAGCCGTGTCTTCTTTGTCTACTACACCAAATGCAGTGGGAAAGATGTTGTTATTGCCATCCCTCCCAGTTGCAGCAAGTATTTGTTGTCCAGTGCTCAGTTTGATGAAACATCCATCCAGCCCTACAGGAAACAGCAGCAGGTTATACAATGTTAATTATGAGAACAACAGATAATAGAACAGCAAACGTACAACAGATAACAACATCAAACTTACCAATAAATGGCCTGCATCCATTTAGAAATCCCTCTTTGGAAGCATTCAGGCACACAAATAGACCATGGAATCTTGGATTTGCACTTGGCTTTTCCACAAGCTCCTTGGTTGTAACTATGCATCTACTACCTGGATTTGTGTCCAAGATGGCTTGCAAATAATCTCTTAGCCTTGTATACTGTTTGTGCTGATCACCCATTACAACATCAAATGCTTTCTTCCTTGCCCTGTAGGCTTTGCTCCTTGGCACTACCACCCCAAATTTCTGCTTTGCATTGTCAATCAATGTATCAACACAAGTATTTGGATCTGTCCTAACAGCTTGCTCAGATTGTTTAGCCAACCAATTTATTGTCACCTTTGTCTTCCCACCTTCTGTTGGACAAGTATGCATAGGTCTGAACTTCCTAATGCAAAAGGTTTTCTCATTTGCTATTTGGGAGGCAGTAATGTAAAATGGGCAATTGTTCACCCTGGAGATAATTCTGTCTTTCTTCTTCTTTTTCTTCTCTTCTGGATCAATGATGATTTTGCACTTGGCAATAATCCTGTCAGAATTGTTTCTGTGATAAGAGAAGCCCCTAAGCTCAGCAATGTGGTAATTCACAAGAGCTACTCTGAACTGATATACATCTCTGAAGCAGAGCTTGACAGCAAACTGTTCATGTGCATTGATTCTGTCTTCATCATACCACACCCTCTTTTTCATCTTTTTGAGCTGCCTCTTCCTCCCACTAGCCAGAGCAAATTTCTTCACATATCCATCATCATCACTGTCACCTAAATCATCAGGACTGCTGTCCTCATCAGATGTGGGCACAAAATAATTTAATTCTTCTTCATCTTCCTCATGATGGCATCTGGTAGTTGGCCCTTTACTTTTTAGCCATTTCTTCTCTTCAAAATCATCTACAGGCACCTCCTCTTCCTCGGACTCTTCATCTGCTGAGCACAACTCCTCCACATCTGTTTCACCTTCAATGTGTTCTTCTGGATCTTCTCTTTGCCTTTTCTCTGCCTGCATCTGCTCCACCATTAGTAATTCTTCAGGATCTGCTCTCTCTTCTCTCTTCCTCTTCAATTCCCTTATGTATTCCAGCTCCTCTGCTACTGCTTTGTCATGTTCCTCAGCTCTGTACTCACCCATGTAGAACATATCATCATCATCTTCAGAGTCAATTACTTCCACAGGCACAGACTTACCACTGACAATTGCCTTTCCCTTATCCATGTTGCAGCTCTGCTGTGTGTCAAGAAAAAGAATATCTGAGTAGTCAACTGCAACTGGGTAGATGGCTTCATCATCATCACTGATGTAAGTCACTCCATCTTTGTCCACAGAAATAACAACTGGCTCATCTAATCTCACCTGAGCTTCAGAGTCAGGCAAATTCAGTCCAGCTGGTACATGACCATTCTGTCTAATTACTGTCAAATTGAGCACCTTCTCCAGCCCAAACATTTCTAGCATCTCCTTCACCTTTGCCATGTTTGTAACAGGCTCCATTCCTTCAAAGCCAGCTCCTTTTTCCTTAACAAAATACATAGTATCTTGATAGCCATACCCATGCCCTTCTATCAGTGCCATCAAATTCTTAACAGTAATATCAGACTGACACAAAGATCTCTCTAAGTTGTCTTCACCGGGGAAATGGAACCTAATTTCCCAAATATCATCATCCAAACTGCACATACAAATACAGAACAAACATTTGTTTAGACTATGTACAGCAGCACACAGAAAACAGGACAGCAGCAAGCCACTAACCCTAACCCTAAACCTAGCCTAAATCATAACCCTACAGCATCAGCAAGCAGCAACCAGCTACCCGAAAGCATTACCCTAAAGCACCAGCAAGCAGCAAGCATCAAGCAGAGGGGTGCGGCGGCCGGTTAGCAAACTTACTACACGCCGCCGAAGGAGGACGCCCACTGGTGGCTCGTCTTCGCCGGTGAAGCCAGAACCGCACTAGCCAGAGCCGCGGCCGCAGCTTGCTCCGGCGAACGCGGACGCAGATCTCCGTCCTCGCCAGATGCGCCACCTCCAGATGCGCCGCCTCCAGATGCGCCGCCTCCAGATGCGCCGGAGACGCATTCCCAAGGGTCGCCGGAGACGCAGTCCCAAGGGTCGCCGGCGGCATCACCGGGAGTAGCGGCCGCCATTGCTCAGAAGCGGGGGAGAGACAGAGGAGAGCGTGAGTGCGAGTGACCTAGCGAGCCACGGGGGCAGAACTCTTCAGCGACCGACGAGCGGGTCCCACCCGTGTCCGTTAACGGACGTTAACGGCGGTCAACGCGTGTGCCCGAAATTTGTCTCTCTCTGCCACGTCATCAAATGAGGCGGTCCCACTGTCAGAATCCGTGTCAATTCGTGTTCAAACGCGGTTTAGCGCGAATTGCAAACAATCTCGTGAATACTGGTGGGTATCTGCGATCAAAACACAAAGTGGTGGTTTTTTCGAAATTTGAGTTGTAATGTGGTGGTTTTATGCTATTAACTCGAATACTTACCACAATACTACAACGACTCGCTTGTTGAATTTACGTACAGAACATTTTGTTCATTACACATCGATGATACATATCATCTCTAAACTTTGCACCTACCCTCCATGCCGTGCGCGCTGTCCAGCCTCGTCGTCCCGATCACGACGCCGGCAGAAGCTTTCGGCCCGGCCAGGAATGCCATCTTCGCTCGGCGGCGCACTACGTTGTACTTATACCATCGCGTAGGTACATACGTGGAGGCTGGAGCATAAGGCTTGTTAGCACCATGGCTATTTTTTGCTTCGTAGAATCAATTGCAGGATTTAGGTGAAAATCATTTTTGCTACAATTGCATAGATTTTTTTTGCTAGCGTGAACCTTTTTGTTTTGCATCAGTGCAGCAATTGCGGGATTTGACAAGGATTGGACACATGTCAGCACGAGTCGAACAGGAGGATGGAAAGTTAGGATCCTCTAGGGGACTCTCAGCAGCTGACTTAGCATAACCTAGATGTAGGTGTTACGAAAACGGGCAAGATATGCATTCTGAAGATGCATATCAAGCACGCAAGCAGCTGTAGTCAGGGGTCCAATCGTGTGACACCATGTTGCTTGTTTTTTCAGTCTATTATATTATTCTACCAGCCATGGAGATAGACACAATTTGACATGGCACAAATACATTTAATTAGAGCACATACATAGTATTTCACGCGGTATGAATTAATTATATATGGCACGGCGTGCATGTTTATACATAGAACAAGCAGCCATTACATACGCACAAACTTGCCATCACACGCATGGCCGGTGGGATTACGATACACAGCCACATTTAAGATGGCCCCGAAATCATGCATGTTTGGGAAGCAAATGAAGGGAAATGAAGAAATAGGGTTTCGCCCCGCTTTATAAATAAAGCACAACGGCCGAACCGATACAAAGTGATGAGGGGAACCTCTTACAAAGCAGATCACAGATAGAAAAAAGAAACACAGAGAGAACCAAACTTGCCACCGAAGACATCGGAATGGGCAGGAAGTACAAGGCTCCACGACACCGCCCCCAAGAGGGTAACGACGTAGCACGCCGCCGCTGTCGAGACCGGAAGATGTCTTTGTTATTCTGTTGCGGTCGTCCATGGCTGGTGGGGGATTGGGGTGGAACGAGGAAGAAGAGACAGAAGGAATGCGGACTGTCTGCCACAAAGTAGAGACAATGACAACCGAATAGAGCAGTTGCTGGAAATAGCAACCGATGTTCTTTTATATCCAGATGTATTTTGTATATTTCGCTAATCTTTTTTTTCTTTCATGCATTAGTTTATTTGCGCAGGTATGTTTGGTTGTTGGGTGGTTCCGGGGAGGAGGCGCCATGGCCGTACGCTTTCAACGAGCTTTCGGTTCCGTCGCTTGCGGCGGGCGGCTTCCGCGGCTTCTACATGAGTGGGGTGCTCCCTGTCCCGGCGATGGCGGCGGCCTGGTGTCTTCCTCTCCGGCGTTGCGGCGACGGAGTTCGGCGTCAGGCTTGGAGGCGGTTCAGCGGTTTGCTTCCTTCATGCTGCTGTTGTGCGGAGCTTCGTTGGCTTGTTCTTCTGCGTGTTCTTGTTTCTTCCTTGTAATTCTGTTGTAACACGCAGTGTGGATCCTTTCACAAAAAAAAACATTTAGGTGAAAATCATTTTTGCTACAATTGCATAGATTTTTTTGCTAGTGTGAACCTTTTTGTTTTGCATTAGTGCAGCAATTGCGGGATTTGACAAGGATTGGACACATGTCAGCAGGAGTCGAACAGGAGGATGGAAAGTTAGGATCCTCTAGGGGACTCTCAGCAGCTGACTTAGCATAATCTAGATGTAGGTGTTATGAAAACGGGCAAGATATGCATTCTGAAGATGCATATCAAGCACGCAAGCAGCTGTAGTCAGGGGTCCAATCGTGTGACACCATGTTGCTTGTTTTTTTATATTATTCTACCAGCCATGGTGATAGACACAATTTGACATGGCACATATGCATTTAATTAGAGCACATACATACATACATAACAGTATTTCACACGGTATGAATTAATTATACATGGTACAGCGTGCATGTTTATATATAGAACAAACATCCATTACATACGCACAAACTTGCCATCACACGCATGGCCGGTGGTAGTACACAGCCACATTTAAGATGGCCCGGCCCGGAAATCATGCATGTTTGGGAAGCAAATGAAGGGAAATCATGCATGGTTGAAAATGAAATGAAGGAAAATCATGCATGGTTGGAAACAAAATGAAGGGAAATCACATCATGCATTGTTGGAAAGCATCCAAGCCCGGTGACACAGTCGCTGGCGAGGCAGCCGGCAGTGCATGTCGCCGTGCTTTCAGCCTCGCACTCCTCGCATGTCTCCACGGGCACGGTGCATGCCTTGCAATCGAGGAAATCGATGCTTTGCGCGGACAACCTGCATTGCCTGCATTCAAGGGAGAATTCCGCCAGCGGCCCGCCGCAGTTGGATGCACATGGGTCGTCGCCGCATTCCGGGCATGGCGTCGGGTTGCAGGTGGATGCACATTCCACGGGAGAAGCTTTGAGGCAGCTAGCTTCACATTTGGACCTGCAGTTTCTGCACAGCGTGGCCTTGTTGCACTGGCCGCAGTCTGCAGGCGCTGCTGCCACCGGACGCCCTGGGTTCAGCAGGGCCAGCAGCAGCATGCCGCAGGCGATGGCCAGCTTCACAACGCCCACAGCGCCACCAGAAGCCATTGTCTGCTGCTGCTGCTGCTAGATATGGGATATTGCTAGCTAGAGACGTAGGAAGGTATGTATGAGAGGCAGATGGTCTAGTTCAGTGAGGAAAAGAGAGTGGGTGTCCTTAATATGGAGCCGGCGATGCTATTTATAACCAGTTTTTCTTGCGAATACATATTTGCATAAACGACCCTAGCTAGCTAGCTTACATAACATATATACAGTTATTAGCTCCTGCACGATACAATCTGCCTGTGGCCGTCCAATAAACTACGGTACCTTAATTATTGACCCATCAGATCGACCAGCTACTAACTTTACTGTGAAATAAGGGTCTCATATTCAAACTTAATGAGTGAATTGAGAAGCATTGCACATCTAGTATATACATAGTAAAAGTTAATTTGATGCTAAAATGATCCGAGGTCCCAACTTTACTGCTTCAATTAACATTTTTTTTTGAATCACGCCCTCCACTCCCAACTCATAATTAATAATCCACTCGGACGAGACGTGCGCGGCATAATGTAGTGCTGGCCGTACGTGAACATGGAAGAAGAAAATTCCAAGTAAGAATCATGTATAGATAAAATTAATACATCACGCTGATCGCATGGCTAATTATTAAGCTCTGTTCCAGCACTATATAGTACAGTACGTAAAATTAATCACTAGGTAGCGCTTGTGGCACGATTCTAGCAGGTTGTATTAGCTAGCTAGTCAAAATATGTATTTTGTTTTTTGAAACGAAGGCAAAAGTTTTGACTTATCCATTAACTAAGCAAAAGCTTGTCAAAATATATATCCTAATTTTATAGCAGTATATATATGTGTGTGTGGTGCAAGTTTAATCAAGGAGATGGAGAAGAAGTGCTGCCAGCTGCTTTGCGAGCAGTGTTCGGCGTAAAGTAGTGCTGACCATGAACATAGAAGAAGAAAAACAGAAATAAGATCTGACATAATTAATAAATAAGGCTGATTGCACAGCTAATTAAGCTCGGTTTCATGTACTAATTAAGCATATGCTATATGTCCCAACTAGCTAGTCAAATTAGTAATGTGCACCAATTAAGACATGGTAGCGTAAGTGGTGGATCATATCGTATCAGATCATAGCTTAAGTGGTGGATCATAGCGTAAGTGGTGGATCATAATTAATAAAAGCCATTGTTGTGATGCTGCTGCTGCTGCTAGATATGGGATATGGCTAGCTGCGAGACGTAGGAGGTACTAGGGGATTAAGCGCGGCCTTCGCCGCACCCGTGGGCAAATTTTTTGATTTTTTTAAATCGTAAAAGTGTTGAAATTCATTTAGAAACGATATGGAAATTTGGAATTTATATTAGAAACGATATGGAAAGTTGAAATTTAAATTTTGGTCGTGCATATGTAATTTGATGTGATCCCGTTGATATATTTGTAATTTTTTTATGAACATGTTTAAAATTGATGGTTTGCATTATTTAGAATTACTTCAAAAGCATATGGATAGGTCGGATTATTTAAAAAAAAGGGGCATTTTTGAAATTATTAGTTTGCATTATCGCAAAAAATCATATTTAGAACTACTTACAATTATTCAAAAAGAAATGTCCACATTTTTGTTGGATTGTTTTCTATTTTTTTAGTTTGGATTTTTTTTTTGGACTTTTTTCAAAAAAAAAGGGTTATTTTCAAATTGTTAGTTTGCATTATTTAGAATCATTGCAAAATTATATTTAGAATTGTTTGCAATTATTTTCGAAAAAATGTCAACATTTTTTTTGCTACTTTTTTTTATTTTTTTTAGTTTTCGCGGCTTTGCCGCGCCCGTGGGCTAAATTTTTTGAATTGTTCGGTCGTAAAATTGTTGAAATTCAAAAATTGTCTAGGTTGTGAAGTTGTTAAATTTTTTGAAATGTCCATATTCAAAAGTTATTCAGATCTGGAACCGTTGAATTTTTCTAAAAAATACATGTGTAAATTGTTTAGTTTTTGGAATTTGTTAAAATTGGTAACTTATTTGTATGTAAATTTGTTTTTTAGTTTGTTAAATATTTGAATTTTGTAGGAATAAACGATTTTAGTATATGCAAAATTGAAATTTGATCGTATTTTGAATTATTGTTTTTCCATATCTGTAGGTTCGAAATACTGTTGTAGTTATTGTTCAAATATTTATAAAACATTTTCGCATTTTTTTTATGTTTATATATTTGTTTCATATTTTCCTGACGAAACAGCGAAAATATGTTGATTAATTAAAATTTATAAATACATAATGGTTTTAGGTTGTTTCCAAATATTTTTCAAATTGGAATGTTCCAAAATGTATGGATTTTAACACAAACAAATTAGATTTATTTTCTGAACATTTTGATATATAATTCATGTTTTTCTGATAAACCAGTGAAAAGATATTGTTTTTTGCAAATTTAATGTTTTTCTGGATTTTATATAATAAACCGGGCCCACCTGTCAGGGTTTTTCTATTTTTAAACCATTTTCCGAAATTCCACAGTCGCTGACAGGAGGGGCCCACGCTGACGTCGTACTGACGTCAGCAATGGCGCGGACGGATCTGGCCGCGGATCCGCCGGCGACGGCGCGGCCGCTACAGTGCGTTCTGGGCCGCGCTGATCGACGCGTTCGGCGCGCCTCGACGCGGGCTGCCAGAAGGTGGCGGCGCCGCCCCTTCTGGGTCGCCGGAGCGTCGCCGGAGAGCCGCAGACGCGGCGGAGGACAGCGAGCATGGCGGCCGCGATTCCGGCGAGATTAGGGCGTCCCAGCACCTGATCTCCGGCGAGGAGGGAGATGCGGAGGCGGCGGAGCTCGCAGTAGCCGTGGATTTGGCCGGGGAGGCGTGGAGCGGCCGCGATGCGCGGCGGCGGCGGCGGCGATCTCGGCGTCGCGGGAGAGAGAGAGGAGGGAGGGGGGCTGTGGCATTTTTTTCAAGAAGGTCCCTGCAGTTTTTTTATTCGCGTTTCAGTCCTCCCGCCATCACAGACAGGTACTTCCGCGGGTTTTTTTTTGAAAAATCCGCGGCCACCGGCTGGAACGGGCGCGACCGGCGCGTGACCGGGCGACGTGGCGACGTCCCATTGGAAGAAAATCGTCTGCTACAGTGCAGCGGGTCTGGGGGCGACGTGGGCGCATCTCGGCCGTCGATTTCGCGGATCGAACGGCTGCAGTTTGCCCGCGACGTGGAGGGCTGGAGAAGGCTGGGATCCCACCATCTTTTATATATAGTAGAATGTATGAGAGGCAGATGGTCTAGATCAGTGAGGAAAAGAGAGTGGGTGTCCTTAATATGGAGCCGGCGATGCTATTTATAACCAGTTTCTCTTGCGAATACATATTTGCATAAACGACCCTAGCTAGATAGCTTAATACTGCATCGAGTATATACAATTATTAGCTCCTGCACGAGACGCGCGCGGCATAATGTAGTGCTGGCCGTACGTCAACATGGAAGAAGAAAATTACAAGTAAGAATCATGTATAGATAAAATTAATACATCAGGCTGATCACATAGCTAATTAAGCTCTGTTCCCAGCACTATATAGTACTTAGGTAAAATTAATCAGTAGGTAGCGCATGTGGCACGATTCTAGCAAGTTGTCCCAGCTAGCAATGTCAACTTAGTTATGTGTACTAGTTAAGCATATGCTATATGTAGCTAGTCAAATTAGTTATGTGCACCAATTAAGACTCTCGCATACCCGGAAAAGTAAGTACATAGTGTAGATAGAAAGAAATAGAATCTCGTGTCAACTTGGAAGTCAATAGTAGTAAATTCACACGCAGCCAATGAGGGTACGAGCAACACTCGACAGGATAGCCTAGGTGGTGGATCGTATCGTATCGTATCAGATCGTATCGCGTGTTCCTGAAATCGAGATCATTATATATGTGCGTGATGAACGAGCAAATGATAGCTTAGCTGGCGCTGCGTTCGATTAAGGGTCTGCTTGCGCACAAATAGCAATGGTGATCTCACATCTATCTCCATCATATTCTTTTGTTTGACTTTGAATAAACAAGTTTTTTAAGAACCGAGGGACTACATCGCAACCCTAAGAATGTAATGGTAGTGCCTACTCTGGTGAAATGTTTGACTATACCCTAATAAAATTTCAGGCGCTTTTGTCTTTTGTTTTAGCTCAGAATACAAACCATTTTGATTTTACATCCTGCACGTTTATATAGGCAACCTGGCTTAATTTCGTGGAGCAGCTAGCTAGCGATCGTAGCTAGCTGTCCAAGCTAGGTGCGCGGCGTCATGTAGTGGTGGCTGTGAACATGGAAGGAGAAAATCAGAAATAATAATCATATATACAGAATTACAGATATATTTAATACAACACTAAATGAATGCCTGTGCATTGTCGCTGTCTATTAATATTTTTTTTTATCGGCACACATATTTTACGTGCAATCATAAGATGTACGTAAATATTTACCTTTTATAGAGCACGTGTAAGACCTCTATGAAATATTGATGTTTAAAATATACAAAACGTTGTGTGAATCTCCGAAGAATTTTCGGTGGGTAGCAAACCAGTAAAAACCAATTATCAACGACCATGATGCATCCCGTTGGTTCTTATGCAATGTTTTTTTGACAAGTTTGGTTTAAACACCCACAAAAAATCCAAAAAATATAAGATGTTTGCCCTTTTCCTTTTCTCAAGACACCCCTCCTTTGTTTCCTTTTGATTTCTGAAAAAAGGGAAAAGAAAACAGGAAAAGGTGGTTCCCAGCCAGCTTAAGGCCCAGCTAGCCAAACCCAGCCGACCGTAGCCGGGAGCTCCTATTTAGCGCTTTAATCACTGGTTAGCACGGAAACGTCTGAAGATTGCTCTGCGTGGGCCGGCCCAGGAAGTTTTCTTTCCAATTTCGGTTCTTTTTTTTTGTTTTCCGAATTTCAAAAAGTCAATAAAAATGTTTATAAATTGAAAAAAGAACCATTTTTAAAAATAAACTGTCGTGTCTCGAAGCACGGACACCGGGAGTAGAGGATACCCCTTTTTAGGTTTGGTATGGGGCGCGAAGGAGGCTGAGAATCGTCTCTTGGGTGAGGCCTAGATCAAGCTCTCCTCTCCACGATCAAAGCATGCAACCAAATGGACACAAGGAGCTACCCAGGTTCAGGCCGCCCGGAGGCTAAAAGCCCTACTCCTGCATGTCTGAATTGATGGGTTCTTCATAGTGTGTCTTACAATGGAGGCTTCCGGGCAGGGTACCCGGAAGGGTTTTGGCTCGAGGTAGACGAAGGACATATCCTGACCCGGAGGAGATCACCTTCCTCTCTACCCTCGCAGCCCTAGTCTAGTCTTGCTCTGGTTTGACTTGTTCCTCTTCTTCCCCCCTCCCCCCTCCTCGCCGTGCCTTGGTCCTCCTTTTATAGGCCAAGGGGATACCACAGGGTCACGTGAGGAGCACGGGGGGCCTTAGGCGGGAAGAACCCTCCGCAGCTGGTTTAGGGGGAGACGTGGCCTCTCCTCCGCCTAGTATCTTCTTTGGGTTAGGTGGGAGCGTCCACCTTGGGGGAAGGTCTTCTAGCACGAGGTGGAGAGCTTATCCACAGTTGTACGGAGATGTACCCGAGAGGGAGCCCGGCCTCCTGCCGGGAACTCGGGCTCTCGGAGACTTCTTTGTCTTCCCGCATGGTTCGGGGACCCGGCAGGCCTCCAGGACCGGAACCCTTTGTCGACGTAGGTCTTGCTTGGTCTTCGTGAGGTTGGAGGGTGAACCCGCCAACCTGACTTGGGTCTTGGCCTTGTCCATCTTCATCTTGGGCCCATGTGAGGTGGACCCACTTTGGCAGCACTAGGGGAACCCCGTGTTCCACTGCTGTGAAATAAACATTTTTGGAATCTAAACCATTTTTAACTATGAACCATTTAAAAAATGAATATTTGCAAACACGAATCATTTTTAAAAATGATTCCTAAATTTGAAAATGGTTCATAAATTTGAAAAACGGTTCATGAATTTGAAAATGGTTCGTGAATTTAAATTTCCAAATTTTTAAAAAATTCATGAATTTGAAAAAATGTTCATGAACCATTTTCAAAATCTGAACATTTTTAAAAACTTGAACAATTTTGAAAATCATGAACTATTTTAAAAGTCTAACATTTTTTCAATATCATGAACCATTTTCAAAATCTGAAAAATGAGAAAAAAACAAACAGAAAAATCAAGGGAAAAAACTAAACCGAAACATAAAAATGAAAAATAAAGAAAGAAACAGGAAAAACGGACAGGAAAAAAAACATAGGCGCAAAACCAAAATCCGGTGCTAATTGGGCCGGCCCAATTGCTAAACGCAATGCATGGGGTGCGCGTTACGCCGCTAACCGGTGCAACGGGCGTAGAATAGGAATCCGCACCCTAGCCCTTACGGGAGTTTCACCCTCGCTCCCAGAGCTGGCCATTTGGGCCTGTGCTTGCGGGCTGGCCTGTTAGCACGCATGCTCAGCCCGTGAGGGGCCTGGCCCATTTGTTTAGATTTTTCTGTATAAATAGGCCTAGAAGGCCGAAATCAGCCCAAAATACAACAAAACAGTCCAGCCTGCTTAAACGGGCCGACCCTTTTACGTCGTGCCATGCCGGGGCCGACCCATTGGCCAGCTTTGCTCGCTCCTTTCCCCTTGCCCGCCGGCACTCTCCCTTTGCTAGTCCACCATGCACCCCGCACATTGCTTCTAGCCTCCCACTCGCTCGAGTCCAACCGCGATGCACCGCCGGACGGGACGATCGTGTGACCCCGTGCCCGACTCCTTCCTCGAAGCCACGGTGGAGGAGCACGGACTCGCGTGGACGCTGCGTAGGTTGGGAAACAAGGAGTATCTCGGCTCCGAGTAGATCGGCCGGTGAAGAAGAAGACCACCGGATTGTCTAGTTTTAATTTCATTTTTGTTCAGTTCTATCTCTATGTAAGCTCAGTCAGTTGAACTTATGCACAATGTCTTGTCCGTCGCCGCTAGGTTTAGTATGCCCCAACGAGCAATTAGTATTGTTCTGAACCAGATTTCGCCACCATTCCAGTAGATCGATGGCGGGCTCCACTATGTGTGGCCTTCAAGCGTGCCGACGACGCTGATGATGAGCTCAAGGCCACTACGAAAGTGGCGGAGGAAGGCATGGAAGGTGTTGTGGCCTGCCTCGAAACCGCGGTGGAGGAGCACGAGCTCGTGTAGGTACTACGCATGTTGGCGATCAAGGAGTACCTCATCTTCGAATAGATAGGAGTGAAGAAGACCATTGGATTATCTAGTTTTTATTTCATGCTTTTTGAATTCTGTCTCTATGTGAGCTCAGTGTGATGAACTTATGAGATGAAATCTCAAACAGGAAACTTGTTTTCCCGGACGAGATTATCCGGGATCTGCTCTAATGGAGGCAATCCCTAATCTTCTGATAAAAAAACGTCGGCAACAATGCATGCGGGACATCGAGTATCGAGCGAGCCGGACGCGCTGTCCAGCATCGCCGTCTCGATGACGACGCCGGCAGAAGCTTCGGCCCGGCAAGGAATATATGCCGTCTTCGCTCGCTCGGCGCACTATGCTGTGCTTTGCTAGCACCACGCACATATCTATCCCATCTGTATGTGTGTGTTTGAAGTCTGAACCGAGCCACCGAGGTAAATCTCTAAGTCGATCGCGTTTTAATGAGCACACCAGCTTTCTCCCTCGTCAAATTTCATCACAGAAAAGACAGGTAATTCGTGACAAATTCTTTTCCTGGCCACACGTACACCGGTGTTTTGGCTCCATGGTGCATATGCGATTTTTTTTAAATAATATTTTTTTAAACATTAATTCGGAAAATAGCGCGCGTTTTCCAGAATTTTGGAAAATAGCGCGGCGTCGGCAACGGCCGAGCCGAAACCTTTCAGAAGGTTTCGGCACGGGCAATGCCGAAAGCAGGTTTCGGCATGGGTAACGCCGAAACAAGGCTGTTTCGGCACGACCAGCGCCGAAACCCTGCTGATCTGCATGCGATTCAGCCTTTCGCGTAATAGCGGGTCCGGCAGCCATGTTTCGGCTCTGGCCGTGCCGAAAGTCACATTTTACAGGTTTGTTTTTGTTTTCCCCGAGTGTTGGCGCATATATTGAGGCTCATATTTCCCGCCACCGCTACTCCCGCCATTATTTTCCCGCCACCGGTGCTCTCGCGTGCCCTGTTCTCCCGCCATTATTTTCCCGCCACCGCTACTCCCGCCATTATTTTCCCGCCACCGGTGTTCTCGCGTGCCCTGTTCTCCCGCCACCGTTTCCTGCCATTTCTTCCCTTCCCTTCCTATAAAATCCCCTCCTCACTGAGGTCCCTAAGCAGTCCAGTGTATACACTAGAAAATGTCGATTCCTACCCCAGGTTGGCCCATGGATCGTAGTTGGGTAAGAGATATGTCCGAGCGTCTCTTGTTGTGTGCGGTCGAGTTGAGGGTAGACGGTAAGGAAGTTCCATGGGAGGAACTCATCAGTAGTGACAGTCTTCTCATTGAGGTTGGAGCGGCATTACGACGACATAGCTGGCCAAACAGGTACCCCAGGAAATACGGCAAGAACTTCTCAGGTTGCTTGATAGGTACGACAAGAAAGTTGTTAGTGGAAAATTTAGGAATGAAGCAGACCGTATGTGGTTTGCAAAAAATCCACGTAAGTGGATAGACGAGAGCGAGGACGAAGACGATATCTTCATGCCGAGTGGCGCATTATCGTCGAAAGGCAAGAGTGATGCATCGGCGAAGGATAAGAGTGTTGCACCGTCTTCAAGGAGCAAGACTGCTTCATCCTCCAGGAGCAAGAGTGTTGCATCGTCGAAGAGCAAGACTGATGTTGGAGGCTGCGTCGACGGTAGATGACTTCATGTAGTTAGGTGTAGTATTTAATTTCAGTATTAGTAGTTAATTTCAGAATGCCGATGTATCTTAATTTCCCGTTGTAACAGACAAGATCTATCTATTATTAATCTAAATTAATGTCTGAACCACATGTAGGTAGATAGAAATATGTGTCATACATAGTATTACATCGAACGATACGTAGATGTCTCATACATATAAATAAGGTCCCGTGAATGGAAACATGTCTCATACATATAAATAAGTTCCCGTGAATGGAAACATGTCTCATACATAGATAGTAGTATCAGTCATCTCTGTGAGCACGAGTGCGCGGCTGCCTCCGCGGTCGAGGCCCGGTAGGTGAAAAGCGTGCTGGAGCGCGGTGGTCACGCATCCCTCGGCCTCGCAACGGCTCATCCTCCTGCGTCTCCTGCGTATCGAGCGGCGGTGGAGTATGGTACACTGTCTCATCCTCCGGATCCATGTGTGAGGAGGAGCCACCCCTACCTGTAGAAGTTACGTCAGTCTCATGTGTGGGTGAATAAGGTAAATTTGTATGAGTATTAAAAACTACGTACCGAGGTGGCTCTGAAACTGAGTCATCGGCACAGGAGACGGGTTCCACATCATATGTGGAGGTGGCTGTATCCCGTAACCAGACGTCGGCATCCCAAGATGGTGCATAGGTGGCTGCTGGTACACGGGTGGCTGCTGGTACATAGGCTGCTGGTACGTAGGTGCGCCTGCCATGTCGAACTACCAGGCTGAGATGCATCTGACGGCCGGTACATCAGTGGCTGAGATGGATCTGGTTGCTGCGACGAACTACCAGACTCGTACGTGGGTTGTGGGCGAGGAGTCTGTGCTCGTGTAAGACGTGGCCGAGGGTCCTGTCGACCAACAGAGTGACGGGAGGGTGATACCTGTGCATCCTGAGTTGCTGACGAGTGGCGCGTGGGGCGCGGGGCTGGACCGCGTGGAGCAACGTCAGCACCGCCGGCACAAGTAAGAACAGAGTAGACACGACCTAGTTTATCCTCCAGACGCTTGAACCAGGGTACGTGTTGCGGCTGTGGGGCAAAGGCAGCAACGTCGCTCCGAATGTCTTCTATCAACTCTGCCTGTAATAGAAAAACAAAATGTTATGGTTGATTATTGAGACATGCATTTACCAACATAAGTAAGATACGTACCGCGTAGTTTCTGCTTCCCCCAATAGCCTGAAGTGGGTACATGTCTGTAACAGCAGGAGGCGGCAGCTGATCAGGCTGGGACGTGTGGACTAAGCGAACTCGAGCAGACTGTCTATACGTCCGCAGATATGCGTTAAAATCTCCCAGCTGAAATGGCTCATCCGCGGGCCATACATTCGTCGTCGCATTCGCCCATTCTGCTATGTACGGTTGTAGTACCCGTAGCCAAGATGTGTAACTTCTCTCGCCTTGTCGTGACAATCTAAAAACATGCATGCGTAGCGTAATTAATTCGGATTCGACTTTAGAGATTGGTTAGTGCAACCACAGTTGGTTAAAAACATACCTGTGGATGTGCGAAGGAAGGGGCGGCTGTCTCGCGGGAGGTTCTGGCAATTGTCGGTTGCCGAACTGTCTCATGACTCGCTGTTGGGCCACCTCCTCCACCGTGACATCGAAAATAATAGAGGCTCGAGTATACCAATAGTTTTCATCCCTCTGACACAAGCTACAAATCCCACCAGGGTATCTCGCCTCCACCCTGTCAGCACGGTACGGCTCCCAAATAATAGAGGCTCGAGTATACCAATAGTTTTCATCCCTCCGACACAAGCTACAAATCCCACCAGGGTATCTCGCCTCCACCCTGTCAGCACGGTACGGCTCCCAAATAACCTGATGGTCCTGCAACTGATCAAATTGCATCGTGAATGACCTGTAGCAATTTCTGACTTGCTCTCCCGCGTACCGTCTCTGCAAATAGATAAACTAGTTAGTATACATAAATAAAGAACTTGACAATTAGTTCAACAAGAAATAAATAATGTGCAAGTTTACCTGTCTACGCGTCCACATACTACCAAATGTAGGCAGATTGACTAGGTTTTCCTCGATGAACCTATACTGCCAAGGAGTAATAGCGTCGACGTCAGGCCTACCAATAGGGAATCTCTCCCAGGACCACAAGTGCAACAGTAGTGGGCAGCCAGTATCGAAGAGGAATCTGCGTTCTTCGTGCACACGGTGCACAAAGAACGATACGTGGCGGCTAAGACATCAGACCCGAAACTCCGTGGCACTATGTCCTCAAGTTGTTGTGCCTCCGCAATCTCTCGCGCTATATTGATGAAGCGCGCAGAAATAGTGTCGACGTGGGACTCTGTGAACATCACCTTGCCGAACAGCCACATCAGGTATGCCTCCAAACATCTAGTAATCTGCGGTTCAGTCAAGGCGACCTCACGGTATCCAAGAGCACCTATCTGCATTGATCATACAACAGAAACTGGGTAAGTATATGTTTGTTGATAGTTAAAAATAAACGGCATAATTGTAATAATCTTACCTGAAACTTGCTCAAAAAAGAAACCCGAGGACCATGTTTCTGGTTCGGCAAGAACGGGTTTTCCGGATGTACACCGGCGAAACGTGCCTGCATCTCGTCACGCCAATTACCTGGAGCCTATAAAGGACCTACGACCGCGCCCGCCAGTGGGAGACCCAACAAAAATGACACATCCTGAAGTGTCGGTGCCATCTCCCCGCACGGGAAGTGAAAAGTGTGGGTCTCGGGCCTCCATCGGTCAACTAAACAGCTAAGCAGTGACCTGTCTATGTTGACGCGTCGAGATGCATCCATCTGGACATCAATATCTGCGTCTCCGACCTGATCTGGTGGATGATGTAACCACTCCCGAGGAGTCGCCTCAACTAGGCGTGCTATAGGAAGCAGACCAGACCAAGTCAACCTGTATCAAAAAATTTATCAAATAATGTTCATCGCATCATAAATGGTAGCAAAATTATGGACCCGGTGCACATACCGATCAACCCAATCAGAGTGTATCATCCAGTTGTATGATGGACCCCGTGTACGCACGAGATTAGGCATTTTACCATTCTCCCACAGCCTAGCGCGATGTTTTCCATCGATCGCTCCATTAAGCAAAGCATATGAAGCCATCTGTATGGTACAGATTAAAAACATAGTTCAGGCACTTTGAAATACCAACATAGTTCGGACACTTACAAATTAAAACATAGTTCGGACACTTACAAATTAGAACATAGTTCGGACACTTACAAATTAAAACATAGTTCAAACACTGACAAATGAAAACATAGTTCAGACACTTACAAATTAAAACATAGTTCAGACACGTAAAAATTAAAACATAGTTCATACGCATACAAATTTAACCATAGTGCTAGCCACGTTGCCCACGTCCTCTTCGGCCTCGGTTTCCTCGACCACGCCCAGGAACCAGAATGTTTGCAGGATCAGGAGCAGGTCCAAGGCCGTATTTGGGATAGTACTTCTCTCTGTGTCCGAAATTAGTGCATAACAAGCACTGTCGAGTGGGTCCACCGGCTTCGGACTCATCCATATCATTCCGGATTCGACGCGACTTCCGTCTTCCTCTGCTAGTTCTCATTAGAGCGGGATCCGGAACATATTGTCTTTCCAGTGGGTTAACCTTGTTGAAGTTACCAACTACCCTAAATCCTGTCATCTCCCCGGTCCAAGTTTGAACCACTGCCTCCTTCATGTAATACGGAGACACGAAACTGATTGGGTTCATCCCCATCTGCCCACAAACTGCTAGCACATGAGAACATGGGAGGTAAAGCAATCTCGGTTTATTGCACGTGCACTCGCACGTTGGGGGTGCATCAAGTCAATGCTCACCTCATGGGTCTTAAGCTCATTACCCGCACCAAATCTTTCAGTGGGTAAGCGTACCTCGTACCTCGGTTCTTGATTACCCATACGAACGACTGTGTGCAACCGTGCCTTCTTTATCTTCTTGTCCATGTACTGTCTTATTTTTCGGCAGTAAGGTGTGTTGGGGTAATACTCAATATGCTCGACAGCTTCACGACGTCTATCTCTGAAATACGTTAATGTCCCTACCAAAATTCCCTCCACCAGTGCTGTTAGTGGCAAACTCCTATTCCCTCTTAGTACAAAATTATACACCTCTGCAAGGTTGGTAGTCATGATGCCGTACCTAGCTCCATGTTCGTCGTGCAACAAAGACCATTTCACGGGAGGCTCTTTCTCTATCCACTCTTCAAAATTCCTGATTCGTTTTCCCTCCTTTCTCTTCGTACCAGGTGGGTCAATTCCAGGCAAGTTACATAAACCAACAGGATCTGAATCATCCGTCTGCGCTGCAGCGACCTGTGCCGCCTGGAGCAGCGCTGCAGCGACCTGTGCCGCCTGGAGCAGCGCAGATACCCCTTGAGCCTGTGCAGCTCTTCTTTCCTTCACTTGTTTCCTTGTGAATTCAGTCAGCCTTTCCCACAAAAATTGATACTTCCTCTCCTGATTCTGATTGCAGAGTCTTTTAAACAAATTCATCAGCCGCTTACTTTTAAAGCATGAGTAAAAGTTAGCGCCTAGATGGCGCATACACCAACGACTCTGCATGTCAGTCCATGGTGTTTCTTCATCCACGCCGGGTTGCTGCAGTGTCTTTATAGCCTTTAGCATACCAGCATGTCTGTCATGGAGGATGCAGACATTTGGCCGAGTCTTCACAACTGCCATTTTCAAATTCCTGAAGAACCATAACCAGCTGTCATAATTCTCACCCTCGACGAAGGCAAATGCAATTGGCACGACCTGGTTGTTGCCGTCCACACCTATTGCGGTCAGGATCTGCCCCTTGTACTTGCCTGTGAGAAACGTGCCATCCACGCACAACACTGGACGGCAATAGTTAAAAGCTTCGATGCATATGGCAAATGAGAAGAACAATCGGCCAAACACCATATTCAGGAATCTCCTCCTTTTTTTGTAATTGGACTATAGCATATGTGCCAGGATTCCTCTCCTTCAATGTGCTAACAAGACGGATAACATTATCATAAGAGTCATAAAAACTCCCAAACCTCTCCTCTAGAGCCCTCTGCTTAGCTCTCCACCCATACTTAATGTTGGTGTTCCATCTTGCCTTGACTGTTCTTATGATGTGCTTCGCTACCATATCTTTCTTGTCCACTATCTCACTGAACAAAAGACGTGCAATGAGAGTTGACGTTAGGTTTGGGTGATCTTTGAGTTGACAATTAATTTCACAAGTGTGTGGCACGACGTCTGTCACCACCCACACAACCTCATACTTCGGTAAGTGACCATGCACCCGTGAAGGACAACCAATGTCAGTACAGCTCATTGTCAAATATTGCTTACTTGATACATCAGTGCGGAAAACCCTCTGTGTGGACAATGCCCACTGAATCACGGCTTCCCTTAACTGCTGCTTCGTGCTGTACTGAGCCCCAATTTCAATGTTATTCATGTGGTACTCCCAGGACGATTCATGACCATCACGCACAGTCGTGACATTTGACTTGTCCTGGTTCCAATAACCAGGAATAGGTACATCTTCCCCATCATTTTCATCTGAATCATCAGAATCTCCTTCATCAGAATTAAGATCTTCGGCGACGCCATCCTCGTCTTCATCCAACATCGCGTCTGCACTGTTCCAGTGTGCTCATCCGCATTAGCCTCCCCAATTTGGGTAGGTCCTGCAGACAATGCTGGTTCGTAATGAACAGGAATTTCTGACACCGAAGGTTCATGGTACTCAACATGAGTTTGACCAGTCCCTGCTGTCGGTGATGGTTCATAATGCACAGGAATTTGGGCAGTATGCGAACTAGTTGCTTCACTACTCTCCCCCTTCAAAACAAACGACAGTAGGACTTCTGGTTTTGTGCCTCGACGTTTGCATGACGCTATCCAAGAAACCCACTGCTTTGTCCGGTCAAGCGGCAACAACTCACAGTAAATATTTGTCCGGGATTTGGTCCATAGCGACTGAATCCTAACCGTCCAGAAATTAGGATCGTAACCAAAATTCACCGTGAAATAGCACTGGACAGCTCTAATTTCCACTTTCTCTGGCTCTGTCAACTGAATCTCCAAATTATCAAATTCACGAAGATCAACCCCTGACTCAGTTGCACGGACTGTACCGGCACCATAGTGCACTACAATATGTACCACTTCCATTATCTAGACATTTTTTTCCATCGTCAAATACTACACACCAGATATATCTAAAAATTACAACCACCACTAATACTAATCCGAATCAAAATATACAATATATCTAACCGACAAAATATATCTACACTGCTAATATTAATCCTAATAAAATTATACGATATATCTAACCGACGAAATATATCTACACTCCTAATATTAATCCGAATCAAAATATACAATATATCTAACAGACCAAATATATCTACACTCCTAATATTAATCCTAATAAAATTATACGATATATCTAACCGACAAAATATATCTACACTACTAATATTAATCCTAATAAAAATATACAATATATCTAACCGACAAAATATATCTACACTGCTAATATTAATCCTAATAAAATTATACGATATATCTAACCGACGAAATATATCTACACTCCTAATATTAATCCGAATCAAAATATACAATATATCTAACAGACCAAATATATCTACACTCCTAATATTAATCCTAATAAAATTATACGATATATCTAACCGACAAAATATATCTACACTACTAATATTAATCCTAATAAAAATATACAATATATCTAACCGACAAAATATATCTACACTGCTAATATTAATCCTAATAAAATTATATGATATATCTAACCGACGAAATATATCTACACTCCTAATATTAATCCGAATCAAAATATACAATATATCTAACCGACCAAATATATCTACACTTCTAATATTAATCCTAATAAAATTATACGATATATCTAACCGACAAAATATATCTACACTGGTAATATTAATCCGAATCAAAATATACAATATATATAACCGACAAAATATATCTACAATGCTAATATTAATCCTAATAAAATTATACGATATATCTAACCGACGAAATATATCTACACTAATGCAAACAAATATTATACATCTAACCACAAACTATATTCAAATTTAACCTAAAAAAATTAGGGATTAGGGTTTACCCTTGACGCGTGTGTAGCTCCTGCTGCCTGGCTTCAATCTAGCACCACCACCACTGCATCAACCCTCTCCTTACCCAACAACAGCATGCACCACCACTATCCACCATTGTTGACCACCATTGCTCCACCTCCACACCCCCAAACGCCTCCACAAACAGCTATCCCATCAACAGATCGGGGATGCCCCAACCCTCCTCTACTCTATTTCTTCAATCTGTGAGCTTGTGGAGATTTTTTGTTGGTAAGATTCGGTGGTATTTTCGAACCAGAGGAAAGAACAGAGAGAACAGAGAGAGAAGCAGTCGAGCGGAGGAAGAAGAAGAGAGCCGGGCGCGGCCTGCTTATCCAGCAGGTTTCGGCGTCGCCCGTGCCGAAACCCACCTTTCGGCACCGCTCGAGCCAAAAGCAGTGGGCCAGGCCTGCCACCGCGGTCTGCGCGCATGCACTGTCGGCTGCGGCCCTGACGAAGCCTCACTTTCGGCCCCGCCGATGCCGAAACCTGGCTTTCGGCGTCGCCCGTGCCGAAAGCAGATGGTTTCGGCCCGGCCGTTGCCGACGCCGCGCTATTTTCCAAAATTCTGGAAAACGCGCGCTATTTTCCGAATTAAATCGAACCATCACATGCATCATAGAATATCTCCAAAGTATGACAAGTCATAAAAGATCCAACACAACGGTAAATGCATAACAAATATCATCTCATACCACAATATCCACCATAGGAATTATATAGATAGATCCATACTTATGCAAGGCACATCATATGGACTTCAACAATGATCATACATAGAGAGATTAGATCAAGTTACCACCACAAACCCAAAGTCCAGGGGGTGGACTACTCCCCCTTCATCATGATGATGATGGTGGAGATGTTGGACAAGATGGAGACCACCCCGGCAGCGCCCCGCCGGAGTTTTCCCCCTCCAATCTGCAGCTCCAGGTCTTATGTTTCGTGGTTTCGTGTTTCTGCGGCGCTCCCTCCCGAAAGCCGTCGGGGGACTATTTTTATAGTCGTTTTTAGGTTAAGACGAAGGCACGGGGACGAAAATCGACGGCATCGGAGGCTCGAGGCCCAGGATAGGTGGTCCCACGCGGCCAAGGAATCTGGCCGCGTGGGCCCACCTCTTTTGGCCCTCGGGTTTCCATTTTTTTCGCTTCCTTCGCTCCTACGCTTTGTTCCTTCCAAAAAATGATCCCCGCAAAATATTAGGTCATTTGGACGTCGTTTGGGTCCCTGAAACATCAAAAATATAGAAAATAGGGTTTTTTGCCAGTGCAGGGTTAATTCCAGAAAAATAGGGAAACTGTGAAATATTCCCAAAATCAATATAAAACAATGATATAACCCTTATATGATATAAATATGATTAAAATATAAATAATATAATGCAAAGTTCATGTATGCATTTTACATGCATCAGTATGTTAGTTGTACAACATGTGTCTGTAGATGTACAAGTATACGTCTAGAGTCGCCGAGGGCAAACGGAATGACCAATGCGCCTAACGACAAATACGATGTGTTAATTTTGTACATCGCTTGGAAACAGCCAAACAATTCCAAGCCAAACAAGCAATGATCGATCAGGTCAGCTAGAGGTCCAGGGAGTACGGGACGAGGTGCTCCAGGAGGCTCCTGTACGTGCGCGTACATCATGCGGGGACGACCACGCGTAGGGCTTGACGCTTGCTCGGATAAGCCACGCGCGAGAGGCGCGGCTTCGCGATCGAGCGGCCACGCGCTGTGCCTTAGTCGTGTACACCGATGGGACGTGAAAAAATTAAATTTCGCTACCTTCGCTGTCCACCATGTGGCGCGTATACAGCCCAGCAGTTCCCTTTCTAAAGGGCACCCTTTTCCTAGGTATATACCCCTCGCTCCTTTCCCCTTGCCCACCGGCACTCTCCCTTTGCTAGTCCACCATGCACCCCGCACATTGCTTCTAGCCTCCCACTCGCTTGAGTCCAGCCGTGATGCACCGCCGGATGGGACGATCGTGTGACCCCGTGCCCGACTCCTTCCTCGAAGCCGCGGTGGAGGAGCACAGACTCGCGTGGACGCTGCGTAGGTTGGCGACCAAGGAGTATCTTGGCTCCAAGTAGATCGACCGGTGAAGAATAAGACCACCGGATTGTCTAGTTGCCGGGGATCGAACCCGGGTCACCCGCGTGACAGGCGGGAATACTTACCACTATACTACAACGACTCGACTGTTCTATTTTTGTACAGTGTATTATTTATTATTATTACACATCGAGTATCGAGCGAGCCGGACGCGCTGTCCAGCATCGCCATCTCGATGACGACGCCGGCAGAAGCTTCGCTCGCTCGGCGCACTACGCTGTAGCCTGTAGCACACGCATTGCTAGCACCACACACATATCTATGAATCTATCCCATCGGTATGTGTGTTTGAAGTCTGAACCGAGGTAAATCTCTAAGTCGATCGCGTTTTAACGAGCACACCAGCTTTCTCCCTCGTCAAATTTCATCACAGAAAAGACAGGTAATTCGTGACAAATTCTTTTCTTGGCCACACGTACACCGGTGTTTTGGCTCCATGGTGCATATGCACCCTATATCCAAAACGCATTTTCAACATATTTAGAAATGTCAAAAAATTAAAAAAAAATGTTTAGGAGTCGTTTCACGAAAAACTGATATATCGTGTGGCTTGTGGTGCTAAAATAAGGCTTTACATCAGACTTTTTTTACACCAGACAAAAAAATATCGATATTTTGGGAAATGACTTTGTGAACCCATAAAATGTGAAGATGTATCAACAAAATATCGACATTTCAGAATTTATATTTGACCAGCTATTAAACTAGGAAAAGATATGAGTTGCCCATAATATAAGTGATATCGTTGAAAAATGCTTTAAAATCTGAAATTCAATGATAGCGATTTTTAATCATGTACCATATTTTATTGGTCCGCTTGTTGGTTAAATTTAATTTTTAATATGCATGGGTGCTGGTTGTAATCGTTAGCACGCACAGCACAGTGTCATCAGGGCCGACACGCTGAGGTCCGACATCCTTTCATGCCGTGTTGTGCCGGACCGTTGTGCCTGGAAATGAAAAAAAAAAACGGCTCGGCTGATTTCATGCTAGGCCTGTCGTTCCGAAAGCCCGTGAGCCTGATTCGGCCCGTTTGGGCTGTTTCTACCTTTTCATAATTCAGAAAAATGCAATAAATAAATAAATATAAGAAAAAAGATGTCAAGTGTCACATGGAAGTAACTAGCGAGCTTTATTTAGCCCATGTCATTAAAACATTCTAGGTGAAATCCCCTAGTAGATAAACTCTGGTAATTAAAAAGAGTATAAAGCTTGTTGAAAGGAAAACGAAAATTGAAAAAAGGAAAAGAAATTACAGAAGGAATGAGAAATACAAAGATTAAAACTATTTTCTAGAATAACCCCATCTAGATACATGTTTTGGAATGCGGCTACCACGCTTTGGGTTCACCGGGTGCGTTGAGCAGGAAGTTTGGCTAGTTCCAAATCTTTCACCATCATTAGTGTGCTCACCACCAGTGGCGGAGCTTGGGCTGCATACATGGGTGGGAAACGGACTGCAGAGGCATGTTGGGCCAATGTTGGGGGGCAAATGGGCAAAATAACACATATTTTTTAGGCAAACAGTCAAAATGCAATGGGTTTTAGCCAAAATTTATTGGGTCGGCAGGGTGGCTGCCCCTTGAACTGTGCATAGCCCCGCCACTACTCACCACATCACATATGGTGGAAGGCATGCTCTTCTCTTTCTTCCAGCTAGACTGAAAACAGACTCCGATGATATTGTTGAGACATGTATTGTAAACACATCTTATTCTAATATGATAAGCACCGGATATGTAACCTTGTGGTCATGCAACCACTTCAATATGTTGAATTCATCATCAGAGGTTTTTCATACCTCGCATTTGGGGACCTCGGATATGAGCCTATCTCCCCATCTCCGCCACCTAAATGTGTGACGTGCGCTGTTGGTGGGCTCGATGAAGACCCGCCCGAGAATATCTTACTCCATGCAATTTTCTTCTTTCATGTAGCTGGTTGTGATATAGTCCATTTTTGCTGAACGACAAACTTTTCATTGTACTCAGCGTAAATTTCATGAAGCTTTATTTTAACATCAGAGAAATAATCCATATATTCATATTATACGAGACCAGTTAAGGCATACAAAAGAAGAATTTCTTTCCAATATTTCAAATATTTATTTTGCATTTTAAGGACATATTGGCATAAAAGTGGATAGTTTTCATATTGGTGTCAGTGGGAAGCTATCAATAAGAGTCGATATACCATAAAAATATGTGGGATAATAAACCCCAAATAAAGTATTAGTTGAATTGGAAAGACTTACCAAAAAATCAAACAATACTTGAGAAAAAGTGTTAAATTAACTTGATATGCAATCACAATTTTAAGCATGTCATAAGTAGAGTTCCATATAACATCCATGCCTAGAGTCAACAAATGAGGATGTGAATTCATTGCACGTCTATTAGAAGCATTCACCCAAGATTATTGAAATGATAATATTATCCAAGTATTTACTCAAGTGCTTCAAAGCACATTTAGCAATGAGGTTCATAATATGACAAGTGCAACGTTGTTGCGGTAACCAAGATTCAACAGAATCAACAGAACAAACAAGAAGGTGGTGATTGTCCTCGGACCGGCATTCGGAAGGAGAAGTCTCTCAGGTGCAAAGATAAGAAGAGCGGCGTCACTGGAAAAACGCTCACATCACACATCAGCTTGATGGATGATATTTTTTTTCTTGGCTCGTCCTCTCTATTCGGTGTTCTCTTTTAGGTTTCATTTGTGTTTTCAAGTCTAGGGAGAGGTTTGACATGCCTGTGTGGGCGTGGGGTTTTGTTGTTTTGCGACTAGTCATCTTTGGTGTGTTTGTATCGGGTTTCGCCCGGTTTTTCATAAATTAACTCGGCAATTCTCTCCTACTTAATTAATAGATTGGGCAAATCTTTTACTCCCATTTCAAAAAAAAACATACTCGCTAAATAGAGGAGAGAGGTGAGTCATTTGATGCAGCATTATCCGAATTTATTGCAAAAATCTTGTCAATGAAACCAAAATCATTAACAACTTTAGTGATTCTATCAGGCATCAGCAATGTTCCAGTATGGTCTACATCATTTAATTCGAATTCGGTGATTCTTTTTTAGTTCCCAATTTTTGTTATTAACATAATGAGCAACAACACTAGTGTAATTGTGCTTACACCGACTACTCCATATATCAGATGTTAAAGAAAGAGATATATGCGTGGTTTGTCACTTAACTTGTCCGAGATGAGTACTTTGGTCACTGAAGTTGCAAAATGTTGCCCGAAGGTCACACAACTTGGCAGAGATGAGTAAACAGGTCACAAACCAGTTTTGACCTCTAACTGACGCTGACCTGGCAGGTTGACTATGGTTTGACCATCTGAGGCGGGTAAAAGATAAGCAAAAACACCCCCGAAAAAACGTGGAAGCAGCACTCCGTCCAGACCATCGATTGCGGCTGGTAGTGTCCGTAGTCAGGCGACATGGACGCGCCAGACGAACACAGAGTTCCTCATTCTCACATTGATCGAGTGACCAAAAGATAATGCAGAAACTACAATAAGTCAAATTATTTGGGATTCAAGGAATAGCTTGAGGTGCCGCTGCCAGAGCAAGGCCAGCGCGGCGTGCGTCCAGATGAATTTGCCAGCTAATTGAAATCCATGCCAAACTGAAATTCAATCGAAGCAAGAAGAGCACCAATCGCAGCTTGAGTTACTTGTCCGCAAGCAAGAATATCACCAACCGAAGCATCCATGTGGAGAGGTCACGCGCGGCCTGTGGAGAGGTCGTCGGGGACGGAGTTCCGCGTCGGTCCAAATCCAGCCATGGCGAAGCCCTTCGCCGCGGCCCCACGCACCGCCGGCCCCTCGTACCGCTCTCCGGGGACCAACGGACAGGTCGCGGAGCAGGGGGCCCGGCCATGGAGGTGCTCGGTGGTGGTGGTGAGGAGAAGACGGCGACCGCACCTCGCCGCCGCGCGAGGCCGCTCACAGTAGAGCTGCGACCGTGGGGATGGAGAGGTAAGGCTCCATGACGCGCGGCGCAGTCGGAGGAGCTCGCCGGGCGGCAGAGATGGCCGGCGCCGGAGGGGAATCGGTAGGGGACCGAATGGCTCCTCTGGTTGCCCCTGCAACACATCCGTCGCCTGACACCGGCACCAAAAGCAAGGGGAGATGTCGTCGCTGCGGCACGGGCTGGAGAGGTAAGGCTCCACGGCGACCTCCTTCGTTGACGCCATGGCGCGTCGGAGGTGATGCGCCCGAGAAGCTCCAACTCCGGCAAGCCGCAACGCCACCAACTGCTGGCGCCGAGCCATCCCGGTCGCCGTCGCGCAGCCGCGACATCTCCACAGTGGAGCCGAGCGCGGGCAAAAATCTAACATCACCGCTCGACCACCGCCACAGTACATCCATACCCCGCCGCGGAGCCCACCGATGCACTGCTTTCCAGGCCTCGCCCCTCTCCTGATCTGCATGGGGCGGACCAGAACCTCCGCCGCCGGAAGCAGTGCCGCCACGACGGCCTCCGGCGAGACAGGAGGACGGCGACCATGAACTCGAGCTTCAGCATGGTGCGCGTCGGGGTGACGACCCAGCGGCCCTGCTCCGGCCTCAGCTCCGGCTCTCCGTTGCGCCAAATCTCCATGGGGCACTTCCGTCGGCTATCCATCGCCGCCGCCGGTCGCGATTTGGGAGCAGAAGGATTTGGGGATTTTGGATTCTAGGGTTCGTGCCTGTGTTTTTTATTCCAGCAGCCCTTTTTCAATTAAAACCGTGTCTGGAAAGTTTGAGGAGGTTTTCATAAAAACGCCGTCCCCAGTACTGCTCACGCGCACGGCACGTGACAATTAGGACGCCTAAACCTGCCAGGTCAGCATCAGTTAGAGGTCAAAGCTGGTTTGTGACCTGTTTACTCATCTCTACCAAGTTGTGTGACCTTCGGGCAACATTTTGCAACTTTAGTGACCAAAGTACTCATCTCGGACAAGTTAAGTGACTAGCCATGCATATATCTCTTAAAGAAACTGAAAAGGGTGCATGTAGTAAAGTCCTTTTTTATTGCCGAGAGCATTTTTGTTAATCTTTTCATATCCCTAGTTGTAGTTTGTCAAGAAACCGGTTTGAAATTAGGATTATGAGCTGTTGAATATTTTTGACAAAACCGGAAACACACCAATATGAAGTGGCAAATCATTAGGAGAAATAAAATAACAGAGTTCATCTTGAGCTGCCTAAGTCGCATACCTCTAATTTCTTACCGAACAGTCAGGATTGAGTTGGTGAGTGCTTTGTACATTCCACATCTCTTCATCCTTCTTATGGTGGAGCTTGGTGTGCCTATCTAGGTGGCCGGTTTCTGGCGAGTACTTCCCGAGAAGGTACCATCCACTTCTTCTCGCTATTTTTTTTAAATAATATACATTTTTTAATTAAATTAAATAAATAATACACATTTTTAATTTTTTTCAAAAATAATACAGCATAAATTTTTTTTTTGAGAGGATCTACACTGCGTCTTCAACAACAAGTAAAACAGAAGAAGAACAGAAGAACGCAGAATAACAAGCTGACGAACTCAGCACAACAGCAGCGCCTAAAGCACCCGGAAGGCCGACCGCTGAACCGCCGCAACGCCTGGCGCCGAACTCCAACGCCGGAACACCGCCGAAGAGGAAAGCACCAGGCCGCCGCCATCCCCGGGAAAGGGAGCACCCCACTCATGTAGAAGACCGCAGAATCCGTCCGCCGCAAGCGACGGAACCGAAGCTCGATGAACGCGCACGGCCATGGCGCCTCCTCTCCGCAGCCACCCATCTTCCATCCAGACCTGCACTGAGCACGAAACCAGCTCGCCGGAGCCACCGCCGAAAGCACGCCTTGACCGCAACTCCTCCCCTCGCCACCACGGCCGGCCGGAGGAAGAAGAAGCAAGGCAACGATGAAGCAGAGCACGGGGTCAGAGCCACTCCTCCCCACGCCACCCTGGCCGCCGGAGAAGTCTGGACACCGCACCAAAAACCAGCGAAGAACTCCGAGACCCAAGACAGTCTTCTGTACAAAAGCGGAGGCTCCGCCGGAGCACCGCCGCCGAACCCCCAGAACCCCCACCGCAGAGCCAGAAGCAACTCCACCGAGACGGAGAAGGGGACAGGGGACAAAAGCTCGGAAACCCGACCGTCGCCTCCGTCACGATGGCCGGTCCTTGAGCACAGACGCTCAACGGATCGAAAGATCCGCGAGCACCAACCGCCGGCAGCTCCACGGCTCCACCCCAAAAGACGGAGACGAGGTAGGAGAAGAACGCCGACACCCTTATTCCACCGACACGCCGCCAGCTCCACCCATCCAGCGCCGCCGGAAGCACTGATACGTCTCAAACGTATCTATAATTTTTGATGTTCCATGCATGTTTTATATCAATTGCCACATGTTTTATATGCACTTTATATCATATTATGACATTTATTGGACTAACCTACTAATAGTTGCCAAAGTGCACAATGTTCTTGTTTTACACTTTAATGTGTAGGAATTATCAAAATTGGGCAAAGCAAACCTTGTTGGAGTCAAATTGGGACTTTCCAGAAATCTGCCTGAAAACTATTTTCAAAGATCATCACGTTCGGGCCTGAAGACGACGTCAAATGGAAAAAGTCTAGTCGCGAAAGTTGCAGGAAATTTTCCGCCGCACGTTTTATACAAAAGGTTCATCTCCATCCGAGTTCGTATGCGGCCTGTGCAGGCCTGACCAGTCGGCCCGGCCAGGAAAACCCTGACCCGCGCCGAGGCCACGTGTGGCTGCCTCGGGGACCTTCTGAAGCTGCCCTTTGGACCATAAATAGCCCCCGCGGAGTAAACCCTAACACAATTGACGAAACTCCCGAATACATCTCCGTGCTCCGCCGCCACGAAACTCCGTTTCGGGGGTCAGAAGGTCCTGTTCCGGTACCTTGCCGGGACGGGGAATTGCCCCCGGAGCCATCTCCATCGACGCCACCGCCTCCATCATCGCCGTTGCTGCCTCCCATGATGAGGAGGGAGTAGTTCTCCCCCGAGGCTGAGGGCTCTACCGGTAACTATGTGGTTTATCTCTCTCTCCCATGGTGTGATCTTTATGTGATCATGAGCTTTGTAATCTAGTTGAATCCATAGATGTACTCTTCATTATCTTATATGCTACTCAAGTGGTTTTATTAATGTAATCTTCGGAGTCACCTTTGTCCCACGGTGCGAAGTTGACAGTGTGCGCCCAGTGTGTGGCTCTTAGGCTAAAGATAACAGGAATACTTATCATGAGTTATTATTTGCGTTGGATGTCTCTATGAAATTGCGGTGTTTGTCTAGTACCTTCTAGGGCGCTCAAGTTGACAGTGTGGGGTTAACTAGACATGGGAATGCGACTTTAAGGTGTGCTTTTATAGCCCTACGCGGTGGATTGGTGTTCGTTATCCAACGAGAGAATAACTCAGAGTAGCATAGTGAAGAGGAAATATCTATGTATTCAATTATATTATTATTGTTGAGAGTGTCCACTAGTGAAAGTATGATCCCTAGGCCTTGTTTCTAAGCATTGAAACACCGTTTACAACCAGTTCTACTACATGTTTGCTTGCTGCCATTTTTATTTCAGATTGCAATTACTACTTATAATCATTTATATTACTTGTATTTCACTATCTCTTCGCCGAACTAGTGCACCTATACATCTGACAAGTGTATTAGGTGTGTTGGGGACACAAGAGATTTCTTGTATCTTAATTGCAGGGTTGCTTGAGAGGGATATTTTTGACCTCTACCTCCCTGAGTTCGATAAACCTTGGGTGATTCACTTGAGTGAAACTTGCTGCTGTTCTACAAACCTCTGCACTTGGAGGCCCAACACTGTCTACAAGAATAGAAGAGTGCGTAGACATCAAGCTATTTTCTGTCGCCGTTGCCGGGGAGTAGAAGTTCTTCAGGAAGCTGTCTGTCTCCCGTCAACAGCACTATTTTTCTGGCGCCGTTGCCGGGGAGACATCAGTCTTCTGCAAGGGGAGTTTCACGCTTCCAATCTCTTTACTTTGTTTTTGTCTTGCTTAGTTTATTTTATTTTATCTTGTTTGTTTTCAATTATCAAAAACACAAAAAAATTAGTTACTTGCATTTAGTTTATTTTCAGTTTTGTTTTATGTTAGTTATTATGTCTAGCTCTTTACTTGCTATCAATGGTTACTATCCTTGAAACTAGTCCTATGGCTGAAAATAACATGAGAGAGCTTTATGAAATTTATCTTGAGTTGGGACATGAGTTGTTTGAAGAGAAAATTAAAAAGCCTTTGGAAATTTATTTGCATAACAATCATGATAGTAGCAATGTTATTAGCATACATTCTTTGAACACCATTATTGCTAATGCCTTGAAAAGCTCTAAGTTTGGGGAAGCTGGTTTTGATAACAATGATATTTTTAGTTCCCCAAGCTTGGAGGAGGAAGAATGCTATACTTTTGAATGTCATGATTCTATTGAAATATCTCCTTTTGATAAATTTGAAGTAAACAACCTCCTTGACTCAGTAGAAGAGGAAATTGTAGAAAGGAAAAATGTGCTCCCTAATATTATATATGATAATGCTCTTGATGATGGTCCTATATTGGCTAATGATATTAATTATACTATTATTGTCAAAAGTGGGTTTGATGACCCACTGTTTTTGAGCTTGATAAAAATTACGTGTTTGTAGATCATGAAAAGCATGCTTTATGTGATAGTTATATTGTTGAGTTTGTTCATGATGCTACTGAAAATTATTTTGAGAGAGGAAAATATGGTTATAGAAATCCTCATGTTATTAAATTTCCTCTCTTTATGATGAAAGTTTTGAGCTTTATCTTGTGTTGCTTCTATATGATTTTTGTTTTAAGACCTAATGGTCCGTTGAAAGTTTTGAAGTTGCACTTGTTTTGTCTTCCTATGCTAGTCACTTTGTGCTTTATTTACTTGTTTTCTTACAAGGCTTCTATGCATAGGAAGAGTGTTAGATTTAAACATGTTTTATATATGCTCATTGATGCTCTCTTTTATGTTTCAACTCTCATCTTTATGTGAGCATCATAAAAATCACTATGCCTAGCTAAAAGGCATTAAAGAAAGCGCTTATGGGAGGCAACCCATTATCTTTTATTTTCAGTATTAGTCAAGGTGCTTGTTTACTTCTGTAGCAACTCCTTTGTATCTTTATTTTCTCGCATTGTTGTGCCAAGAGTAGCCTCTAATGTTAAGATGATGCTTAATTTTGATTGCTGCGCAGAAACAGATTTTTGCTGTTCACTGTACGAAATTCCTAAAATCACCAGATTGTTAAAAAATCTGAAAATTTTTGTGCGTAATCTTTATGAATGTCTGAAACTTTCATTAGTTCAGAGTTTTTCGATCTGAGCGTCGTAAGTGCCTCGAAAAAATTCGTCTTTGCGGACTGTTCTGTTTTAGACAGATTATGCCTTTTTATTTTGCATTCTCTCTTTTACTAGTGTTGAGTGAAATTCTTTTTTGGGTGGAAGAGCTTCACATAACATCAGTGGCAGTAGCTAATGTTTAAAGTAACAAGTCATATTGCGTCTTTATAGAACATGTGAATTTTTGATTATGCACTAACCCTCTAATGAGATTTGTTTTGAGTTTGGTGTGACGGAAGTTTTCAAGGGTCAAGAGAAGGATGATATAATAGGATCAAGAAGAGTGAAGAGCTTAAGCTTGGGGAGGCTCCCATGGATCTCCCCAGCATATTTCAAGAAGACTCAAGCGTCTAAGCTTGGGGATGCCCAAGGCATCCCCTTCTTCATCGGCAAAATTATCAGGTCATCTCTAGTGAAACTATATTTTAATTCTTTCACATCATATGTGCTTTCTTGGAGCGTCTGTGTGCTTTTATTTTCAGTATTGTACTTTTATTTTCAATAAGCTTGATCACAACATTCTTGATTGGGAGAGAGACACGCTCCGCTTTTTCTTGGAATACTCTTGTTCTTCACTTATATCTGTTGAGTATTCAATTTTCGCGCTGTTTAGCTTCTAGCTCTTGGTTTTCATGTACCTCTTGTCAGAGCTATTAGTTCTTTTGTAGAAAGTACTCTCTTGCTTCACTTATATTTGTTTGGAGAGTTGCTTGGTTAATATGTTGGTTCAGAAAATGTTGCGTGTGGTAGTGGTATAATGAAAACTTGCATAATCTTGTAGATCATTGAACTTTGATAACCTGATTCCTTGCAAACGTTTTGAGGTATTAAGTAATAGATGGTAAAGCTTGCTGGTTAATTAAGTTAAAATCATTAGTGGATTATTGTCTTTAAGCTTGCACCGTACTACAAACACTAAAATTGTTGAAGGTGTAGTTGGACTTGATAGCTTTCCATGTCTGAAAAGTGGTTCGTAATAACTAGGTTGTGTGTGAAGGTCGAGGGATCTAACGGGGTACTTGTGCCGCCGTGAACGGCCCTCCTTGGGGTAAATGTTAACCATGCGCTTAATGTTGAACCTGCTAGTTGTTTGCAATAAACTTGTGAGTTCTTTTTGACTAATGTTAAGCTACGGTTTTGGCACTTCCACCATCCAAATTTGCTAGCCTCTTCGGTGCTGTGCATTGCCCTTTTCTCACATTGAGAGTTGTGCATACTTCGCCAGTACATCCAAAACCCGTGGGAGGACTTCCTCTTGTTCTCCTACACATAAACCCATACATCTTCCTCAAAACAGCCACCATACCTACCTACCACAGCATTTCCATAGCTGTTCCGAGATATATTGCCATGCAACTTCCATTTTACATTACATGACTTGTTGTCATTTATCATTTATATATTGCTTTGCATGATTCTATACAGCTGATGTGTGGTTTACCCATGTTACGCTAGATCATTGCACATCCTGCTACACTGGCAGAGGCATACAGTTTTATACATCATGTTTTGTTCATTATGAGTTATTTGTACCAAAAAGTTTGTAATCATATTAGAGTGTTGCCCCTGCTAGAAAAGAGCCATGGAGGCCATCGAAAAGTGAAACAGAAAAAGAAAAAAAAAGAAAAAAAAAAAAAAAGAAAAAAAAAGAATAAAGAAAAGGGGGGCAACACTACTATCCTTTATCAAAGTTGTGCTCATGTTTAGCACTTGCAGTATTCATAGTCATCATTTGTGCTCATGTTTAGCACCTATGCTCCATTTGAGAGAGTTTTCATGCTTTACTAGTATAACTATGTGGGGAATATTACGTTATAGAACTTGGGTTGTATATTCCAATGATGAGCTTCCTCAAAAGTGCTCTAGGTCTTCGTGAGCAACCGAGTTGGATGCACCCCCACTAGTTCCATTGGAGAGCTTTCATACACATATAGCTCTATGTGCATCCGTTGCATGGCAATCACTACTCCTTGCATAGCTTCGATTATAAGACTTCCTCTTGTCTAATGATCACTTATAGCTTTGTGAGACTTTCTTCCATTGGCCTTCCAAACCCCCATTAACGTTCTCTTTGCCATAACATCCTGGTGCCAATACTAAATGCTTACGCTCACCGGTTGAGTAGACCTCGAAACAGTGGATTCATGACGTTCATGTTTACTTTTACTTGACTGGATCCGTTCTCTATGTTATGAAAAATTGCTTGATGCTTGGAATTGAAGGATAGAACTCCTACACTGGATACTTAAAACATCTATAATGAACCTTGTACGGTTTCATGTCTTAAAGGCCGTCATTCATGAAAACTTTTAGCTTGTTTAACTATCTTGCTTTATTATCTCTTATTTAATATCAATTATAGACATTTGCTTTGAATGATTTGATCTCAGCTCACTTACCATTACATCATTATTAGATCAAGATTATGTTGGTAGCATGTCACTTCAAAAATTATTGTTTTATCGTTTACCTACTCGAGGACGAGTAGGAACTAAGCTTGGGGATGCTGATACGTCTCAAACGTATCTATAATTTTTGATGTTCCATGCATGTTTTATATCAATTGTCACATGTTTTATATGCACTTTATATCATATTATGACATTTATTGGACTAACCTACTAATAGTTGCCAAAGTGCACAATGTTCTTGTTTTACACTTTGATGTGTAGAAATTATCAAAATTGGGCAAAGAAACCTTGTTGGAGTCAAATTGGGACTTTCCAGAAATCTGTCTGAAAACTATTTTCAAAGATCGTCACGTTCGGGCCTGAAGACGACGTCAAATGGAAAAAGTCTAGTCGCGAAAGTTGCGGGAATTTTCCGCCGCACGTTTTATACAAAAGGTTCATCTCCATCCGAGTTCGTATGCGGCCTGTGCAGGCCCGACAAGTCGGCTCGGCCAGGAAAACCCTGACCCGCGCCGAGGCCACGTGTGGCTGCCTCGGGAACCTTCTGAAGCTGCCCTTTGGACCATAAATAGCCCCCGCGGAGTAAACCCTAACACAATTGACGAAACTCCCGAATACATCTCCGTGCTCCGCCGCCACGAAACTCCGTTTCGGGGGTCAGAAGGTCCTGTTCCGGCACCTTGCCGGGACGGGGAATTGCCCCCGGAGCCATCTCCATCGACGCCACCGCCTCCATCATCGCCGTTGCTGCCTCCCATGATGAGGAGGGAGTAGTTCTCCCCGAGGCTGAGGGCTCTACCGGTAGCTATGTGGTTTATCTCTCTCTCCCATGGTGTGATCTTTATGTGATCATGAGCTTTGTAATCTAGTTGAATCCATAGATGTACTCTTCATTATCTTATATGCTACTCAAGTGGTTTTATTAATGTAATCTCCGGAGTCACCTTTGTCCCACGGTGCGAAGTTGACAGTGTGCGCCCCGTGTGTGGCTCTTAGGCTAAAGATAACAGGAATACTTATCATGAGTTATTATTTGCGTTGGATGTCTCTATGAAATTGCGGTGTTTGTCTAGTACCTTCTAGGGCGCTCAAGTTGACAGTGTGGGGTTAACTAGACATGGGAATGCGACTTTAAGGTGTGCTTTTATAGCCCTACGCGGTGGATTGGTGTTCGTTATCCAACGAGAGAATAACTCAGAGTAGCATAGTGAAGAGGAAATATCTATGTATTCAATTATATTATTATTGTTGAGAGTGTCCACTAGTGAAAGTATGATCCCTAGGCCTTGTTTCTAAGCATTGAAACACCGTTTACAACCAGTTCTGCTACATGTTTGCTTGCTGCCATTTTTATTTCAGATTGCAATTACCACTTATAATCATCCATATTACTTGTATTTCACTATCTCTTCGCCGAACTAGTGCACCTATACATCTGACAAGTGTATTAGGTGTGTTGGGGACACAAGAGACTTCTTGTATCTTAATTGCAGGGTTGCTTGAGAGGGATATCTTTGACCTCTACCTCCCTGAGTTCGATAAACCTTGGGTGATTCACTTGAGGGAAACTTGCTGCTGTTCTACAAACCTCTGCACTTGGAGGCCCAACACTGTCTACAAGAATAGAAGCGTGCGTAGACATCAAGCACAATCCCTACTATTTACACGCCGAGGACACAGGACCGGGGTTCCCCCACTCTCCCGCCGCCGGAGCAGCAGACGGAGAGGAAGGGAACACCCAGCCTGGCCGTCGGCGGGACGAGGGAACGCGGCCGCCTCCCTTTTCGCCTTTCTCTGGACTGTAGCAAGGGAATACGCCGTGGACGACAGGTACCTATCGTCTACGCTGTAGACGATTTGGTGGTCGTCCGACGGCTGCTTGGCCGACAGGACCCGATCGTTTACTGCGTAAACGATTGGACATGATCGTCCGTGGCATCAACGATTAGACCAATCGTCAATGCGGTGGACGATATGTCACCCAGCCGGCCGTGCATGCATGTGCCAGTGTGTACGCTCGCCGGCTCGCCGGCCGGCCGTGCGTGCGTCTGCCCGTGCCTGTGCTCGCCACGCCGCCGGCCGGCCGGCCGTGCGTGCGTCTGCCCGTGCCTGTGCTCGTCCTGCTCGCGTCTGCCCGTGCGTGTGCTCGCCACGCCCAGCTCCAGCCACGGTGACACGCCACGCCCAGCCACAGGTCCGCGTCGCGACGCTCAGCTCCAGCCTCACGTCCACGTCGTGCGCTCGCCGACATGCGTCCGTGCGTGCGCCGGCAAGCCAGCCGTGCGTGTGCTCGATTGATCCATCGATGGCTGGCAAAGCTAGCTGCATGCGGCTCGCCGGCCGTGCGTCCGCCCGTGCACGAGAGCATGCATCGTGTGATCAATCGATTGATCGATCGATGGTCTGGCAAAGCTAGCTGCATGCAGGCTTATCGTTGACGCCGTGGACGACAGGCCTCTCCGCCGAATGGACGGCCTGGCCACGGCCTGCTCGTCTGTGGCGTCAACGAGGCCGTATTATTTTTAAAAAAGTTTGAAAACGCGTATTATTTGTCAAATTTAATTAAAAAATGTATTATTTAAAAAAATAGCCTTCTTCTCACCATCTGAGCTATATAGGTTCAGATTTTTCGGGTTTGGGCTATACAGGTTCGGGTTTTTCTGGTTTGGGTTGGGATCGGGTTTTATGCCCAACCTGCCTTAGGTCTATGCCAAAATATCCTGGTTGCATTGTGTTTTGCATCGGCGGGAGTACGCAGCTTTCCTGCAGAAAAACAAAAAAAAACAAAGAAACATAGAGTGCACAGCGCAGGGCAACCTGACTCCCACTTCAAGGTGGCGATGGGGACGGGTATCTCCGGGGGGCTCTTTACCATACCCGCCCCGATCCCCGCCAATCCCCATCCCCGCCAGCCCCGCCAGCCTTCACGGGGGGGAAACCATCCCCGTCCCTGTCCCCGACGGATACCCGATATTCATGGATACTTCATGGGATGCAGAGGTCACCGGTCAGCTGCTCGCGATCCAGGTGGAGGAAGAGGAGGCGAGGTCGCTGAGTCGCCGGTTGCCGTCGTCCCCAAGTTGACCGTCACCTCGAGCCAGTCCGGTCGATGCAGTCACCTGCTTGACTTGCGATTCACCGTCGCAATTGTCGCCGTCGCTGTTGAGTCGCTGGTCGCCGTCGTCGCCGATTTGCCCGTCACCGCTGCGGCAAGCTACTTGGCCGGCCTTGCTTGTCTCGCGGCTTGAGGAGGATGACTGGAGGAGGCGAGGCAAGGAGCAGGTGAGGGCGGGCCATGGGACCAGACGGGAAGGGGCGGCCGGTGACCAGATGGAAGTGCGCCGGCGCTGCCTCCCGCCGCCGGTGGTGGTCGTGATCTAGGGTTGTGGGCGATTTGGGGGATCAGGGGCGGCGGCTGCGAGTGAGGGAGTGAGGGACTGAGGGGATTATGGGTGAGATGCGGTGTTGGGTTAGGGTTTTTTTATATATAGTCTTGTGTATGTTAGACTGACAGGTGGGGTCCTGGGTACCCATGGAGCCTCCATGGGGCTAATTTGCCCCCCGTCCCCGCCCCGTTACGTTAACGGGTACCCGCCCCGCTAGCCCCACGGGGGGAATTCGCCCCCCGTCACCGCTTCTTAGCGGGTACATCCCCACGGATACCCGCCCCCATGGGGAATATCGCCAACTGACTCCCACTCCCACTGCCCAAAGCGAAGAGCGGCGGCGCTAGCAATGGAGATGGAGTCCGCCGGTCCTAGTGCCAAGAGTACGAAACTAGCTGCACCGGAGATCCACGGAGAGGCGCCTCCGCCGCTGCCGGCGGTGGCGACTGCAGGAGCGACATATCCGGAACCCGCGGTCGTGGAGGAGAGCGAACAGCCGCCGCCCGGAGCGGAGGAAGATGAAGAAGAGTCGCTGGACCACATCAGCCGCCTACCCGACAACATCCTCGGTGAGATAATCTCCCTTCTCCCCCTCATGGAAGGCGCCCGCACCCAGATCCTCGCGCCCCGGTGGCGCCACCTCTGGCGCGCCGCCCCTCTCAACCTCGACTTCCGCGGCCTCCCCGCCCCCGACAAAATGTTGTCCACACGATGCGTCCTCGTCGGCGCCATCCTCGATGCCCATCAGGGCTCCGGCCGCCGCCTCTGCCTCCCCGCGCGCCACCTCCAGTGCCGAGCCGACGCCGTCGACTCCTGGCTCCGGTCCGACGCCATCAGCAACCTCCAGGAGCTCGAGTTCTACTTCCACGGCGCTAAACATTGCGCTCCGGATCTAGTATTACGAACACTGGTACCGCCGCCGGCGTCCATCTTCCGGTTCTCGTCCACCCTCCGCGCCGCGACCATCAGCAACTGCCATCTCCTGGACGACACGGTCCAAACACTCCGCTTTCCCGAGCTCACCAAGCTTGGGCTCATACATGTCCAAATTTCGGAGGTCTCGCTGCACACCATTATCTCCACGGCTTGTCCTCGCCTGGAGTGCTTGCTGCTTAGTTACATTTTCGGTCGTCACCGGATCAGCATCAGCTCTCCCACTCTCAGAAGCATTGGCATTCGCTATAGCGAAGCGGAACTCATCATCGAGGATGCCCCCATGCTTGAAAGGCTGCTCTGTCTTGAAATGAACAAACAAGTGCAGATTTCCGTTACCTCGGCGCCTAAACTTGAGGCATTGGGCTGCATTCCTGAAAAGTGTAGGGGCGTCAAAACCGTGTTTGGCCTTGGCTCCACAGTTATCCAGGTAGCTATGTTTGTTGTACTACTTGTTGCCTTTTCCACACGGCTTCTCATAATCTGCATTTTTTGTGTGCTGAGAGTTACATATCCACTTGAACTTACTTGTGTTTTCATATTGTGTTCCATGGTTGATGAAGGGATTGCGCATTGATAGCCTGACAACCGTGGTGCGTACTGTCAAGATCTTGGCCATCCATGCGTTATGTTTTGATCAGGATATGGTTATCGACTTGATGAGATTTTTTCCGTGCTTGGAAAAGTTTTATTCGAAGGAGGTGGGTATTCATTGACATTTCATAGAGTATTTAGTGGTCCCCACTGTTGAGCTGCTCTTTTGATTTACCTGCTATTCTAGAGTGGTTGATTTCGCTTGTCTATGCCTCTTTTCACAAAAGTGAGAAATATGAACCAGATCCATGGCACTATAAACGCTGGGACCTTCACACATCTCTTGACATCCGTTTGAAGACAGTAGTGCTGAGATGTTATAGCGCAACCCAGTTACAAGTTGACTTCGCGGCATTCTTTGTGCTGACACTAGTAGAAAACGGGGCATTAGTCCCGGTTCCAGAGGGCCTTTACCGGGACTAACTAATCGGGACTAAAGACCCCCCCCCCCCCCCCCCTTTAGTCTCGGTTGGCCACGAACCGGGACTAAAGGGCATCCAAGTGGCCACGGCCGGGCGCGCATGGCGGGAACCCTTTAGTCCCGGTTGGTAACACTAACCGGGACTAAAGATTTCTGCTTTTACTTTTCTATTTATTTATTTATCCTGATTTAGGGTTTAGGGCATTAGGTGTTTATTAGGGGTTTCGATTTTGTGTTTTCCATTTAATTCTTTTTGTATGTAGATCACGTTGCGCAAAAAATATGTCGTATACATAAAGTTTGTACTACATCGAGATCACGTTTGATGCATATATACATATACACACAAGTTGCTTTAATGAAATTCTCACCTCGAGATCACGTCAATTACATTGGAGGCATAACATAATTACTAGGGTGATGAAATTCCCCGGTTTTCTTCATGACTTCCGAGTTCAAAATTCCCGCCAATTCCTCTTGAATTGCTTTTAGGCGCTTCGTTGATATGAGCTGTTCCCGCATTCGTTCCATCTAGATAAATATGAATATGTGAGTTGTGTGTATATATATATATGAAATCATCATAAAATAAATTATGAATGGAACTCAACACAATATGGTAATAAAAAGTTGCAAATAGTATATACGTACTTCAGCTGTTCTGTGTTGTCTATTCCGCTCAGTGACAAAAGAGCGTATGTACTCGAAAACGTAGTATGCACATAAATTAGTCCCTTGTGGCTGCCTCAGACACCACTTTACAAAAAATAGAATTTAATCAAATAATACTCAAGCATGATAATGGTATTGAAACTAGAATTAAAGAGTTGCACGGACCTATATATAGTACTACTTACCTTGGTGGTATAAAAATACAGCTCCGGTTTCCAATCCCCTGCAACCTTCACGATGAACCGTTTCCAAACCCTGTCCGCCAAAAGAAAATGATTAAAGGAGTTATTAATTACTTGATATCAGAAAATGAACGAAAGAGGTCGACATAGAGTGATAATGATTGAAATTACCTCTGGAGCATTTCTTGCAAGCTGAGGTACTCGTCCATATCTCTCCTTAACGAGTCCATGACTTGAACGACTCCTTGGTCAACTCTAATGATTAGCAGAATCCAGTGGAATCTGCGCACGTTTATATGTCCATGACTCATCGATTACACTAAACATCGAGTAAGCAAAATAGAATGTGTAGAAGGTACAATAACACTCACTTGAAGTTGTAAGGAAAAATTATTTCTGCGCATGTATTTTGTTTCACTAAAAACCGGAGCAAGTTTTTCTCTGTGTCCTCAGGATGGTTATTTACGGACACTTCATGAATATAATATGGGTCAATGAACCCAGTGTCATAGATGCGGTGTTCTCTGCATTCGACAATCTTCATTCTGCATAATAGCGTATAAAAGAATATAGTGAGATAATTACAGGCAATGAACGAGCTGAGCTAGAGACTTAATTAAATTGCAGAAATAAATCACTTACAAACAATAGCAACTGACGAGGGCTTTGTTGAGGGCGTCTTGATTGAATAACTAAAAAAATTCAGAAAACGGAACATACATCGCGTCATCCGTGAAGTAATGCTCTTTCCTATATGACACCCAGAAGACATCATGCCCGGCCTTTGCGGCTTTCTCGTACCACTGATGCAATCGACGCAATTGTGTTGTTAGAGACTCGAGCTGCTCAGGTCTGACTAGGGACCTCCTGTGGACATATGTCCATGCATACTGATACTGTACTATGGGGTCGCCTATGCGAACAGTGTCGTCGTGGTGTACTTCCTTATCGGGCATCACCTTGAGCAGGGGGATCGACTGATTTGTCTGTTCTCCGAGCAGGGCCACTTGTTTCCCGGATTTTGCCGTCCGCATCTGGTCCCTCTTTAGGCAATATGTCGCCTCCGTCTCCTGCTTCTCTTGACTAATTGTCTTCTCAATAACACGATCATAGTCATCTGGCAATTTAGGCGGCTGTGGCGGTCCACTCGATAGATTTTTCAAACATCTCGCAACTTTTTCCGGTGGTATTATCTTCTTTGGTGGGGGCTGTTTCGGTGCTAATTGTCTTTTCACATCGGCACGCACCTTCTGATACGTCCCGAACGTATCTATAATTTTTGATATTCCATGCATGTTTTATGTCAATTGGCACATGTTTTATATACACTTTATATCATATTATGGCATTTATTGATTAACCTACTAATAGTTGACAAAGTGCACAATCTTCTTGTTTTCCTATTTGTTGTGTAGAAATTATCAAAAATACAATAGGAAACCAAATTGGAGTCAAATTGGGACTTTCCAGAAATCTGTCTGGAAATGTTTTTCAAAGATGGTCACGTTACGGGCCCAAGACGACGTCAAACGGAAGTCTCCCCGAAAGGTAAGTTGCAGGAAATTTCGCGAGGAACGTTCTAGATATAAAATTTGGCCCAATCCGAGTCCGTATGCGATCTGGAGACCCGTTTTATGGAAGGCAAATATCTGATTACGAGAATCTGAAAGATTGTGACTTTATTGACTCCAACTCTTACCAAATTTGATGGATTCGGCCAAGACACGAATTGGAGCCTCATTAGGGCTGAGAGGGGTTCCTAGGAAGCTTCTAGAGGTGCCCAAGAGACCTTGGATCAAAGGGGCATCCATCAAATGGCCTAGATTGCATCTCCACCTCTATATAATTAAGGGAAACCCTATTTCCAAGCAAGCCACCAAAAGCCACGGATTTTCTCCTCTTGGCAGCCGCCAAGGAGGGGGAGGAGCTCCTCCATTGCTGCACCATCACCAAGGAAGAAGAAGGGGGGCCAAGGGCCGCCGCCCCCGAGGGCCGCCGCGCCGTGGCCGCTGCGGGCCGCCGCCTCCACTCCGGGCTGCACCTCTTCATCAACCTCTCCATCAAGTGTGCTCACCATGACCATGTGTGAGTAGTTTTCACCGAGGCTGAGGGCTCTACCGTAGCTATGTGGTTCATCTCTCTCTCCCATGGTGTGATCTTTATGTGATCATGAGCTTTGTAATCTAGTTGGATCCATGGATGTTACTCTTCGTTATCTTATGAATTATGCTACTTGAGTGGTTTTATTAATGTAAACTCCGGAGTCACCTTTGTCCCATGGTGCGAAGTTGACAGTGTGCGTACCGTGTGTGACTCTTAGGCTAAAGATTACATGAATACTTATCATGAGTTATTATTTGTGTTGGATGTCTCTATGAAATTGTGGTGTTTGTCTAGTACTATTTTGGGGCGCTCTTAGTGACATTGGGTTCCCTAGATGTGGAATGCAACTTTAAGGTGTGCTTTTATAGCCCTACGCAGTGGATTGGTGTTCGTTATCCAACAAGGGAATAGCTCAGAGTAGCATAGTGAAGAGGAAATATCTATGTATTCAATTATATTATTATTGTTGAGAGTGTCCACTAGTGAAAGTATGATCCCTAGGCCTTATTTCCAAGCATTGAAACACCGTTTGCTCTCATTTTGTCTCATGTTTGCTTGCTGCCATTTTATTTCAGATTGCAATTACCACTTATAATCATCCATATTACTTGCATTTCACTATCTCTTCGCCGAACTAGTGCACCTATACATCTGACAAGTGTATTAGGTGTGTTGGGGACACAAGAGACTTCTTGTATCTTAATTGCAGAGTTGCTTGAGAGGGATATCTTTGACCTCTACCTCCCTGAGTTCGATAAACCTTGGGTGATCCACTTAAGGGAAACTTGCTGCTGTTCTACAAACCTCTGCACTTGGAGGCCCAACACTGTCTACAAGAATAGAAGCGTGCGTAGACATCAAGCTATTTTCTGGCGCCGTTGCGGGGAGGTAAGGTAAAAGGTACTCACATCCTCCAGCTACTTAGCTATTTTCTAGCACTGTTGCTGACGTGTGAGTGCTTGAAGGTATTTCCTTTAGATTCTGCAGTTATATCTTTTTGTTTCTTGTTTTTATTTCACTAGTTAGGCTTAATGGAAAACAAAAAAAAATTAGAGAGCTTATGAAATTTATCTTGAGTTAGGACATGATGTGTTTGAAGAGAAAATTAAAAAGCTATGGAAAATTAATTGCATGATGGTAGCAATGTTATTACTATAAATTCTTTGTACACCATTATTGCTAATGCTATGGAAAAGTCTAAGCTTGGGGAAGCTGGTTTTGATGAATATGGTATTTTTAGTCCCCCAAGTTTTGAGGAGAAAAATTTCTTTGATGATACTTTGCCTCCAATTATGATGATAATCATTGTGATGTTTTCAGTCCACCTACTATTGAGGATATAGTTTATGTTGATTATGATATGCCTCCTATTTATGATGATTACAATGATGGATGTGATAGTTTTACTCCCACTATTACTAATGAAACTGTTTTTACTTATGTGGAGAGTATTGATACTTTTATGCATATGGATCATGGTAAGAATGTTTCATGTGATGGTTATATTGTGGATTTTATCAATGATGCTACTGAAAGTTTTTATGAGAGAGGGAGACATGACTTCATATACCACAATAATATTAAGTCTCCTCTCTTTTTGTTGAAATTTTGAAGTTGCACTTGCTTTGCCTTCCTATGCTAGTCACTTTGTGCTTTATTGATTTATTTTTTACAAGATCCCAATGCATAGGAAGTGGTTAGACTTAAATGTGTTTCACATTTTTTCTTGATGCTCTCTTTTGCATTTTAATTCTTGATCCTATGTGAGCATCATTAAAACTATCATGGCTGTCCAGAAAACAGATTCCTAAGCTTCACTGCGAAAAATGTTAAAAATCACAGAAAAGGAATTTTGACCTGAAATTTTACGACAGCAATCTTCAGTTATTAATACACATTTCATTAGTTCAAAATTTTCTGATTTGAGCAACGTAAGTGCCTCTGAAAATTCACTCTTTACGGGCTGTCCAGTTTTTGACAGATTCTGTCTTTATTTTGCATTACTCTCATTACTTGTGTTTTGTGTAGTTCTATTGATCAAAGGGCAATGCACAACCATAGTAACAGTAGCTAATGTTTAGAATCAACTCATGATATGTCTTTGCTGTACCTATGAGGATTTAATTTATGGAGACACTAACCCCTCTAATCAAGTTTTATGTTGAGTTTTGTGTAAAGAGAATTTTTCAAGTGGAAGAGTTGAGGGTGATGAACAAAGATCAAGAGGGACAACCACTCAAGCTTGGGGATGTTACCCCTAGACTCACCCAACATATATCAAATAAGTACAAGAATTCAAGCTTGGGGATGCCAAGCCACCTCACTCCAACCATCTTGATAACAAGTAAGTAAGCCTAGCTATATGGCTATAAAGAAAGCGCTTTACGGGAGGCAACCCGGTTGTTTTTATTTGTGTCCTCTTGTTGTAACAAGAGACTTTGTTTATAGTTTAGTTTCTAGAATTTTTAATAAAGTGCCAAGTTTTACTCATTTTGGTTTGAAGAAGTTGCTTATAGCGTTCGGAGATTTTATTCTGCACGAATCTGTGCACGGTATGATTTTTAATTCTTATTCTGTAACTCCGAATGAGCTCATATTTGAACTGTAGTGGCAACTTTTCATCCTCTGTATGCATGAATTTTTCGGAATTTTTCGACAAAGTTAAGTAGGGTAGAAAAATACGTTTTGCTGCTGCTGTTTTTCTGGACAGATTCTGTCCCATTTTGTTTGATGCATGCTTAGAACTTTTAACTTGAACCTTTTTGATCCAATTGAGTTTATGAGTAGGCATACAACATTATACACTTTCTGGACATCCATATGAATTTTTGTCTAAGGATTATATGCAGCAAGAAATCTATTTGTTTATCACTACTAATGCACCCCACAGAAAAAGAAATGGGAGAAACGGTGTTTTGAAGTTTTTTCACAGGGATTAGAGGAGATGCACCAAGAGCTATCCAAGGATGGTGAAGACCATAAGCTTGGGGATGTGAAGACAACCCCACTGGACCTACACACTCTCGGTTTGCACACGTCTAACTTCTGTTTTTCGATCGAAACACTTTATCGCATAAACTTGGAGCGTCTTTTTGTTTGTTTTGGTTTGATTTTTATTTTGTGAGACCACCACACTATCATTTATATATGAGAGAGCTACTGGAAATTTGGGTTGATTTATGTTGGATGCTATTATTAGATTGGGAAAAGGGATGTTGGAGTTGATTTTAAAAGATACATATAGTTGCATGATTCATGAGCTTGTTAATGAATGTTAATTTGCAAGTATTTTACAAGAGCTATCTTTTATTCATGTTTTGGTGCTGAATGTTACTTTACTTTGTTTAAACATGGATTAGTTAGTTCTATGGACACTCATGCATGCATTTAGATGGTCAACTTTCTCCCTCTTGCTAGCCCAAAAATTCCAACAAGTAAAAACTTGTTTCCAACACCTTCAACCAAAGTTTTTCCAGTGAGTCCACCATATCTACCTATTAGCTTTATGCTATTCCGAGTATGTTTATCATGATATTTGTGTTATCTATACCTCTGAATGAAAATGCTATGTTGTTGATTGTTATGGGAAAAGTTGGTTATAGAGCTCTCTCGAACTTGATGCACACTTTATTTTTATTGCATAAATAAAATATGACCCATTGTGATTAAAATTATGATGTTGTGGTCTTGACAAATGTCTTTGGTTGAGAGTTAGCTCATATGTGCTGTCACATGGCAAGCTTTCAACATGCACGTCATTTCATTTAGTTGATATCATGTACTTTTGTTTATGGATGCTTACCATGGGTGAAATAAATGAGGAAATGAAGTGAGTTTAAATGAGTTTGTATAAATGGTTAGAGAGACGCTGGGCCGCTAATCTAAGCCATGCATCATTCATGGTGGAAATTTACTTACATGCTATGGTGAACCTTCTGTGATACACCTTACAATAAAAAGCTATCTAATGGTAAATAAAAAGGGTGTTGAGATTGTTCATTGTGTTTGTTTGTCTTGTCATTTTGATATGGGCTTGTTCCATATCCTGGGACAAGAGGTACCCCAGTTGACGCTCTTAATGATACTATTATTATTACAATGATATTTAACTTGAACTTGCTTTGTTTCCCAAGTTGAGTAACACATGGAGTAGGTACTTGTATTCAAGGGGCATGAGACTTTCAACCTGTACTTTGTCAAGCACACTACTCATATTTGCTTTCACTTTAAACTTAATCATTCAAGATGCTATGATAGGGGAATGAGAGCTTGACACCAAGGATTACCACATTGCAATCATTAACTTAAGTAGGGAAGTTCAGAAGTTAGATGAAATTTATTCATGCTTTACCTCTACTCATATATATCTTTCCAAAGTGTCCACCTTTTATATTCAGATTTTCATCAATACTCTATGGCCATTGTAGGATTTCTTACTTATCATTATGCATACATGTGGTCCATAGTACTTTTTCATTCATGTTACACTTTGTGAATTATCATTGAACATCCTTGCAGTAATATTTTGATATCACTTTATAATCTATCTTGTATATTGCTACTACTTTGAAGAATGAATCATTTGACTCTATGTAGCAACAACTTCATCACTTCATTCATAACATGTGCCTTACAATATTTGATCAAGTTTATGATGGTAGCATGTCACTTCAAAAATTATTTTGTTTTATCGTTTACCTACTCGATGACGAGTAGGAACTAAGCTTGGGGATGCTTGATACGTCACAAACGTATCTATAATTTTTGATGTTCCATGCATGTTTTATGTCAATTGGCACATGTTTTATATACACTTTATATCATATTATGACATTTATTAGATTAACCTACTAATAGTTGCCAAAGTACACAATCTTCTTGTTTTCCTATTTGTTGTGTAGAAATTATCAAAAATACAATAGGAAACCATATTGGAGTCAAATTGGGACTTTCCAGAAATCTGTCTGGAAACGTTTTTCAAAGATGGTCACGTTACGGGCCCACGACGGCGTCAAACGGAAGTCTCCCCGAAAGGCAAGTTGCAGGAAATTTCGCGAGGAACGTTCTAGACATAAAATTTGGCCCAATCCGAGTCGTACGCGATCTGGAGACCCGTTTTATGGAAGGCAAATATCTGATTACGAGAATCTAAAAGATTGTGACTTTATTGACTCCAACTCTTACCAAATTTGATGGATTCGGCCAAGACACGAATTGGAGCCTCATTAGTGCTGAGAGGGGTTCCTAGGAAGCTTCTAGAGGTGCCCAAGAGCCCTTGGATCAAAGGGGCATCCATCCCATGGCCTAGATTGCATCTCCACCTCTATATAATGAAGGGAAACCCTATTTTCCAAGCAAGCCACCAAAAGCCACGAATTTTTCTCCTTTTGGCAGCCGCCAAGGAGGGGGAGGAGCTCCTCCATTGCTGCACCATCACCAAGGAAGAAGAAGGGGGGCCAAGGGCCGCCGCCCCCGAGGGCCGCCGCCGCTCGCCGCCGCCGCGCCGTGGCTGCTGCGGGCCGCCGCCTCCACTCCGGGCTGCACCTCTTCATCAACCTCTCCATCAAGTGTGCTCACCATGACCATGTGTGAGTAGTTTTCACCGAGGCTGAGGGCTCTACCGGTAGCTATGTGGTTCATCTCTCTCTCCCATGGTGTGATCTTTATGTGATCATGAGCTTTGTAATCTTGTTGGATCCATGGATGTTACTCTTCGTTATCTTATGAATTATGCTACTTGAGTGGTTTTATTAATGTAAACTCCGGAGTCACCTTTGTCCCATGGTGCGAAGTTGACAATGTGCTTACCGTGTGTGACTCTTAGGCTAAAGATTACATGAATACTTATCATGAGTTATTATTTGTGTTGGATGTCTCTATAAAATTGTGGTGTTTGTCTAGTACTATTTTGGGGCGCTCTTAGTGACATTGGGATTCCCTAGATGTGGAATGCAACTTTAAGGTGTGCTTTTATAGCCCTACGCAGTGGATTGGTGTTCGTTATCCAACAAGGGAATAGCTCAGAGTAGCATAGTGAAAGGAAATATCTATGTATTCAATTATATTATTATTGTTGAGAGTGTCCACTAGTGAAAGTATGATCCCTAGGCCTTATTTCCAAGCATTGAAACACCGTTTGCTTCATTTTGTCTCATGTTTGCTTGCTGCCATCTTTATTTCAGATTGCAATTACCACTTATAATCATCCATATTACTTGCATTTCACTATCTCTTCGCCGAACTAGTGCACCTATACATCTGACAAGTGTATTAGGTGTGTTGGGGACACAAGAGACTTCTTGTATCTTAATTGCAGAGTTGGTTGAGAGGGATATCTTTGACCTCTACCTCCCTGAGTTCGATAAACCTTGGGTGATCCACTTAAGGGAAACTTGCTGCTGTTCTACAAACCTCTGCACTTCGAGGCCCAACACTGTCTACAAGAATAGAAGCGTGCGTAGACATCACCTTCGCGTCGAGTTCCTCTGGAGTCAAGTCGTAAGTTCTCTTTGGAAGAGGCTTTAGCAACTCGCGTCCCTCTCGAGTTTCCTGATTTGCACATTTCTTCGGTGTATATGTCGATGGGAAGTTTAGTAGTGGGCGCAATCGACGGACGGGACGGCGCGGGCGATGGACTCGGGCTGGGCTCCCAACCGGCGCCGGGGGATGGATCTTGAGGTGGGGGACTGCTACTCGGAGGAGTCGGTGGCCTTGGCGCCAAGTTTGGAAACACGATGTTTTTCTTGTTCCAGAGAACGATACCCTTCTCGACTTCTCCCAGTGTCTTCTCGTCGTCACCTCCAGGAATGTCAAGCTCCAGATTAGCATATAACGGCATAACTTCATCCACCCCGACACGAGCATAGCCAGCTGGAATCCCGCCGAGATGGTAGCTTGCTCCAGATTGATTTGGTAAAGCATAGCCGACCGCCACCTTGAAGGACATGTTCTTCATTGACATATGTTGCTCATAGTCTGTCTTCTCCATGATATCATCCACGGGGTAGTGAGCCACCGGCGGTTCGAATCCAGAATTTTCTAGCTGCGGGGAACCCACGCTGCTTTTCCGCTGATCAGATGGGGCGGCTTCGACTTCAGGACCTTCTAGCTGCTGCTGAGATGCCCTTTGCTGACTAATTGAGTCTAGTTGCTCCTGCTGCAGCTGCACCTTGCGTTCCAATGCCGATAACCGGTCTGACTCCTGCTTCTTTTTTCTCTGACGGCTTCTATAAGTATCAGCGTCCTCCGGAAAACCTTGCTTCCACGAAACACCGGGTCCATAGCCTCGAAGTCGTCCAACGTGTTCAGGATTCCCGAGGGCGAGTGTCAGCTCATCGTTCTCTCTGTCGGGCACGTACTCTCCCTTTTGAACTTTATCTATTGCGTCCACAAGTTGTTGGGTTACTAGCTCAATTTTTTCCTTCCATCTTCCCTTTGCAACAATCTGCCCTGTCTGTGGGTCCAACCCTGCCCCATGCACGAACAACCAGAGCGTGGACCTCTCGGGCCAGTCCGCTGTCTGTGGAATGATCCCTTCATCAAACAGTTTTGCTTCAAAGGCTTCCCACTTAGGCACGACAGTCTTGTAGCCACCTGTCCCCAAAGTATGATGATATGTCTTCTTCCCAGCATTTACCTTATTTATTTCCGATCGGGCCACAGCGGCCTCCGATTTTCTTTGCTTCACAAATGTGGGCCAGTGCTATTGTATCTTCACTAGTGGTCCAGTGAATTCTGGATCTTGTTCCTCCGCCGCTACATAATTTTTCCGTAAATTTTTCTTCCAGGTCTGGAATTGTGTGGCCATCTTCTTAAGAGTCCACTGCTTGACTTTCTCCTTCAACGGCGGGAGGATACCTGGCGGTAGGTTGACATGTGTCAAGAGCGTGTCCCAAAGAAAATCTTTTCTTCTGTCGTCGACATAAGTAGTTGCCTTGTTGTCGTCCTTCGGCTTATGGCACTCTTCAAGGATGATCGAGACCAAGTCCCTAACAAGAACTCCGCATTGATTTATAAATTTACGGCGGCTATCTACGGGTTCCAGCGGTTCGCCACTAGCAGCAACTTTGGCGATCGATATCCTTACACCATCGGCCAACCTTCTGGTCGGGCCTCGTTTCGACCCTTTAGCTCAGATGATTTGCTCGATCCAGAGGGTTAAAAGAAAAAAATGATTCGTTAATAACTGCAATACAACTCAATTAATGCATCTAGTAATCGATCAACAGAGGCTTAATATACCTCGCCGGAGTTTGTTAAGGGCACTTCCTCCTCTCTGCAAATTTTTTCTTGCTCAACTCCCTCACCGGAGTCGTTTAGAAATTGTGAGCTGTAATCGTCTCCAATTACCCCATCTTCTCCACCGGCATCTTCTTTCAGGCGGGTTTGCACGCCCAAATATAATCTGAGCCATTCGCTCTTCACGCTCCTCGTCTCTGCCGGGGGCGTCCGGAAAATTTGGATCCATTTGCTCTTCACGCTCCTCGTCTCTGCCGGCGGCGTCCGGACAATTTGGATTCATAGCTCAATGTCCCTGCAATCAATTTTGTAAAAAGAATATGAATCTTAAAATTTGCATCTTAGCAAATGTGAATGCAAATTTATAGCAACTACTTAACAATGTTAGCATTAGCAGAATAATTAAAAGTAGGGAACATTGATCAAATATGCAAAAATATCACTAATACATCTCGATCCCATGAATAATTTGGTCCATTTTTATTTAACCCTAATACATCACGAATAATATCACTAATACATCTCCTCTCCCATGCATGAACCTCTCAAACTAATTTCGACCGGGTCCTGAGCCGCGGGGTGTTGAGCCGCGGGCGCTGCGCATCCAAAGACAAGGAACCCTCACAGGGTCATAGCTCACGTGAGGAGGAACCCTCTGAAGAAACGACCAGCTATTGCTATACTGCCTATCCAACAAATACATGTAGCGACGGACGTGCTCGTCCTCCTCCCTCATAAGGCGACGTACCACCTCCTCGGGGGTCGGCTCCCTCTGCACCGAGCGTGGCCCACGTGACTGCCACCAAAGAAGATCCGGGTCGACGACTTCACCCGGATTCCTCACCAAGCTACGCGTCCCGGAAGGTAGCACCTCCCAGTGCCAGCCCGGCGAAGCCCAGTCCCGGACATCGCCTCTCTGGTCCAACAGGGACATGGTCGCTGAGAACAATAAACTAAAAACACAATTTTTATAAGACGATCATTCCAACTATAATAACAAGTACTAAATTTTCTAATAACATTTCTAATACATTTCCTAATAACATTTCCTAAAATTACAAAACTACAAAGTACTAAATTTCTACATGCATGTTGTATACGACAAAGTACTAAATTTATATGACAAAGTACTAAATTTCTACATGTTTCTATATTGCCTAAATTTCTACATGTTTTTATATTGCCTAAATTCACTAATCTACCCGAATCTTCAAAAAAAAAACTAATCTAAAAAAACACTAATATTAAAACTACACTAAACTGCCTAAATTACTGCCTAAATTAACTACACTAAAAAAATACCTAAACTATACTAAAAAAACAACACAAAAAAACTATATCTAATTAGCGCGGCCGGCCGGCCGGCCGTCGAGGCCGTAGAGGAGGAGGAGGGCGAGGCGGCCGGAGCAGAGGAGCGAGGCGGCGGCGGCCCGTGGGAGGAGGAGCACGGACGGCGTGGCGTGGCGGCGGCGTCCCGTGCTAGGAGGAGGAGTGCGGCGGCGGCCCGTAGGAGAGGAGGAGCACGCACGGACGGCCGGCCCGTGGATGAGCACAGACGACGCCGGCGTGGAGCGGCAACGGCGCCCGGCATGGAGCGGCATGATGACCCACAAATATAGGGGATCGCAACAGTCTTCGAGGGAAGTAAAACCCAAATTTATTGATTCGACACAAGGGGAGCCAAAGAATATTTATAAGCCTTGACAGATGATTTGTCAGTTCAGCTGCACCTGGAAGTAGACTTGCTCGACACAGTTTATCAGTAGCAACAGTTTTATGACAGTAGCAGTAGTGAAATAACAGCAGCAGTAAAATAAAGACAGCAGTAATAATTGCAGTAGACAGCAGGATTAAAATACTGTAGGCATAGGGATGGATGAACGGACGCTGCATGGATGAGATAATTCATGAAATAGTCATACATAGGGCAATTGCAGATAAATAATAATAAGGTATCCAAGTAATAATCAATCATAAGCATGTGTTCCGTATTTAGTCGTACGTGCTCGCAATGAGAAACTTGCACAACATCTTTTGTCCTACCAGCCCGTTTGCAGCGGGGCCTCAAGGGAAACTACTGGTAATTAAGGTGCTCCTTTTAATAAAGCACCGGAGCAAAGCATTAACACTCCGTGAACACAGGTGATCCTCACGTCGCAACCATCCCCTCCGGTTATCCCAATTTCTGTCACTTTGGGGCCTCGGGTTCCGGACAGTGACGTGTGTATACAACTTATAGATATGATCCAAAACAATAATTATTCTCATGATTCAATAACATGTTCAGATCTGAGATCATGGCACTCGGGCCCTAAATGACAAGCATTAAGCATAATAAGTTGCAACAATGACATAAAGTACTACCGATGGATACTAGGCACCAAGCCCTAACAAATCTCACAACTATTACATGAATGATCTCATCCAATCCCTACCATCCCCTCAGCCTACAGCGGGGGAATTACTCACACATGGATGGTGGAGTCATGGATGGTCGATGGAGAGGTGGCGGTGATGATGATGGCGATGATCTCCTCCAATTCCCCGTCCCGGCAAGGTGCCAGAACGGAGTTTCTGATCCCCGGAATAGGGTTTTCGATGGCGGCGGAGCTCTGGAAGGTTTCTGGAAAAAGTGTCGATCCCCCCGAAGTTTTTAGGTCAGAGGCTTTAAGTAGTCCGAAGGGGAGCGCTGGGGGCCACACAGGGGGGCCACACCACCCCTGGGCGCGGCAAGGGCCCACCCGCGCCCTGGGTGCGTGTGGTGCCCCTGTGCACCCTCCTCGCTTCGTCTTCTGGCTCCGTGGGTCTTCTGGAAAAATAGAATTTCTGGATTTTTCTGGAATTTTCCTAAAACTTTGACTTTCTGCACAAAAACGAGACACCAAGGCAATTCTGCTGAAAACAGCGTTAGTCCGTGTTAGTTGCATTCAAATCACACAAATTAGAGGAAAAACAATAGCAAAAGGGTTCGGAAAAGTAGATACGTTTTGGACGTATCACGGCAGCACGACGACAGGGCAGCGGCGGCAGCACCTCGGGGCGGCGGCGTCGTCGGAGAGAGCAGAGTGAACAATGAGGGAAAGAAGAGGAGGGCGAGGCCTAAAACTGCCCGATCGACCTTTTGTCCCGGTTCGTGGCTGGAACCGGGACTAAAGGTCCTTTAGTACCGGTTGGTAACACCAACCGGGACTAAAGGTCCGCTGGGCTTTCACGCGAAGCCCAGCGGACCTTTAGTCCCGGTTGGTGTTACCAACTGATACTAAATGGGATTTTGTATTTTTTTCGATTTTCTTTTCATATTTTCTTATATCTTTTGATTTAATTGTCCAAATCAAGTCAAATTTGTTTTGATTTTTCTATTTTCAGTTTTGCTTTATATCTATTTGGTTTATTGTTTTGTTTATGTTTTCCAAATCAAGTTCAATTTAATTGCTTAAATATTTATGAAAATCATATCTTTTTCTGATTTCTTTTATATCTATTGATTTAATTGTCTTAAAATTTATAATAATCATCTCTTTATTTTAAAAACATCCTGGTTCTCGCGGGAGTAGCCAACCCCGTTCGCGGCCGCCTGGTTCTCGCGTGCACGTTTGCGGCGGTGGGCACGAGCCATGGAGGATGAGTCTTTCAGCGCCCAAGCCAGCTCGGAAGCCTCCTTCGCCTTGAGCTGGCAGGCAATCCTGGCTCGCTGAACACGGTCCTCGCGGACGGACTGGAAGGATAGGCTCCCGCGGTAGCGCCCAAGCGCGCTCTGCCGAGCACGCTCGATCTCGTCCAGAAGGCGCTGCGGCGGGCGTGGCGGATCCATCTCGTGGCGGTAGGACACTTACGTGACCAGGGCAGCGCTGGGGTAGGACACGTGGCCAGGGCAGCGCTGGGGGAGGACACGTGACTGACACAAGTCGTGACCGCAAAGCCCGCCTTTAGTCCCGGTTGGTAACACCAACCGGGACTGAAAAAGCACACGGATCGTGTGTTTCTTTCAAGCGCTTGTGAGCCGTTGGATCAGGGGTGTGTTTCTTTTGAGGGCTTGTGAGCTGTTGGATCAGCACTATCATGACCACTTACATGACCCTATATATAGCCCACCTCTCGGACATGTTTGGCACTCAGTGTGTACTCATCGTAGTTCATTTTGGTATACAAAGCATTCGGATTCCCTGCATACGTCCAACGGTGCATTTGATATGCGGGCATGATACGTCTCCAACGTATCCATAATTTCTGCTGTTCCATGCTTATATTATACCATTTGCTACATGTTTTATATACACTTCGTATCACTTCTATGCATTTTCTGGGACTAACCTATTAACAAGATGCCACAGTGCCAGTTCCCTGTTTTCTGCTATTTTTGGTTTCAGAAAGTTACTTCTCGAAATATTCTCGGAATTGCACGAAACAAAAGGCCAGGTCCCTATTTTTCCAGCACGTACACGGAGTCCGAAGGAGAGACGAAGGAGAGCCACGAGGTGGCCAAACCATAGGCAGGCGCGGCAGTGGGCCCAGCCGCGTCGCCATGTGGTTTGGGCCCCTCGGGGGTCCGCCGACATCGCCCCTTCGCCTATTTATTCCCCGAGACGAGAAAACCCTAAAACACCGAGCCTTTCATCCAAAACATATTCGCTGCCGCCGCCGTCGTCAAACCTAACTCGGGGGGTTTCTGAAGCTCTTTCCGGCACCCTGCCGGAGAGGGGAATCATCACCGGAGGGCTCTACATCGCCATGCCCGCCTCCGGAGTGATGCGTGAGTAGTTCATCCTTGGACTATGGGTCCATAGCAGTAGCTAGATGGTTGTCTTCTCCACTTGTGCCATCATGTTTAGATCTTGTGAGCTACCTATCATGATCAAGATCATCTTATTGTAATGCTACATGTTGTGTTTGCTGGGATCTGACTTATATTGATACCTATGTGGAGCTGAATATTATATTATCATGTCTATGTCATTTGTGATCTTGCATGCTCTCCGTTACTTGTTGAAGCCTTGGCCAAGTGAATACTTGTAACTCCAAGAGGGGGTATTTATGCATGATAGTTGGGTTCAACCTCTATTTAACCTGGGATAGTGACAGCAAGTTCTAAGGTTGTAGATGTGTTGTTGCCACTAGGGGTAAAACAGCAATGCTTTATTCAAGGATGAATGTATTGTTTACATTACACACATTACTTAATGCAATTGTCTGTTGCTTGCAACTTAATACTGGAAGGGGTACGGATGTTAACCGAAAGTGGACTATTTAGGCATAGATGCATGCTGGATAGCGGTCTATGTACTTTGTCGTAATGCCCAAATGAATCTCATAGTAGACACCACAGCTTACACATGCATGTTATATGCACTTATCAATTGTCAATTGCCCAGCTGTAATTTGTTTACCCAGCATGTTAGTTATCTTATTGGAGAGACACCACTAGTGAACTGTGGACCCCGGTCCATTCTTTTACATCTGAAATACAATCTACTGCAATAATTGTTCTCTACTGTTTTATGCAAACAAACATCATTTTCCATTTGATACGTTTAACCCTTTGTTTTCAGCAAGCCGGTGAGATTGACAACCTCACTGTTAAGTTGGGGCAAATTAGTTTGATTGTGTTGTGCAGGTTCCACGTTGGCACCGGAATCCCTGGTGTTGCGCCGCACTACACTCCTTCACCAACACCTTCGAAGCAAACCTCGTTTTTCTACTGGTTCGATTAAACCTTGGTTTCATACTGAGGGAAAACTTACTGCTGCACTCATCATACCTTCCTCTTGGGGTTCCCAACTGACGTGTGACGTACAAGCATTGTTTCTGGCACTATTGACCTAGAGCCACCAGGGCACTCACGAGCCACCGTTGGGATGTATGCACGGGAAACCGTGTGTTTTGTTCTATCTACAAAATCCTTCAGTTCATCGACCGAATACAAATCATTTGGATTATCTGCATACATCCGACGGTGCATTTGATATGCGGGCACTCAGGAGCCACCGTCGGGCTGTATGCAGGAGAAACCGTGTGTTTTGTTCTAACTTTTTCGAGCGCTTGTGAGCGTCGTTGGAGTTTTTAGAACCAAAAATCAGTGTTTAGAGTTTTCGTCTGAGTTTTCACAACATAGTTGCATAAAAGGTTTAATACATTATTACACATCACCACCAACATCCCTATCTAGTGTTGTGGTATAAACTTCTTCTTCTGATTGCGCCGTAACCATGGACAATCTTCATCATTTAACACGATGCTTGGTTCAGTTTTCACTGCGAAGGGCCGAATTTCATCAAACTTATTGTAATCTTCTGACATGTCTGTCTTGTCCTCCACTCCCACGATGTTTCTTTTCCATGAAAGAACTATGTGGCGCTTTGGCTCATCGTATGATGTATTCGCTTGCTTATCTTTTCTTTTTTTTGGTCTGGTAGACATGTCCTTCACATAGAAAACCTGAGCCACGTCATTGGCTAAGACAAATGGTTCGGTGTCGTACCCAAGATTCTTGAGATCCACTGTAGTCATTCCGTACTGCGGGTCTACCTGTACCCCGCCTTTCAGGTTGAACCATTTGCACCAGAACAAAGGGACTTTAAAAGAAGGTCCATAGTCAAGTTTCCATATCTGCTCTATGTAACCATAATATGTGTCCTTTTGCCCATTTTTGTTTGTTGCATCAAAGCGGACACCACTGTTTTGGTGGTGCTCTTTTTATCTTGGTCGGCTGTGTAAAATGTATTCCTATTTATCTCGTACCCTTGAAAAGTCAATATAGTCAAAGATGGTGCTTTGGCCAACAAGTATAGCTGTTCTCCAACAGTGGTGTCATTAATGAGACGTGTTTGCAACCAACCGCCGAAAGTCTTCACGTGTTCTCCTTCAATCCATTCTTCAGGCTGCTCCGGGTATTTAGAGCGTAAACTATTCATGTGTTCCTTGATATACGGAGCCACCAAGCTGGAATTATGTAGAACTATATAGTGTGCTTGAGTGAAAGAATGCCAGTCCTTACATATTATTGCTTTCTTTCCTAGCGTGCATTTTCCACGCAGTCTCCCCTCATAGCGCGATTGAGGAACACCGATCGGATTAAGGTCAGGAATAAAGTCAACACAAAACTTAATGACATCCTCTGTTCCATAGCCCTTGGAGATGCATCCTTCTGGCCTAGCACGGTTATGAACGTATTTTTTTAAGACTCCCATGAACCTCTCAAAGGGGAACATGTTGTGTAGAAATACAGGACCGAGAACAGAAATCTCTTCGACTAGGTGAACTATGAGGTGCGTCATAATATTGAAGAAGGATGGTGGGAACACCAACTCGAAGCTGACAAGACATTGGACCACATCCTTCTGTAAACTTGGCGGAGTTTCTGGATTGATCACCTTCTGAGAAATTGCATTGAGGAATGCACATAGCTCCACAATGGGTACTTGAACATTTTCCGGCAGAAGCCCCTCAATGCAGCCGGAAGTAATTGTGTCATAATCACGTGGCAGTCATGAGACTTTAGGTTTTGGAACTTTTTCTCTGTCATGTTTATTATTCCCTTTATATTCGACGATAAGCCAGACGGGACCTTGATACTGCTCAGGATTTCAAAAAAGATCTCTTTCTCTTCTTTGGTAAGAGCGTAGCTGGCAGGACCTTGTTGAAGGCATCGCCGTTGTAGCTATTGTCTACCGCTCGCGCTGCTTCGGGGAAACCCCAGATCCCGGGTTTCCCGGGTCGGACAATGGCGGAGCTATAAGTGTCGCTCTCCCTCTCGGGGGCATTGTTTTTGGAGCGGATGCTGGACGGAGGATGCAAGATGTGGAGCGGTGTACATCTACCACGTTGACGACGGCGAGTCTCGGTGGCGTGGCGCAGCGGGGTCTCGACGAAGAGCGTATGATGATGGATTCGCGCAGGATGGTGGAGCTGTATGGCGCCGTGGCGGTGCCGATGCCAGGCCTTGCAAGATCATTGCGTTGATCGCACCTGAAGATGGGATGGCGGAAGATGGTGGCAGCGGCTTCTGTCGTGCGCATGCGGCGTGCGCTGAGGATCGACTGGATCGGTTTGTGCTTCCGGCGCGCTATTGGGTGGCCTGGTTGAAGCTTCCGGATTTCGATGATGTGCGTAGGTGCGTGAGGTCAGAGCATCGGCTTCGATTGGTCCACCCCCCATCAAGCTTATAGGTGTAGCGAGTTTTCGCCTGAATAGTGGTTCTTCTGGTTGATCGATGTATTTCGTAAAGCCTAGTGTTTTTTGTTTTTCCATATTAATAAACTCGGCTGTGTGCATCCTTTGGATGTAGAGGCTGGGGGAACACCCTCCATTTCTATAAAAAAAAACTTCTTGCTGCAGTGCTCTTAGGATCCGGGCTGATTAGTTGGTATGGTGGATTGAGTGACGTGCAAGGAGACAGATAATTCAACTTTCTTTAGCCTGAGGTCATGTAGTTTCTTCAGGGTCCGTTTTTGTGAGAGTTGCTTCTACCGTTCTAGTATATTGCAACTTGCAGTACACTCGGAATCACATGTTAGCATCGTCATCCAGCTGAATCCAGCATACGTAGTAATAGGTTTTCGTTAGGAGTTCAAGTCATTTTGATTTTTTTAGAAGTTTAAGTGTACTTGTGTGCAAGATCTCAATCTCACCTGTCAGCTGGAAGTGTGTGCGGCTTGCTGGAGCTTGTGGGAAAATCGAAACGCATGACCCAACCTAGCCCCTGACCCAACCTCTCCCCGTGCGGTGCGGCGCGGCGCCGCACCGGGGAGCCCTGTCAGCCGCCTCTCGCGCTCCCCCCATCTCGATCCCCTCCCGCCGCCGCTGTCATAGGCGTCGCAGTGCAAAGCCCGTGTGGCGTGGCGGCGGCGTTCCATCCTCGGCCGGAGCCCGGAGGTCAGGTCGGGGCGGCGGCGGCTCGCTCCGGTCGGCTCACTAGCTGTGGCGCGGGCCAGCGGCGGCCATGGACGGCGTGAAGGCGGCGGCGAACGGCCGAAGGGCAGTGGTGGCGGCGGCGCCCAATCTGGGCCCAGATGGGCTTCGACGGGCCAAGCCCTCCAACCGCATCTTCACCGGCGCCGGCAACGACACTAGTCCTCTGGGCTTGGCACGCAACACGAGAAGCCGGGGGCTCCTGCCCCGGGCGTGGCGGTGGTGGCCTCCTCCTTCGCCGGAGGTAGCCGGCCGGCTGGTTGTGGCGGATTTTTTGATCTCACAGCTAGCTCCAGCGGCGAGTCGGGGAGACGTGGCTACCGATGAAAATCGAGTCCTGCCTACGGTCAAGACAGGCGATGGCGGCGCCTACGCCGTTACCTTGTTGAAGGCATCGTCGCTGCAGCTATTGTCTACCCGCTCGCGCTGCTCCGGGGGAAACCTCAGATTCCGGGGTTCCCGGGTCAAACAATGGTGGCGCTATCGGAGCCGCTCTCCCTCTTGGGGACATTGTTTTTGGAGCAGCTGCTGGAGGGAGGTTGCAAGAAGCGGAGCGGTTTACATCTACCACGTTGATGACAGCGAGTCTAGGCGGCGTGGCGCAGCGGGGTTTCAGCGACGAGCGTATGATGATGGACTCGAGCAGGTTCGTGGAGCTGTCTGGCGTCGTGGCGATGCCGATGGCAGGCCTTGCAAGGTCTTCACGTTGATCGCTCCTGAAGATGGGATGGCGGAAGATGGTGGCAGCGGTTTCTGTTGTGCGCATGCGGCGTGCACTGAGGATCGGCTGGATCGGTTTGTGCTTCCGACGCGCTGTCGGGCGGCCTGGTTGAAGCCTCCGGATTTAGAAGATATGCGTAGGTGCGTGAGGTCAGGGCATCGGCTCTGATTGTTCCACCCCCTTCATCAAGCTTGTAGGTGTAGTGAGTTTTCGCCTGGATGGTGGTTTTTCTGGTTGATCGATGTATTTCTTTGTAAAGCCTGGGGCACACCCTCCATTTCGAAAACAAAAAGCTGGACGTGTGTGCGCATGTCGTCCTGAGATGAAACTCGCTATCACTTTACAACACTGTTGTGGGGGTTTGTCCAAATAATTACCATTTCTTTAGTTCCAAGATGTGCTGATTCTTGACCGTGTTTAAGATGCTTTGGACTAGTTAACCACATTGGCATATTTGTTGCATAACCAACTTTTTTGTTGAATTACTTTTCAAAATGCAGAAAAATGATTGTGCATTTTTTGTAAATTCCACGGAGGAAAAATGTTGGGGCGATTTGTTGCTATAGTATATTATTTTTACTACAGAGGGTGGAGATGTTGCGAAAGACGGACAAATCAGATCTAAGATCTGCAGTAGATAGTCGACCGGACGGTGGGCAAAATGACTGATTTTACCCTTGCCATTGGCGAGGCGGCGGCTAGCATATCCCTTTAATTAATCTATGACAGCTTATCTTCATCGTCTCAAGCATCTTGGTTACACACGAATAGGGATGAAAACGGTACGGAATCTTTCCGACTTTTCCGTGGAAAAACGGAAACGGAATGAAAATACGGAAACGGAAACGGAATTTTGCGGAACGGAAACGGAAACGGAAACTTTTATGCGGAAACGAAAACGAAACAACGTATTCCGGCGGAACGACTACGGAAACGGAAATTCCGTTTCCGGTAATACGGAACTTTCCGTTTTTTATTTCACAGTGATTTCAAAATCCAACAGGCACGGAAATTCTAATGAGAAAATTTAGGCATAACCTAAGAGCTGAATAAAAATGAAAAGAATGTGAAGCTGCCATGTTTATGACCTATGTATTCGCATATCATCTGTCCGTTGGGTCGTTCTTAGTTCTCCATTTCGGTGTTACACTAGGGATAGGGATGATAGTAGATATTTTTAATGTTGCACACCACATTATATAATCAGGATATTTCCTTATGATTTTATTTCATCTTAGAAACTTGACAAATTTGTTGATTTGCTTGGCTTTTACTTAATTAAGAAAATTTAGGCACAACCTAATAGCTGAATAAAAATGAAAAGAATGTGAAGCTGCCATGTTTATGACCTATGTATTCGCATATCATCTCTCCGTTGGGTCGTTCTTAGTTCTCCATTTCGGTATTACACTAGGGATAGGGATGATAGTAGATATTTTTAATGTTACACACCACATTATATAATCAGGATATTTCCTTATGATTTTAGTTCATCTTAGAAACTTGACAAATTTGTTGATTTGCTTGGCTTTTACTTAATTAATTAAGGCATCTCTCGGTTTCGGTAAATATCTGTTTTTTGCTCCGTCTCCGTACCGTATTCGGTCTGTATCTGTTTCCGACAATATTTGTTTCCGTATTTGTTTCCGGGGTTTCTGTATTTGTTTCCGCTTCCGCAAAATAATATGAAAACAAATGTGGCACCACTTAGTTCCGTCTGTATCCGCTCCGTTTTCATCCCTACATACGAACAGTGAGCCATTCCCTGGAATTTTACCCGAGTGGTTTCTTAATTACCTGGCTCTAAATTAGCAACCAAGCGGCCTTGGACCCGGATCTTCCTTCCTTGCCCTATTCTAGGCGCATTTCTTTCTTTTTGTCTTAATTTTGACATTAGATTCTTTTTTGTCTTTTGATTATACTAGTACAATTGCACGTGCAACGCACGTCTATATAACGTTGGTGTTGCGACTGTAGTAATTTATATCTACATCCTTATGTAAAATTTATGTGGACAAATATTAGATTCTATGTTGCTAATATCATTGGTTTTTGACAATTTAATTGCAGTTTTTCTCCACAAACTTGTGCGACCACATCCAAATTTTGATGTATATATTTTTCAAAAAATCATTCTCAATCTTATGTACATGTCAGCAGGATAAAAGAGTTGAGACAGAACAGCATATTTACATGATTTTGTTCTAAGTAATATGAAAAAGTGCCATGTCAAGTCAGTTCCCATATAAAACGCGCGCGTGTATTGGTATTCGCAAAATCATCCATTTGTACAAGGGGTATTTTTTCTTATTTCCTCTCAAATCACAAAACAATTACGACCACAATTTGCACCGGAACCACAAACAATACCATCCCAAATTTTCGCTCTCATGGCTAACGACATTCAAATGCAGAGGTACACGATGAATACATTCCATCAAGTTTAGAGTACTGCACGTCAAAATAGAAAATTCAGAGTACTACACGCGATTCAGAGCGCTGAAACTCAGGTGCTACACGCAGCAAGGCAAGAGAATCCCCACTAGTTCAGCAGCTACTATTGATTATCTACAGAGGTTCACGATCGTAGAGCAGCAGCAGCAACCTGGCGTGGTCAAGATCGGAGAGGTTCACGATGTGCAGGAGCTATAGAGGGCGTGCCTGAACGACGTGCCAGAGCGGTATGTCATGGACGGCGACGACCGGCCGGGCGGCGCGAACGTGTGCAAGGACGCGCAGATCCTGGTGATCGACCTCGGCGACCTGCGGCACGGCGTCGGGCAGGAACTGGACAAGCTCAGGCTTGCCAGCGAGGAGTGGGGCTTCTTCCAGGTTCGCACCCACGGACCGATCACACAAATCACTTCGTCAATCGCCCACCATCCGGCAGCCCGATCGGGACTTTTCTGTTTACTAATATATAAAAAAAGGTTTGACCAGTTAAAATTGTTTGGTGCTTGATATTGAGACAATCTGGATGGTTGATTAACGGGAACGTATCACGTGAAAATGGAACAGATCCTGCAAATCTGCAAATGTCTGTCGCTGTCGTCGGATCAGGGACGAACGGTCAGATCCCATGTTCTGCTTCCCCCACCATGCAATTTGTGAAAACGCCCCTACACTTATTTTTCTGCCTTTTACATCCCTGTTCCATCGTGTGTGGTACAGGAGCCGCCCTTCTTCTCCAGCTCTCAGGTCTCAGCTCTCTATTCCCCATTTGAAATCGAGCAGGCGAGCCCATGGCGATGGTGCCCTAGCCGGCCTAGTCCAGCACGCACCAGCTAGATCCTCGGTCGGACGCAGCTCGTCGGCTCATTTCTCCGCCTCCGTGCGCCGCCAGGCTCTCGCTCGACGCCCATAAGAATCGTGGACGAGGGCGAGCGTCGGCTTGTCAAGTGGGAGCTTTGCCGCATTGCCAGGGAGCTCCGCAAGTTTCTCCGGTTCATCCTCGCGCTGAGGTAACTGTTCCTTGCCGCATCTTCCGGCGATCTATTTTCCTCAGCCAAATCGGTTATAATCTCGCTGATCCAGGATAGATGTTTGGTACAGTAAAATTAGTCAGGCTTTTTAGGGTCAGCTAGCCTCGCCAAGCCAGGATAAGCTAGCTCGCCTTGGAGAATCAAATTGGCTCGCCTTCTGTGGACTTGTAAACGAGCAGGTCGTCCATCCTGTCAATGACTGCAGGTAGAAACAAGCTCTAGATCTGGTACGCACATACTGAAGATGCATATGAATTGATTAAAAACTAGCTAGCGATCAAAATTACTCTCACCTTGCTACCAGGAGCAATCAACCAAACGCATGGACTAGGCAAACTCAACTTTGCCGAGCCAAGCTTGTTGGGCTAGTTAAGCTATAGCCATCCTGAGCAATGCAACCAAACGCAAACGCACCCTAATTCTGTATTTTCTTGCTGATAAGTCATCCAGCGATGCTGGGTATTGGGTACTGTCGTTTTAGTTTTATACGAATTAGATGCTAATGCTGGTAGCATTATGCGTATGGTATCCATATAAATTACTATATGGTGGTTGTTTTCTTCTAAATTACATTTGGTTTCAGTGATCCTAAGTTCTGTATCTAGTGTGTGCATCAGATAATGTTGAACGTTTTGTATCTATTCATGTTAACCGCGAGGTGAGTTTAGTCGTCGATTTTTTTGCGGTTCAATCAGTTTATGGACTTTAACCATCTAAGTCGTTTGGCCAATGTATGTCCATGAGCATATTAAGTCTTGTTTCTCATCCTATATGTACTCTGCACTCTGCGCTGTTCATACTTTGTGCAAACAAATAATTTTATCATGTTTGCTAAAAAATAATCAGAATCCTTGAGATAAACTAACTGAGTGTTGTTGCTATTGTAGTGCATGCTAACGTGGTTATTTTTTCTCATATGTACTGATCAATGGCAGCTCATGGATCCCGTGGAGAGTGAGATGTCATCATGTCCTATGGAAACGAACGAGTGTGATGATGCTGAATCCATTGTTGCAGCCGGGTCTAACATATCAGACGGCTTTAGTACACCGGCGAGCAGCAAGAACATTCCATTTTGTGTGCGTATATCTGGAATTTAGTCTGTTGTTTTACCTCTCACATACATTTGGTTATTGATACTGCAACCATTTTTCAGGTTACCTCCTGGACCCTGAATGTGATGAGGCAAGAAAACCAGCCATAGGCATGGAGTTCAAAGATTTAGGCGAGGCTGAGCAGTTCTACAAGTCGTATGCCCATAGTGTTGGTTTCTCTGTACGGAAAGGGCAGAGTAGGACCGTTGGAAATGAACAGGTGTGGAAAAGATTCTATTGCAATAGGCGTGGATGGCGATCAGAGAAAGAGCAAACCAAGAGCAAGCGCATGACAAAAATTACCAGGTGCGACTGCCAGGCAATGATAACTCTAAAATGGAAAGACAATAAGTACACTGTGACTGCATTTTTTGAGGACCATACACATGAGTTAGCCTCGCCTAGCAAACAACAATTCCTGAGGTCCAATAGAGAAGTCAGTGACAGTGCAAAGAGTTCACTCTTCACATGCCACACAGCAAGCATCGGCACCTCTGCTGCATACCGTTTACTTCGTGTTGGCGACGGTGGGTTTGAGAAAGTAGGTTGCACAAAGAGAGATCTTCAAAACTATCATCGTTATTTGAAATGTGCCATAAATACCTCGGATGCACAGATGTTCATTGACAATCTAGCAAGGATGAAGGAAGCCAACCCAGCTTTCTTCTTTGATTACCTGAAAGATGAGAAGGACCGATTGGTGCATATATTTTGGGCTGATACAACTTCTAGGAAGAACTATGCACATTTTGGAGATGTTATCTCTTTTGATTCAACTTATACAACTAATCAGTATAATATGATTTTTGCACCTTTCACTGGAGTGAACCACCATAAGCAATCAATATTCTTGGGTGCGGCACTTATCTCCAACGAAAAGGCAGAGTCGTATATCTGGGTGTTTGAGACCTTCTTGAAGGCAATGGGGGGGAAGAAGCCTAGCCTCATAATCACTGACGAAGCTGCTAGCATGAAGGTTGCTATTGACAAAGTTCTTCCATCAACTACACATCGTCTGTGCATGTGGCACATCATGCGTAAAGTCCCTGACAAGGTGGAACCTTCTTTGAAGAACAATGATGATTTCTATGCCCGCCTCAACTCATGTGTCTGGGGCTCTGAAACTCCAACAGAATTTGAGGAAGCATGGTCTGCCCTTATTATTGATTTTTCTTTGGAAGATAACACCTGGTTTGCTGAAAGGTATTCAATTCGTGAGTCATGGGTCCCTGTCTACTACAGGGACATATTTTTGGCGGGAATACTCAGAACCACCTCTAGGTCAGAGAGTGCAAACAGCTTCTTTAGCCATTTCATTGGTTACAAGTATGCATTAGTTGAGTTCTGGCTCAGGTTTATAACTGCCTTAGAGGAACAACGCCACAATGAGTTGATTGAGGAAAATGTCAATTTGCAATCGAAGCCTCAGCTACGAACGTTATGGAAAATAGAGAAGCATGCAAGTGTTGTCTTCACGCACAAGGTGTTTGATGCATTACAGAAAGAGATCCTCGCAGCTCGTGAATATTGTGTTGTTGAGAGCATGAGGCATGAGGGGAATGAGAAAATCACAGTAATTAGTGATGGCCGGTCTTCCAAGGTTCGAGAGGTAGTACTTAACACAATAACAATGGATGCTCATTGCACCTGCAAGCTATTTAAGTCTCATGGTATTCCATGTCGTCACGTTATTCTTGTTTTGAGAGGTGCAAGAATTGATGAACTTCCAAGCCAGTTTGTTCTGAAAAGATGGACCAAAATGTGCAAAAAAGAAGCCATATTTGATGAAGATGGCAACCTCTTGGAAGAGAAGCCCAAGAGCCCCGTGGATTTAGCGATGCAAAAGAAAAGTTCTGGTGCACGCAAGGACTTCGAGGAATCCATTCGCTTAGCTGCACACTCAATTGAAACCATGGACATTGTTACAACTTGTCTTGCCAATCTCGTGGATACTGTAAGGCAAATGGTTCCAGCAGAGAAACAAACAAGGAAAGATGAATTTCAGTCTTTCCTTGGCTGTAGCATTCCTGACCACATTGAAATCTTCCCTCCATCTGATGTTCGCTCTCCGGGGAAATGCAAGAGACTTAAAGGACACTTGGACAAGGGTGCAAAGAAAAACAATAATGGAGGGAACAAGGAGAAGGGAAAGACAACACGGATGTGTTCTTTATGCCACCAGCTGGGTACGCATGATAAGCGCACTTGTCCTACAAAATCTACACAGTAACATGAAGGTAATCTATCCACTCATTTCAGTTTTCGTTTGGCAAGTTTAAAATGGCAACTCGTTTTTTTCCAAGAAATGTTAGCCCAAAGCATCATCTCAGTTTAGATAGCGCCAATATAAGATTTCTTTATATGCAATATGTAATCAACTGTTACTTTCAGAGAGCTTCGCAACAACGAATTTGCTTTCTAGCCTTTGAGAAAAATAATTCAAATATCAGAAAACGATCAACAAGTATGATCTCCGCAAATATGTAACTTAAATGCTTGAATTGTGACTGAACATGTCTTCACCACTATGAGTGTTATTTTACAAGTGTAAGCACATGTTGTACTAGAGAAATGGTACAGTATGACATGTAGAATGTCTTTAATTGAATGTGAGCACAGTCCTTTTTTACTTAAGAAAAGATACTTGCCTGCTTATACATGCTACCAAACATTTATATTATTTCCGTAATTCACACATAGGCAATTTCCTGGAATTTAAAGGCTTTTTCGAATGTCCTCTCATTGTCTTCCCATTTAACTTTTGCATTTTATCTGCAGATTCGAAGCACAACAATGCACTTTGTAGGTCCTTCAAGATGCAGATGCCGCCCCGGGATAGCAGTTTCACTGCAGCATTCTAAAGATGTATATATATTATCTAGAACCTGTATTAATTTATATATCTAGAACTAATCTTAATGCAAGCTTAGCTTGTGTTGGCCACCTGGTGGCTGGTGACCATGCTCCGTCGAGGTTTCAGACTCTGTAAAACACGCATGTGATGGAGATGATGCTTCATTAATTCTATATTACCTATGGGTAATGCACTTCTTAAAATATCAAGATTGTTGTGCAATGCTCCAAAGGAATTGTCTAGTTTCATTATTCAGTTCTCCATCGACACAGGTACCTGTCCAATATGAGCCAACAACATTAGTGCTAGCTTTAGCTAAAATGTTTACAGAAGCAAATATTTGTGACGTACACACATATTTATTTTATTCAATTTTATGAACATCAAGAAAAATCAGGTCGTCCAGTAAAACCAAAAATTTCGCACATGTGAAAAAATCAACTGCCACATGAAGTACCGAAGATGGTCCAGCAACGTCCCGCCTGAACCAGAGAGCCTGTTACTTAGGACGAACGCGAGGGGCCTTATTGCAAATCGTAACTTCTGTCTGCGGGCAGTTTTTTGTAAAATGACCAGGAAGAGGCTCACAAGAGATCTGATCCGCTGGTACAGGATCTAACGGTCCTGAGCGAAAATTTGCAGATTTTCAGGATCTGCTTGTTTCCACCTGATACGCCCCCGTTGATTAACAATTGAACGGTTTAGATTTAAATTATCCCAACATGTTTGCTCTTTTAATAATACTAGTTGGCATGTAGGTGCAACGTACGTCTTCATGCTTAAAGGGACAATTTACAAGTAGGAAAGAACATAATAGGGTCTACCTTTTTTTAACTTCTGCATCGGTTCTAAAATTTACATTGCAAAGAGAAAGATGTAAGTATCATAGAGCACACAAATCTCACTCCAAAGCAAGCAGAACTGCTGCCCCGTGATGAAGGCGTGCTTTTTGGGCGTATTCTCGTCACAAATTATGTCATATCCTCAATGTCACGGCCCTATCCTTCAGCACGACCTTAAGCACGGCACGCCTTGGACATCATCACCTACATGTAGAGGGGAAGATAAAGAGCACACTGAGGAGGCAACGAGCATGAAGCTTGTCGTCATCCTCATAGCTGATGTCGCGGAAAATACCCTTAGCCTAGTGGGATTCACGTGACGCTCTTCGAAGCTACACCTGCGGGCAAGGAAAGAGGAGCACTTGCGGTATCACGTGGGCACAGAAGCTTAGGACTGTAGGGTCGTAGACTGCTCATCGCAAAATTTCGACGACCACATACCGCCTCAGGTTTGACCAGAACTTCATGACAGTGAGGGGTGGTAGATTTTACACCAAGATCCCCCAAAATAATCACCCATATCCACATCGTGTGATGCCAATGTTTTACTTTTCTAAGATTGACATGTATCTACATGTATTTAGACAGGTTTTAATATATGTTTATTCATTTGTGGGTTTGCATCTAGTTAACATATGAAATACTTAAACATCTTATATTTAGAAACAGAGACAGTATGTGACTGCACCGAGCCACAACACGGAGCCGAGAATATCCATCTTCTTTAGTACCACCTGGCTCACCTAAGCGCATAGCCCATATATTGGCGTTGCTGCGGGAATATATAAATATACTATATCACAATATCACAAAAAAATCTTTTGGAAAAAAATGAGAACATGTGACATTCTAAATGCTTAGCATATACGGAAGGCCCGACGATGGACGTGACTCGCGGCCGAGGATAGCCACTATAGGTTGGTGGCCTTGTTCAGCGACGGTTTCTCGGCTTCTCAAGGTCCGAGCCGAGGAAAAGCGGCACACTTGTTTCCGTTACTCGGTGAGGTCGTCGCTTAGTCGTCCAGACAACAACACGATCGGAAGATGTCGGAACGGCTGTCGGAAAAGCAAACCCGGACACAGGGGTGAACGCCGGCAAGAAAAAATGGCCTTTGCAAAATGGCATTCTTTTCACCATAGATGCACCCAAAAATGGTTTATATCTGTTCAGACAGCAACATGGTTAGGCGTATCGGCACGAAGTCGCTGTATCGGCACGGACCGGACGGCTCAACTCTGCGAGTTTCTGAACAGCGAACAGCAAGACACGGATACGTAAAAGCTAGCTAAACGAGCTAGCACACAAGCAGCTGGATGGATATTTACGCCTAGCTAACTCCATGTGAGACTGAGCTGAATTCATACATGTACACGAACGGAGGTATGCAAGCTAGCTAGCCATGGTCTCGCCGCGACGACGCCTCGTCCGGCGCTCTCTCTGTCCACGTTGACCAGAGATCGAAGGACTCCCGGCGATTTTTTGTGTGTGTAGCGTGTCCATGTTGGATTCAAACGAAACGGATCGATTGACCTAGAAACGAAACGACGGATGACAAACCCTTTATTAGGCAGTGGCAAAATCCCTGTAATTCAGAAAACGAAAAGGTGTGTTGAGGTGCTCAACATTGTTGGAACAATCTGGTCCGTTGATCTGATATTAAACGACTCAAATTTAATGTATCCGCAACATGTTTGCTCTTTTAATAGTAGTATAGAAGTATAGATCAACACAAAAGCCAACAACAGTCTAAATGTTGGTGATTAGATGATTCTTACAAATAATATTTCTTTCGTGGTGCACAAGGTAGTACATCTGAAGGAAAAAACATTCACTGCATTTGGCAGTCTCTCGGTAGAAAGATACGTTTCACAGATTTTGTAGTGCTACACTTAGCAAAGCACACTCCGTGGCTTTTCTCTCACCAAGGGACTTTTTACGGTAGCGACCAGCGAATACCAACCGTTCAACCGAACAAATCCGACGGTCCAGCTTTACCAATACTTGTTGATCAGTAGAGTAGTAATTTTGTATCAAAGGGCAAATTCGTTATGCAAAAAAGAAAAAAAAGGAAACAACCCGCACACACAGGGGAGCAGATCGGCACCCATCTGTACCTTCCATAGTTTGACCTTCCTTAGATATTCTTTCCCATACTAATAACTTTCTCATTTCAATCTTTCCATGTACTAGTTTCACGGTACAAACAGTACATGCTACCAAATCTGATTGACACCTTAGATATCGTAGGGAAAAGATACAAAAGATGTCGACTGCAAATACTACCTTTCTTTTCTTTCTTAAAGCCGGTTCTTTTCCCCTCCCCTCTCCCTTATCCTCTCGTTCTCCTCTCCTCCTTGAGAGTCGCCTCGGGCTCCCCGGCTCGCTCGGCTCGCCTCACCGGCGGCGCTGCCGTCCGGCGTGCTGGAGAGAGTGGAGCGCGGGCTGTACAGAGTAGAGTAGGGTTTAGATTAGGTTTTCCTGTCTTTCCCATGTGGAGTTTGGTGGCGGATGCCCCGTCTTCTTCCTTTTGGAGGTGTGCTGCTCCGGCGCTCGAGTACGGCGTCGACGCCGCTGCGGATCTGATCTCCATCAAGCTCCCAAGGTGGGAGATACGTGGAGGCGAGTTCGTGGCCTTCCTCTTCTTCAAGTACTTCTGGCCTCCAGATCTGGGGTCTCCTCTCCTGTTCCTGGCCGGCCTCGGTGGCGAGGGGGAGGAGGAGAGGGCTGCCTCGATGTGGGAGCGTGGCGGCTTTCCCGATGACGAGGTGGACGCGTCGTCGGGTGCGAGGTCCTGCTGCTTCTTCGAGCTCCACGGTGGAGATCTGAGGCGTCAGGTACTGAGCGATGCCTTTTGTTGCCGTCCCATGTTTGGTTGTGGTGGTGGTGGTTTTCTCCGGTGAACTTGCTTTGGCCGGCCGTGGCGGCGAGGGAAGAGGTTGACCGGGGGGTGGGCGTTCTGGGTGGCTGGCCTGTTCGTCGCGGAGCTGGCGGGAAGAAGGGTGGTTTCGGCAAGCTTGCACTATGGTTGTATGCGTTCATCGAGCTAGGTGTCCGTCGCGGAGTGGCGGCCGGATTTGCAGTCGACTACAACTTGTGGAGGTGCTCGCTGTCCTGGCAATGGTGGTACGGCGGCTCCGGTGAGGATTAGGTTTTGGGGTTGGGGTGGATCCGGTTGTGGTCTTTCAGGTTGCTCGGGGTGTTTAGTGCATTTTGCTGGGTCTTCTTTGTATTCTCTGGTTCCTGAGGGACCTGCTTGTAATTTGTACTGAGCTTCCTTTATATGAAATCGGATCCTGTCAAAAAAAAAAAAAATACTACCTTTCTTATCCCTAATAAAAGCGAAGAAATGCGTGAATTAGCCGTCGGCCGACTGATCTTATCTTCAGGAAACATCAGTCCCCTCTTTTGTCGATTGATCGGCTTTTACCTATAGAAAATTATCCATAATGTACAACAAATTACCCACCCGAGTAGAAAACAAAATATACTGTACTTAATTTTAAGGTGGTGAACGACTCACTATCTTATGGAGTGTTATCGGATGAGAGAATACCACGTCATGTCGACAAGAACGATATGTCCATATAGCTATCAATGACTAGACAAATATCGAAACTGCATCTTATTTGCCAAGTGTTTTTCGCCGGGCACTCGGTAATATCTACTGTATGATAGTTTGCCGAGTGTCTAAAACAGTTGCAAAATAGAATGACATTCGGCAAAATTGTGTTTTGCGGTAGTGTGTCCATGACACAAATCGATCGTCTGGAAGGATCGTGCTATTTTGACCGGTACGAACAGGCGGTGACCGTGACCAATGCTGCTACTGTTCATGGGTTGGACTTTTCAGCGCAGAGTTTGTCTCCGGCCTAGACGCGTACGTCCTTCATTTTCAACCACGGATGTGAATTGGCATCACTGTCAACTGACGAAGAAGCCGTCGTGGGTTGAGAGAAGAAGCAAGGAAGGCGGGAAACTGAAGAACGTCATTATAAACCCAGGAAAGGTCTCGGTTCCTTGTATACTTTTACAAACCGACCTAGTTTGCCTTGTATCTCAAGTTTGTACTTGTATATATACTAAGCAATACAATCAACCGAGGCGTGCAAGTTGCAGCCCGATCATAACCTTCTACAACCCGCTTTCGTGTCCTGGTAAAATGCGTGCATGATTTGCCCTTCCAGAAACGAAACAAAGCAAAGCAACGCGGTCTTCTTCCTCCTCCGATCCTCCCTAGCCTACTCCTTGCGCGTGAAGATTTTCCGAAGGCTTCCTCTCCTCGATCCCCGGCCGGCTATCCATCACCAGCCAATCTCGGGTTTGTTTTGCTCCGTCGTTTCTCCACTAAGATCTGTTTGCTATGGCTATTCGATGTCTGTTAGATTCGCCGTCTTAATTCATGCTTTACCACCTCCACTTGTCAGCGCCACAAGCCTCACTCGACCTTCACTTTGTTGGGTGGACTCAGCGGCGATGGACTGGACGCGCAGGAGATGATGAACACAAGGCAAAAGCAGAGTAAAAACAGAGGAACACAGGTTTGGCGTGTCCAGCCCTTCCTCCTTTTTTTTTCTTCTTCTTCTTCTTCATAAGTGAGTACTGATATATTGCACTCTCTTCTCTTTCATCAGCTTGCTATCGATGCACCAGTAAGCACTTAAGTAGCTATACAAAATGACAAACGTGTGTATCTGAGTATGCATATTTTTAAATGTTCAAATTTATCAGATTTGGTCATTTATATGTAGCTTTTTTCCGATAAATGGAGCTTTATTAGTTAAAAGGTTTAATCATTACACCCAACCTCTGCATAATAAAGATGCACACAGCCGATACGGGTTTAGAAGTTCAAAACATAAAAAAGACGAATTACAAATCATAAAAAAAGCGAATTATATGTAGCTTAGAATACAAAATATTTTAAGCTGATATTTTTCATATTTGTGAGATACACCATTGGGTACATCCAGGTTTTTTTTGATTTTTTTGAAACTTGCATATATTTATTTTGAATTTTTTAAATACCAACATACTCGGGAGGCGAACACACTTTTTGGGAACTACTCCCATAAACAACTTAAAACGCTGGAGTAGTATATCCGTGCGGTTCACCGAACCATCAACTAGCGCCGATAAATGCATTCTTCTTCAAACTAATTCTCTAGCATAGCGACGAATCAACTATCATGATGATTATAGATAGAATTGCGAATTATTAAAACTGAGTTTGAAATAGACTTTCGCCCCGCTATATTAATATAGCAACCACACAGTATAATTTTGAGCGCACCGCTGGGCAAACAACACAGTCAAACCCAAAAGAAAAGAAAGAGAAAAAAACAGTAAACAATGTCGACACTGGCGGATTAACGAAAACGAAAATGACTCGATGTCGCTGCGTCCTCCGGAGTATTCCCAACAGTCCAACACGATCCTAGCACTCCGAATCGCCGCGTACAAATCATAGTTTGAAAAACCGAATCGGTGATCGAACCGGCGAGGCTCTCGGTTCGCGGTTCACCGGTTAGAGCGCCGGACCCGATTCACTTGCTGGTTTTTTAAAAATAGAATAGTGAAGAAATATTAATATTTTGTTCGGAAAAATGAAATATTTAAGCAATATGTGTAGTTCAATGACACGAACATGCCTCAGCCCTGCTGGCTAGCGCAGCAGTGCCCCTTCCGCGCGCTGCGGGAGGGCGTGGGTTCTATTCCTGTCTCGCGCATAAGGGAATATTTGCCGGACGGTGGTCCGTTAAGCCATGGTTTTCTCCAATTCTAGCGGTTTTTCCCGGTTCTGTGGCGCGACCGGTCCAGTGTGCTTAACAGACCAGCGAGGGCTCTTGTTCCGGTTTTTTCTTGTTCAACTGGCATTTCGGTCTGGTTTTTTCAACTATGGTACCAAGCAACACCTCAAAAAATGAAAGCGACGACGACGACGCGGCTGCCCGGACTGGTACTATGGTTTCCCCAGGTACACTACTGGCAGTGGGGAAGAGGTACACCTGACGCCGTTCAGAAAGGGTCAGAGACACTCAAGCGTCACCCCGTCGATGTCAAGATGACAAGGATTTCTCCTCACCCCAAACAACCACATCTCCGGACAATCTGTAGTACCCATCTTGCCACCCAGCAACATACGCCACCACGGAATTGAAGTCACCACCGTCGTATCACCATGGCAAGTACTGCGCGACCGGCCGAACTGAGAAGAACCCACCGTAGACAAGGAATGGCAGTACCACATCCACGTGAGAGGAACAGCCTCCACCATCATAAACGGTAACCGACCGGACGCAGCAGGCAAGAGCACACCAGGCCACCATTGGAGCTGGAGGGCGGCAACAACACAACCACCTGGAGGACGTCCTCCACCGCCATCGGCGGGTGCCGACCGGACGTGGCAGCAGAGACACACCAGGCAAGGCAGGCCAGACCGGGCCCTGGACGAGCCCGTGAAGTCTTCGTTGCCACGCTGGTGCACGCGGGCCGCCGCCGCTACCCTCTAGTTTGGCACCAAAGGCCCGGCCGGACCCAGACGGGTCCACGAAGCTCCTACCGCCACGCTGCAGCAGGCGTAGGGCCCTGGCCACTCTCGCCACCTACGGCGGTGCCGCCGCGCTAACCACCCGCATCAGAGGAGACCCGCCGCCATCGAGCCGGACTACCACCACCTGTAAGCACCGCCCGGTGCCACGCCGCCCCACGCGAGGATGCCATCGAGGGGGTAGAAGCAGGGGCCGCCGCAGCCGGCGCCGCCCGGGACAAGCCCGGCGACGCACGATGACGACGGCGGAGGAGAAGAGGTGGGGGAGGAGCGCTGGGGAGGGGGCCAGCGGCGTGGCTGGTCGCCCGCGCGGGGGACGACTAGTCGCGAGGGGAGGGTCGCGGGTGTTGTGTCAAATTGTATGTTATCTATTGAAAATGCGCTCTTGAACTTGTCTTAAAAACAGGTGATTTCAGGCCGGCCAGTTCGCCTTGACTGCATAACAAATATGTACCAGCGAATACCTTTTTCTAAAGATGTAGGAGTACCAGCCAAATACCTAGCTGTGCTGCGTCTCGGGAAAAAGAATCCTAGCTGTGCTAGTAAAGCACTTAAGAATCAGCTTCTATATTCTGCTACTAGTAGCCTGCTATATTGAGATGTTGTGAATGAGTATGAACTCACTACACCCCTGAACTGTTTCAAATTTCTTTTCTTTCTTTGTTGCTCTCAAACTATACAACATATAGATTTGAAACGTTGCGGCTCGCTCAAACATTAGAACTAGAATGGGGAAAATATTTTGAAATTCAAAGACAGTTTATTAAATATATAGCTCAGGAAAATTCTCAACTATTTTCCCATATTTTATCTAAAATGTTTGACTGAACTGCAAACTCTTAAATCCATAGATTTTAAGGTTTGAGAGATACGAACAAGAGAAGTTGTCTGAGAAGGGAAAAAATGACTAGCACAGATCTTGGCACCTATGAACAACCCCAGATAGGGGATGTAACTGAGTCGGTGTTTTCAAAAACTCCTCTCTTGTTATATATGCACCCACACCCATATTCTTTTAGAACGTACTAGTACATCCTTGCGTTCCTCCATCGATTTCCCACTCATTCATTCACTAATCGTGATACATGTTTTCTTCAGCGGGCCACTCTCTACCGCAGCGATTTATTGCGAGTATACTGTTCGTTGGTGCTATCAAGATATAGTTAAGAGATCTAGCTAAGGAGCATGGTGGGAGCAGTGGTGAGCGTCGCGACTGGGGCGATGAACCCCCTCATTGGAAAACTCACCGCGCTCATGGGCGACGAGTACAAGAAGCTCAAAGGGGTGAGGAGGCAGGCGTCTTTTCTCGAGAAGGAGTTCAGTGCTATGAACACTGCGCTTGAGAAGCTGGACCTCATGGATGATATCGATCCAACGGCCAAGGATTGGAGAGACCATGTCAGGGAGATGTCCTACGACATGGAGAACTGCATCGACGACTTCATGCGTCAGTTCGGAAGCGAAGACACCGAGGCAGGCTTCGCCAAGAAGACAGCTCAACGCCTCAAGGGTCTGAGGCAGCGCCATCAGATAGCCGCCCGGATCGAAGAGCTTAAGACTCTTGCAGTAGATGCAAATGCTCGACGAGAGAGGTATAAGATTGATGATTGGAAGCCTAGCTCCGGCTCTGTCGTTGTTGACCCGAGGCTCCGAGCAGTTTACCACGAGGCAACCAGTCTTGTGGGTATTGATGGCCCAATGGAGGAGCTGGCTAGTAGGCTGATGGACACTCAGAAGATACTCAAGGTGTTGTCTATTGTGGGATTCGGTGGTCTAGGGAAAACTACGCTTGCCAAACTCCTGTATGACAAGTTCAGAGGTCAATTCGATTGTGTGGCATTCTTTTCTGTTTCACAAAAACCTGATATAAAAGTGCTTCTGAATCGCCTAGAAGCGAAACTTCATATGACTCAGTCTTCCCATGCTCGCGAGATTCAAGACATCATTGAAGACATATGGGAACATCTAAAAGAGAAGAGGTAACCGTTTTCTTCCAGTATTCACTTTCAACTCTGGAATGCTATGTGTTCTCCATGTGCTAAAGGCATGCTTTAATTATTTCATTCAGTATGGTAACTCCTATGAGATAAAATTCTTATATCCCTCCAGTCAAAACACACGTTAGTTAAATGTACGCACATGTGACGGGTCACAGTGCAAGTGCAAAGAGGATAGAGAAGGAGAGGTGTGGTGAGTATAGTGATAGCCTGATAGTACAAAGTCTTGTAGTGGAGAAAGAGAGAATTACAGGAATAAGCATGTCAAGTGAGGATGAATAGTCCTTGTTGAATACTGTTATTTAGGCTGAAATATTATACCATCGTCCAAATCTAGTTCTATAAACAATAGACTCCTTGATCTACATTATTATAACTCTATTTTAAATTTTACAGTCGCATTTTTACTATGTAATTTGTACATAAACCATGCAAACAATTCTACAGGTACCTTATTGTTGTTGATGACTTGTGGGATACATCAGTATGGAATGTTATCAATCGTGCCTTTCCAAATGAAGCTAATGGGAGTAGAGTATTATTGACGACAAGAGTGGAAGCTGTGGCGGGCATAGCTTGTCACAACGATCATGAGTGCATCTACAAAATAAAACCACTCAATAAATATAACTCAAGAATGCTATTCTTCAATAGAGTTTTTGGGTCCGGTGATGGATGCCCATCTTATCTTCAAGAATTATCAGCTGACATTTTGAAGAAGTGTGGCGGATTGCCACTGGCAATCATCACTATAGCCAGCCTATTAGCTAGTCAAGAAGGATCAAAAAGTGGTTGGGAGAATATAAGGAGTTCTCTTTATGCCCGGTCTACGATAAATGCGACCTTGGAAGATGTGAAGAATATACTGAATCTTAGCTACATGCATCTTCCTCTTCGTCTCCGAGCTTGTTTTCTGTATCTTGGTATGTATCCTGAGGACAAAGAAATTGAGATGTCTGAGGTGATTCGGCAATGGGTAGCTGAAGGCTTTGTCAGCAATTTGCATGGACCCGATTTGATGGATGTTGGCAAGAGTTATTTCAGCGAACTACTCAATAGAAGCATGATTCAGCCTGGAACAATCGTGGCTGGAGAGCTAATGTCTTGCAGAGTACATGATATAATGCTTGATTTGATCCTAAGTAAGTGCGTAGAAGATAATTTCTTAAGTGTGGCATCCAGTTCTGAAGACATCACAAGACTGCAAGGCTGCAAATACATGGTTCGCCGATTATCCCTGATGTCTATGGTTGGTGGTGCAACAGATGGATTGAATATTGGTGCTAGCTTGTTGTCGCAAGTTCGATCATGTGCATGGGCCAGGAACTCCATGCCCCCTTTGTTGTTGTTCAAATATATCAGGGTGCTCACCATCGACGACGGCCATAACGGTTTGACAAATGACGTCACTACTATCAACCAATTGTTTCAGCTTAGGTATGTGAGGATTGCAAGATTGTTTTGTCACATAAAATTCCCTTCTGCACTTAAAGGTCTTGTTTACTTGGAGACGTTTGACCTAGATTGTGCTTCGAAGAACATCTTCCCATCAGATATTGTTCACTTGCCTCGCTTGTCCTATCTGCGTCTTCCAACAAATGCGCATATCCAGGGTGTCGAGAATATGAAATCACTGTTAGATTGATCTCAATTGACCGAGTCCAACGGCTCGATCAACTCCTTGATTAGCGCCCTGATCGGGGGCGCCCGACCCTTAATGGTCGGTGGGCCCCTGTCACCAGCTGCTATAAAGAGAGGTGGGAGTCGGCGGCACCGATTACGAGGTTCAACCGTGCCACTCGACCCCACCGACATCCCTACCGATCTAGGGTTAGCGCTGAGCTGACGGGAAGTACCACCACCGCCGCCACTGCTACCCACTGGCATCACCGCCTCCGTCCACCATGGCCGGGGCCTCGAGCGCCTCCGCACAAGGAGAAGGTATCCCATCCTCCTCCCAATCTCTCTGTTCTACCCGTATGATCTAGCCTAGTCGATCCAGAGGTTTTAACATTGGTATCAGAGCTGGCTACGGCTTAGATCTTGCTGGTGTAGACAGAAAAAGAAAAGCAAAAGAAAAGAAAGAAATTCCCCTCCCGATAGAAACCTAACCCTAATTTCAAAGAAAAGGGCAAAGAAACTCACCGGAGGCCCTCGGGCTCGCCGGCAAAGCGCGCCGCCGCAAGGCCGCGCCCGTTCCTCTCGATCTTGATGCGCATCGGCAAGCCGAGGCATCAAGACGAAGATCACAACCCCGAAAGGGGCAAAGGCAAAGAGCACAGCAGCAAAATCTTTCGACGGCGGCGCGCTCACAGCGAACGCGCGACCGGCGAAGGATCTGGCCACGGCGCCACCTCCATTATCTCGTCGGATTTTGCACCCGTGGCGAGTGGAGTGGAGAAAAGAAGGGATAGGGGCAGCGGGAGTGGGGCTCGCCGCGGTGGGGCGTGCGGCCATCGCTCGCCGGCGGACCGCCTCCCTCCACGGGCCGCCGCCGAACGCACGAGGCGCAGAGGGGCCGCGGGAGCGCGAGCGCAGCTGCTCGGCGGTGCACAGAGAAAGGGAAAAAGGGAAGAAGCTCGCCGACGGAGAAAAGTGGTGCTCGGGCTCGCCGCGGGGAGGACTCGCTCGCACGCGCGCTGGGTGCCTCGCCGGCGACGGCAGGCCGGCGGCGGCCTGCGGCGCACCGTCGGGTAACCCTAACCCTAGCGGAGAGCTGCGCGGGGGCGGAAAAGAAGGAAATGAGGATAGGGTTTTTCGGTGCGAGGCCGACGTCCTGGTTTGTTCCAGCGAAAACAGTGGTGGACCGTCGGATCCATCCGACGGCCAGGATCAGCGGCGACAGCGCAGACGGGCTTTTCGGCCGAAAGCTGCAACAGGCCGCTGCCGTGGGCCTTTTATTTTATCTCGTCACGCGGGCGGCAGAAAAATTATCCGCCGCTCAGCAGGCCGTGGGCCGGGCTGCGAAAAAGGAGTTTCTTTGTTATCTTTTTACAGAGCAGAGTTTTGATGAATTTTGTCCAGTTTTTTGGGTAAATTTCATATAATTTTGAGTTCTATTCAAATTGATCCAACGAAATATTTGTCTAGAAAACAGGAAAGTAAAAGATATACTTGTTGAAAGTATAAATTCCATGAATTTTATTCATTTTTCCGCTGAAAATAGTTAAAAGAAATTGCTTGAAAGCAATAAAGTGATAATTAAATTATTATTTTTTTAAAGATGTGATAAAGTGAATATTAAAGGTGATTATGGTCCTGTTATTTTATGACCAACGTTGTTAATGACATGATCATGATAAATCTTCCGCTGCAAATAAAGAAAAGTGAAGGATAAAATAGAATTAAAGTAAGAATTAAATTTTAAAGAGAATGTTACAGAAATTATTGAAACAATTATGATCCTGTTATTTTACGACCAACGTTGTTAATAACATAATCATGATTTGTTAATCGTTGAACAGTGCAATGTTTGTGAAATACAGATAATTTTTACAGTTTCTGCTGTAAAGTAAAAGGACTCTCCTCTAATTAAATTGGAACCAACGGGAAAATTTAATTAGAGAGGAGGAAAAAGAGAAATACTTGTTTAACAGATTAATTATGGTATTGTTATTTTCTGACCAACGTTGATGATAGCAGTACTATAATTATATGAGTTCTATAGTCAAAGGGCTAGATCTCTGATAATTTTGCATGAAAGTGATCAATTTTCAGAGAAAAGATAAAAGATCAAGAAATGCTCTTGAACTATAGAAATATGTATATTTCATGTTTCCGCTGAAATAGAGTTGATGATAATGTCTTTTTCCAAACAGAGTTCTTTATTGCAATAGAAATATTATCATCATATTGTTTATGAGTTTTATGCATTGATTCTATTTCTGCCCAACGGTGATGTAGAATTAGTGTAGAAAGATGATGTTTCATTCTAATTCTGCCCAACGGTGATTTAGAATATAGAAGAAAGTTTTAAAGATTTAATGTGCATATCTTTAACCAGACCAACAAGGGTTATTTTTATGCTCATTATTGTTTATTATTATTGAATATTTTCTCAGACAAAGATTCTCATGTTTTCATTCGTGAAAGCAAAAGATGGGTACTTGTGACCCGAAAGATGACCAAGAAAGGTCATAAAGTGAGAGAGTATGTTCTCTCTAAAGAATGACTGCAAAAAAAAGAATTCTTGGATGTTAATCCAAGAATACAAATAGATCATCGAGAGTCTTGTTTGACAAATGTCTTTCATGTACTCTCCATGCAGAAAACAAATAAATCATTCAGAGTTTTGTTTAACGAATTTCTTTCATGTACTCTATGTGAAGAAATTTTTTAAACGAGCAACATGAATGCTTAATTTGACTAACGTTGGATTAAGCATGTGTATAAAAGAGTATTCAGATTTATTTCTGAATTTGATGATTGAATATGCAGTCTAAAGAGCCAATTGTGGCATCTGTGTCTCTTAATTACCCGCATGACGGGAAAAGACGATAATAATACCCACGTGGTGGGAAAAGTCTGGGAAAATACCCGCATGGCGGGAGAAAATTTTGACAAAGGACTTATCCTGTATGACAGGAAAAGATGTGATGACTCATGTGTTTTTATATCGACCGCACACTTTATGTGTCATAGTTATAAAGCACTTAATGAGTCAAAAGAGAATAAAGTTACAAATGAACCTAAAGATAAGAATGTTATGCAAGTGTGACTTGCAGTACCATTGAGAAAGAACTCTTGTGAGTTTTGAAAAGGAATGAGGAAAAAGTACTCCCATACGTTAAAAGATAACTTCATATTGAATAAAGCAGATAATCAAAGTTTCGAAATTGTGGCAAAAAGGTTCTTGCCACATTTCGAGGGGGAGATAGAGAATGTTACAGAATAAACTCCCCTATACTTCAGATAATGTGATGCATATTATGCATCTAAGTGATCTATGATGAATTGTGATCGTCTGGGGAGTACGACGGTCATAATAATGATACCCCTAAAGTAAAGAGATAGATTTATTCTGGATCTTTTACAGCTCCGAAAGGAGACTAAGGACGGTACTCAAAGTGCCATAAAGAAGACAGATTGACAGGTTAACAGAATAAACCCAAATAAAAAGGATTAAGGATACACCATTTTGGAGAAAATGGAGTAATCTGGGGGAGCATGGTATGAACATACCTAAGGCTCGAATAGATTTTATCTGGGGGAGCTTGTTGCTTTATAATAGAGATGAACAAGCAAACATGGATCTTGTGATTTAGGTCCTTGTAAGAGCTATGGCGATAGAAGACTACAGAATTAATTGCCTCTAGGCAATGACAGAGCAACAACATCCCCATATGAGAAAAACAGATGACTATAAAGTCTATATCAGAGAAATTTAAATGAAGGTTGATCCCACCTCATTTACAGAAATTATAAGCAGCGCTCAATCGATTTTGACAAGTGTCTACTTGTCTTAATGATTAGAGACTATGTGAATCCCGACGATGTTTGGGACTCATAAGTAATTTCCAATGGAGCCAAAACAGTAGGCTATAAAGGGTCTACAACGCCAATGTGACTCCAAAGGAAATATGTAAAAAGCGATTTTAAATCGAAAGATTTGCGCTAAGAGAATAAACAGATTATAATGAGTGATAATGGCACATAATGATCTGAGTTACATCAGATGAAAGTAAAGAACACAAGGGATCTTACGGACTAGAGCAAGTCTCTAGAATCAAAGTTATTTTGGGTTAAAGAGAATGAGAGGACAATCGTTTTTCTACAAACTTATAGAATGGGAAATTCATTCCCTAATCCTGTGTATGTGGATGATATCCTACTTGCTAGTGGTGATGTCAATCTACTACCGGCAGAGAAAAGAAGTTCTTGTCCTCAAAAGAGTATTCTCGGTAGAGTGTCTGTCGTTAAAAGTATCGAGATTTACTAAGAAAAGAAGAAAAGGGGTATTAGAAATATCGCATGGACATGCTGAGAAGAAGTCTCTAAAGCATGCATGTCGAGAAAATCTACGCCTGTTCTTATTGTCAAGGGTAATGGAATTGGGAACTTTAGTGTTCCAAGAGATAACATAGAACGGATCAAATGGATATGGTACCATATGCTTCAGCTGTTGGAAACTCAATATTACCCTGACAATTCACATATCCGGGTTGTTTTGGCAATGTCCAATCCAGATATAGATCACTGGAATGGAATCAAAGATATCGGCCTCATGCTAAAAGAAACAGAGTGCTCTCAAAAGGTTGTGAGTACAAAGATAGATCTATAAATGTGCTCTCAAAAGGTTGTGAGTACAAAGAAAGAATTTGTGAAATGTATAGCGAAATCCACAATTGTCGCTAAATTTCACATTTGGAGTTTTTGTGTGGAAAAGCTCCAGAGAATGAAAAGATTGACATCAGTGTGATGTAAAGACATGTTATAGCATGATATAAGGCCGAGGGACAGGCAAAATGGTTAAGGAAACCTGTACCCGGAATTGATAATGGTTGACAATCACTCCTAAGACAACGAGTCAAGTGTGGTGCCAAACACATTGACACAGAGTTATACGTTGTAAAGGAGAAAGTCCGGAATTATGTTGAAATGCTTGGAGCATAAGAGGAACAGATAAAAAAACACACAAGTGTTTGCAGATCTGCTAATTAAAGGCTTACCGCCCAGTGTGTTTTGGAGAACACATAGTCGACATGGGTTTTATGGTATAGTCTATATGATTTCCGGACAATAAAGAGGCCCAAAAGATTAAAGAATCTATTTCAAAACAGAGACGTATATTGTAGCTGTCTGATTCTATCGGCAATGAGCTGTGACGATGAAACATGCTCTATGTACTGATCCGTGATGAAACAAGTAAAGTATAAAGTATAAAGTTAAAAGTAAAAGTGAGATCAAGGGGGAGAATGTTAGATTGATCTCAATTGACCGAGTCCAACGGCTCGATCAACTCCTTGATTAGCGCCCTGATCGGGGGCGCCCGACCCTTAATGGTCGGTGGGCCCCTGTCACCAGCTGCTATAAAGAGAGGTGGGAGTCGGCGGCACCGATTACGAGGTTCAACCGTGCCACTCGACCCCACCGACATCCCTACTGATCTAGGGTTAGCGCTGAGCTGACGGGAAGTACCACCACCGCCGCCACTGCTACCCACTGGCATCACCGCCTCCGTCCACCATGGCCGGGGCCTCGAGCGCCTCCGCACAAGGAGAAGGTATCCCATCCTCCTCCCAATCTCTCTGTTCTACCCGTATGATCTAGCCTAGTCGATCCAGAGGTTTTAACAATCACTGCGTACTCTGCATGGGTTTTACCTGGACAAAAACTCCGTGAAGGATATTAGGGGTCTCGGTGAGCTGACCAGCCTGAGGGAGTTGACTGTTGATGCTCACGGCTATGTGGAAACGTCAAAGATTGATGCTTTGGTCTCCTCTGTTGGAAAGCTCGGTAACCTTCAATATCTGAATATGGCGAGTTGTATTGTCATAGATAGGAGTAACCAGTTGGGTTTATTATCCAACATTCGTTTTAAACGTATCGAGATACTTGAGCTGGATTGGTGGTCCTTCCCCAGAGTCCCCAAATGGATGGGTGATCTCCATTGCCTCCGTGTCATGCAGATGGATGCTATGGAGACGTCGGCTCGGGATCTTCATGTTCTTGGAAAGCTGCCTTCCCTCGTGAGCCTCAAATTTAAGACTTGGGAGATCGCTGAAGAAGGGGCTGTATTCGGCAAGGGAGTATTCCCTGTTCTGGAGGAATTCTTATTCTGGCCTACTCGCGGAGATGTTGTGGCGTTCTTGGTGTTTGAGGAAGGGGCTATGCCCAAGCTACGAACCCTCAATCTTGAGGTGAGCGCGTGGGGCGGAAGTACACCAGTGGGCATGGAGCACCTGATACTCCTCGAGAGAATTCATTTGTGCATTCGCCGTGATACCAAAGATGATGTAGTCTCTGCTTTCATGAAGGCCTCACAACTGCACCCAAACCAACCTTCTGTTACATCAGCATTGTAAATTCAGCCATTTAAACTTGTGATGTCACATTATTTCCTCTATGTGACACCAAATAATTTTTTGTACAACTATTACAAATGTATTGGTAAGGAAATATCACGTATGCGAATAACATCTTTGGCAATCTGAAATTTGAGGGAAAATGATTATCATGTCATACGTTGAAACACCAATTTTAGTGATATTGAATTTGTAAAATTAACTATAGTTTTTACATGAAGTTAGACAATATGTAAGGTTAGATATCTTTGATAATAATACGTTACATTAAGATAAAACAGTCCGTACTCCTTAATAGGTATGTCAAATTAAACAATGTGAGTCATCTTGTTCTGATTTTCTTCCCTCTCATTTACACACTTCATGTGACAATGTGCAACATTTTAGAAACATAAACATGGCGAAGCTTTGGTCACTATTTTTTTATAAATATAATGTTAAAGATTCATCATTTTATTCTAGGCATATTCGTTAACATGTTTATACATATATAGTCAAATTTACATAAGTACAATTCTAAGTCTTCCATACTCCTAACTTAACCTGATCTTCGTTCAATGGTTCTACACACCCGGTCACATGTAGTTTATGTGTTATGCAAAATGAGTACCCAACTTTGACATCTTAGTTCAAGACTCTTAATTAGTCGTCAATTTTACTGTGCCAATGGAATGACATGTGCCCTTATGTTGATTTTGTTACCCGGGAGAAAGGCACATACAATAGTCCAAATATGTCAACCGTACAAACCAAGCAATATCTGCCAAACATTCGTAAGAATTAAGTGATAAAACACTCTATCCTCCTTAGTAGGTAGGTCACATTAAATGGTGTGAATTATCTTGGTCCAATGTTTCTTCCTCTCATTTACATACTCCATGTCACAATGTGCAACGTAATAGAAACATGATGTGCTAAACTTTGTCCAATATATTTGTATGAATATACTGCTAAACATAAATTATTTTCTTCTAGGTTTATTGTTAACATGTGTATACATTCATAAGAAAAGTTACAGAAGTAAGACTCTGAGTTTTCTAGACTCTTATTTTATCCCGATCGATATATTTTGTGTTATGCAAATGACTACAAGGATTGGATAGTTATTCAACTTGTGCGATAGGAATGACATGTACTTTTATGTTGATTTTGTTACATGAGATAAAGACACATACAATAGTCCAAATATATCTACTATACAAACCAAGTAATATCCGTCAAACAATTAATTACAATCAAGTGTATGCTTTTCAGGTACTTGGATTAAAAGTAGTATTGACACACTTTGGATACAAAATGTAACATATCAAGCAAAAATTTGTGTTGACTTAGCCCTGTTTGCGTCATTAAGCCAAAATATTTTATAGTGTATGGGATGTTCTCGTCAATAGTGTCGACAAATGTTATATCTTCATCAATTTTGAAGGTTTGGATGCTTTGTGTCTCATTAAATCAGAATATTCCTTCAGTGTAAAGAAATTTTCATCCTTGCAAGAATATGTGTTGACTCATCTCTGTGTGTATAAATTAAGCTGGCAAGTTTCTTAGTGTGATGGATATCATTTGATAGTACAACTAATGTTGTGGCTCCATTATTATCAAAAGTTTAGGACTCTAAAATTTCACATGTGTTTCGTGAGAGTGTTGATCTAATGCGAGACAAATATAATTGTCATTTACGCGTACTAAATTATAGAAACAATGTACATAATGTGATTAATTTCAAAATTCTACGGCTCCGGACTTATGCAAGAGTTTTGTGAGTGTGTTGGTATGACGATAGTTTAAAAAATTATAATTTATGCATACTCAATCACATAAACAACTCCCTACATTCACAGTTAGCCCGCATTCAGGGTTTAGTCAAACTCAAAATTTATAAGTTTGACCAAATATGTAGAAAAAATCAACATCTAAAATATGAAATATTTATTTTGAAATCATCATAAAATATATTTGAAATAAAGTTTGACCAAATATGTACAAAAAATCAACATCTAAAATATGACAACTTTATTTTGAAATCATCATATAATATATTTTAAATAAACTTTGACCAAATATGTATAAAGTATCAACATCTAAAATATGAAACTTTATTTTGAAATCATCATAAAATATATTTTAAATAAAGTTTGACCAAATATGTAGAAAAATCAACATCTAAAATATGAAATCTTATTTTGAAATCATCATAAATATATTTTAATATTGTACAAATTTAGTATTATGAATGCCGATACTTATTGCGACATCTGAGATCAAAATTTATATATTTTGATTTGACTAAATTTATAACGTTGGCTAATTAAAACGGAGAGAAAGTATGTACTGGTCAGTTTATTTTTCTTTCTAAAACGTCCACAATCCTAGCAGACCCTATCCGTATTGCTACATTTTTTATCAAAATTTACATTAATTAATTTTGACTAAATTCATAACGCAGCCTAAAAACCAGAAGAAAGGAAGTACGTACTGATCAGATTTTTTTTTTCTTCTAAACCGCCAATCTCCTAGCAGCTCTAATCGTTGGCCAGCACGTTTCTCAATTTTTTGGTTGCTTGCACCTATCACGTTTCATCTGGTAGCTAGTCTGTACACTTTCCACCACGTCCGTTTATTTTTTTTTTTTGCTTTCAGCGATCAGGTTTCCAGCCAAGATATTTGTATCGCGAGATTTTTTGTTTTCTTTGAGCCATCCCGTTCCATCAGGTGTTTTTTTTAGCAAAAACCATATATATTAAACCAGCAAATAGTGCATGATTACATCGATTACAAAAACAATATTAAAAGAGACGAGCCAATCTTTGAGATCTTTAAGCCTTTTCTTCTTCCGTGACACAATCTTGTACTTTTCTGAAGACAGCCATAGAACAACGAAGAATACATCAAACCACAGACATGTGAATACCACCGAAGGTTCTCCCATACTTTTAATTTTGAGCCGCAATGTCAAGACTTTGTGCACGCACGCAGCCATTAAATTAATCAAGCAACATCGGCAAGAGCACCAACACTGATATTCCAGGGACAAACAACCGATCAACTTTGTCGATGTCGTTGGGAAACGAGAGAACGAATCACCATTGCCGAGGACGTAGTAGCCGGGACAGATATTGCGAGGACAATCCTCCTCGCTGCAACCATGAGAAACAATCCAAGATTGATCTGGCGAAACAAGATCTGAAGAACCATACCTAGACAAACTTAATCTTCCAAAACCACCATTGACGTCGGGAAGGAGATCTCGCCGTCGAACGAATGGCTGAAGATTATTTATTGTAGACGAAACCATGTCCATTGAAGAAGAAGACGGCTAACAAAACCCTAATCCAATCTATGGAGAAATACTAATTTTATTGAAAACTCCGCTCATAGATCGGGTTCCCCACCCCTCCCGACGCCGGCGAGGCCAGCCGGAGGAGGGGGAACCGAGCTATGGCGGAGACGGAGTGGTGGCGGCGGCTAGGTCACGAGAGGAGGTCTCTCGTACAGGAAGTTTACACGGTTGGTTTTTTAAAACAAACACAGCTATGTCTTGTGGTATACGTGTCAACACAAAATAAAACGCGTCAAGCTTGTTACGTAACTACTAACTTTTCATAAAGTTCTTAGCCATATATTTTAGATCTAAGTGCTATAATTAATTTAGATGATGTGGATCAACCTAATGCCTCTAAAAACTCCCTCATTTTTCTTTTAGTATATAATAGATGGCATATAAAGAAGGGTATTGATTCTCTAATGAAATATGGCCTAACCATGCATCCTCCCAAAACCGAACCTGCTCACCATTGCCAAGTATGAATCTACCATGATCGAAGAACTCATTCTTCACGTTCATTAGACCTTTCCAAAAAGAGGAATCTAGCGGTTTAGCTTGCACTTGTGATAACGTTTTACCACCCAAATACTTATTTGATAACAGTTCTTGCTATACTTCTTCATTTAATAACTTATGCACAGCCACTTACTCAAAAGGCATTTATTTTTATTTCAACAACAATACCCAACCCTCCTTGGTCTTTCGGTCTACACACAATATTCCACTTTGTGAGCCTATATTTTATTGTGTTGATCACTTTGCCAAAAGAACCAATCCAAAATAGTGAAGAGAAAAGTCAAGAGGCCTCTAATGACCGACATAAGGGATAATAATCCAATCTTTTCCGTACCCTTTAGGTATTTCAAAGAATGATAATAAGAACATTGGTAAGCTAGCTAAAACAGAATTAATAAGCACAAGACGGTCGTATGGGCTATCTTCAGTCGGGCTGGGTGGCTACATCCTAGAAGATTAAATGCTTAGTGTGTTTTTTTGAGTGGTTGATCTTTGTAGTCACTTTGAGTGACCCGTGAATTGTAAACGCTTAAAACTGTGGAATTTTTAATAGTTGTGGAAGGCTGACTGCATCTCTTTGCTGCAGAGGCCGGGGATCCGCACCCCCTTTTCAAAAAAAAAGTTCATCTAGTTCTCCAGCCACTGTATTTTGTGCATTCCGCTACTAACTGGTGTCTTGCCAGTTAGATTAACTTTTTTTAAGGGTAAAGCGAGTTTCGTTAACTGGCAAATAGGGGATTACACTCCTGGTTCAGCAGTGTCACGATCGATGGAGGGCTTTGAAGGATCCACTCAGCACCAATACCTGACCTCTTAACTAGTTTAGCAAGTTCATATGCTACCCTATTACATCCTCTCTTTACACTGTGCACTCAACACATCTACTAACCGATCCATAATGCCTAAGGGCATCTCTAACCGATCCCCTAAAATCGGTTAGAGGAGTAAAAATACGCAGCGGCGGCACTTAACCGAACTCCTAAACGGTTAGAGGAGTATATTTTTACTCATCGGAGGAGTAAAAGTGGCGGCCGACTCCTAAATTTACTCCTCCGAGGCCAGTTCCGAGAAAAAGTCGCCGCCTCCCGACCCGCCGCACCTATTCCCGCCGGCGTCGCCGCCGGCGACCCCCATACCCCGCCGCCCCCACCCCGGTCCCTCCGCCGCCCTCCGGCCCACCTCTCCCTCGCTCGCCGCCTCTCGCCGTCGCCGGAATCGACGGGGCGAGCTCGTTTTCGCCGGCCGTCGGCCCGATTTGGAGGAAATCGGGCTCCGTCGCCGTCGATTCGCCGCAACCCGGAGCCGGCGTGGCCTCCGGTGACCACGGCGTGGCGTGGTCGGCCACCACCGATGTCGCGACGCGGCTCGCCCCCTCCTCCTAGCCCACCACAGATCCCGCGCGACCGGCGGTTGCCCCCGCCTCCCCCGCCGCCCACGACGGGTTTCGTCTGCGTGCGGGACCTCTGGCCGGAGTTGGAGGATGCACGGCCGGCGTCCGTCGATGCTGCTGCCGGAGATGGATCGCCGGCACCGCCGGCCGCAACCAACACAAGGTGAATTTTTTCCCTCTTTTTCGTCATGTAAAATTGGAGCACAAGAATCCGTGGCTTATTTGATTTTTGCTACAAATGAAGTACAAGGACTTCTACATGGACCGAGAATGAAGACAATGAGTTGTATTTTGCATGGCACCATCAAACTCTTGTAGATGACGCACTATACGAAGCGAGTGGTGTTCGTCCACCATTCCAACTTTTTTGGGAGAAAATTCATAAGAATTTCAATGAAAAGACAACCGGAGATGGTAGATCGCTTTCATCGATGTTAAATAGATGGCACATTCTTGTTATGCGTTCAAATGCATAACAAGAACACTTTGGTTTGTGCCGGATTCTATCGGGTTGTATCGATATCTATGGGGAGAAGTGTGTACTCTCTATGTATCAATTGTATCGAGTTGTATCGGTATCTATTTTGGTGTATCGGGTTGTATCGGTATCAAAATGTGTTTGTATCAACCTATTTGTATTGGAAATGATGAAAAATAATTTTACTCCTCTAAAAATAGGGGTTCGGTTAGGTGCCGACCACCTTTAGAGGAGTACTTTTACTCCTCTAAAGTTTACTCCTCCGTTTACTCCTCTAACCGATTGGGGATCGGTTAGAGATGCCCTAAGCTCTCATGAATAATAGGCCACCAAGGCGTTCCCGAAGGTACTCGTTTCTGTATGGCCGCGGCCACCTCACCGCGTTACCCGTCTCCAGAATAATTGGCATATGCACCTTACCCACCCCTACTTCCAACCCAACTAAGCAGGTCAGGGCTTCAGCTTCCACCGATGAGATGCATTTTGGTATTTCCCTTGTTGCTGCGTATAACACAAGACCCTGGCTATCTCTTGCAATGATGCCAATGCTTGCAACTCAATTCAACGGATAAAATGCCGCATCCACATTTATTTTTGCCCAGTAATCAGGAGGGGCTTGCCAACTCTCGCTCTTCTACATTGGGTGTAAACTCTGCATCAGAATAACAGGGCATGCCAACATGGGACTCTTCCCCTTCTCCTTATCACCGTGCCGGATAGCAACAGTGCATTGCCGTAGTTAACCAGAAACGAAATAGGACAGAAATCGTTGCCTCCCCTTCTCATGGATCGAATTGTTTCACAGATGCCAGCTTCTCCATAACAACATGAGTACATGTCCTCTCAAGCCAAGTGGGATTGAATCGAGCAAGATCAGTAGCCAATGTTGGAAATAGGCTTGTGTGTCCAGTCGACGATCCCTTCGAGTGTGGAGGAGGAGTCGATAAGTTAGAGAGTGCCGACTTCGGGGTCTGTCCCAAGTCAAGGAAGTGTTCGACTTCGGGGTCTGTCCCGGGTCGAGGCAGTCGCCAGGTTCTTCAGGTGCGAGGGATTTTGTCCTGTAGCCTGTGTCCTGAAGTGGTGCGTCAGCACCAGTACAGAGTAGGTAGCTAGGACGTGTTAGACGTCACCTACAGTGGTTCCTAGTCTGTGACATCGCCAACAGTGACATGTCAGATAGAGGTATAACCGGTCACATCACAGTGATGTGACAGGATAGTTGACTTAGCCAGTCCGGCTGCATAGCCCCTATTTAGAGGGAGGAATACAATGTGAAAATTGAGGCAAACCATTTCTTTGGCACACACCCCTCTCTCTCTCTCTCTCTCTCTCTCTCTCTCTCTCTCTCTCTCGTAGCATCATGGGCAACAAATTGGTATCAGAGCCCGAGTTATCTGAGAGATCTCACCGGAGATGGGCGAGCACAGAGCTCTTCTGCCGACGGAGATGATGGAGGCCGCAAGCACGCTGGCAGTCCAGCGGGTTGTGTGGGAGGCCGGTAGTTCGTGGCCGCTGCTCACGCGGTCAAACTACGCGGACTGGGCGTTGCTCATGCAGGTGAAGCTTGAGGCACGCCGCGTTTGGTCCGCCGTGCACGATGGCACGGAGGAGCGCGAGACGGACCGAGCAGCGCTGGAGTACCTGCTGCTCGCCGTCCCGCCGGAGATGATCTCCACACTGGCGTCGAAAAAGACGGCCAAGGAGGCGTGGGAGGCGATCAAGACGATGCGGGTCGGAGACACCCGTGTCCGGGAGGCGAAGGCGACGGCGGTCAAGAAGTAGTACGAGGCCATCAAGTTCGGCGACGATGAGAACATCGACGACTTCGCCATGCGGCTGTCGTCGCTCGTGTCGCAGCTTGGGGTGCTCGGCGTCACCATCATCGAGCCGGACACTATCCGTAAGTTTCTCTCGGTCGTTCCCACGAGATTCTGGTGCGCCGCCCCTCTTAATCTCGACTACCGAAGCCTCCCCGGCGATAGGGATAGACAGGATGCCCTGCTCGGCGTTATCCTGTCCGCCCACCAGGGCCCCGGTCGCCGCTTGTGCCTACCTGCGCCCCGCCTCCAGTACCGAGCAGACCCCGCGGAAGCCTGGCTCCGGTCCCCCGCGCATGACAACCTCCAGGAGCTCGATCTTTACCTAGCATTCAGTAGATGCTCACAACCGCTAGTACCGCCGCCAGCGTCCACCTTCCGTTTTTCGTCCACCCTCCGTGTCCTCACTATGAGCCAGTGCCATCTCCCAGACGACATAATCGACACGCTCTGGTTTCCTCAGCTCAGGAAGCTTGGGCTCGTGGCGGTCAGAATCTCTGAATGCTCGTTGCACAGCATTATCGCCGCAGGCTGCCCTGTCCTGGAAAGCTTGTTGCTTAATGCCTGTTTTGGCGTCCGTCGTCTCTGGATCAGCTCCCCTACCATTATAAGCATTGGCATTCGTTGTAGTTCAGATGAACTCATCATTGACGATGCCCCTGCACTTCAAAGGTTGATCCATTTTGGAATGCATATGAAAATGCAAGTGACCGTTGTCTCCGCACCTAAGTTGGAGACCTTGGGCTACATTTCTGAATATTTTGGGCAATCCAAAATCGTCTTTGGCTCCACAGTTATCCAGGTAGCTATGTTTGCTGTACTTCTTGCCTTCTCCACAAGGCTTCTCATAAACTGCTTTTTTATGTGCAGAGAAGTTATATCGTATGTACTAATGTTCTGCTCCATGCTTGATAAAGGGATTACGCATTGGTCGCCTGAAAACTGTGGTGTCTACTGTCAAGACCTTAGCTATTAGTTTGTATATCTTTGATCTTGATATGGTTGTAGACTTGATGAGATGCTTTCCCTGCTTGGAGAAGTTGTATATCAAGGTGATGATTCTTCATTTATAACTCAATATTGCATTAGTTGTCAATGTTCATATGCTCTTTTGATCTACTGGTTAATATGTTTTGTCTTTGCCTCTTTTCAGATAAAAGAACAATCGGGGGGGGAAAAATCGTGGCGACGAAAACATCGGAATCTTCTCGGATCTCTTGACATCTGTTTGAAGACGTTAGTGCTGGGATGTTACCAAGGCATCCAACCACAAGTTAAATTTGCCACATTCTTCGTGTTGAATGCTAGAATGCTAGAGTCAGTGACACTTGAGGTTGAACTATGCAACTACAATGAAAAATTCTTTGCAGAACAACATAGGATGCTTCAGATGGAGAAGAGGGCTTCCAGAGATGCTCGGCTTTGTTTTAGAAGTAATTGTCCCCACGATGCTATCAAACTCGTTCATCTCAGCGATTTGGATCTGATGGATCCCTTCGCGTGTGCATGCTGAAATGTGGTGTTGGCTCCTTTGTGGAGTTATTACTGCTTGTCCTGCTTCGTGCTTTGTCGAAACGTGATTAGTTTTCGTGTTTGAAGTGTTTTGAAGCCTGTATTATCCCAAAAATCCTATGATAGATAAATAAGTCACTTTGATGTTACACTGGAACATCACTCAAATTATTTCATGTTGGTCGTTGTAAAGACATGCTTTGTCCAAAATTGATTAGCTCTCATGCTTATAGTCTTTCTAACCCTGTATTGTCCCAAAATCCTATGGTACCTAAACAAGTCATTTGATCTTGCACTAGAACATCGGTAAAATTGTGTCATTTGCAGTGCGGATCGTACAATGTTCAATGACAGTTTGAGCTGTGCTTTCCGGAATAAAGACGTTCTTTTACTGAAGATGCCGAGATTGTATTCACCAGAATGGCATAAATATAGAGGAAAATGTTGACCTAGTTTGAGGTTATACTAGTTGATTTGGTGGATTGGGTGACGTAAGTGCATGCAAAGGATGCTCTGTTTTGCTGAGGCAAAAGTCTGATGCTGGCTGAGGCCGTTGTTCTTTGCTTCCCTCGGACATTTCTACAAAGCATTTCCCAAGGGAGCTGGTTGTTCTTCATATGTGTTATCAACTTTCTCTAACCCTGAATCTATAACCGAGAATTCTGAAGAGTTCATCTGATTTCCGGACTGTTGTTCTATCACCCCTGGAGCTTCCGCCGCAGCTGTACTTTGTCACTTCTCCTGAAACTGAAGATTCAGATTCTGCCTTGGTGAGAACCGTTGCTCCGCCTAGTTGCAGATGGTGGAAAATTGTCATGTGAAATGGAGGGAGTCGATGATGGTGACAGTGCCTCTCGGCTCATCCGTGTGAGGTTCGGAACATGAGTTGCTATTTCCAGATGTGATTACGTGTCGTGCTTGTAGTGTGTTGAGACTTGTATTATCCCAAAAATCCTGTGACATCGAAACAAGTCACTTTGATGTTACACCGGAACATGACTCAGTTATTTCCTTTTCTAGTGCAGATTGTGTGATGTAAAGACATGTTTTTAGTGTTGTTACCGAGATTGTATTCTTGCGAGTGGCATAATATAGAGGAAATTATTGTTGACCTAGTTGGTCTGGAGAAAGTACAGGTGCAGGTGCACAATCATACAAGGAGATGTGTTATCAACTTTCTTTAATACCGGACTGATGCTCTATCCACCTTCTTGGGCCTCCGCTGCTGAAGCTGTAGGATGTAAAAATGTTCAAGTATAGCTGAAGATTATGTTTTTTTTTTGTGAGAACCGTTGCTCTGCCTAGTTGAAGAAGATGGGAACATAATCATGTGAAATGGAGGGGGCAATGCGACAGTGCACGTTTGGATCAACTCATACGGAAAAAATCCCGTTGCCGGGGATCGAACCCGGGTTACCCGCGTGACAGGCGGGAATACTTACCACTATACTACAACGACTTGCTTGTATGCTAATTCAGAATTGTCCTTCACTAATCATCTTAGCCACGTAGCCATAATACGCTGCACGAAGATGAAGGTAACCATCTCTATATGTTCACATGTTGAAACTGGTCATACGATGTCCAAGAAGTCGAATTTTGGGGAACTTCTCTGCCCCCATTGAACAGCAGGGCAACCGGTGTATGTTAATGCTGGCTCTATGATGTCCAAGAAGCCAGATTTCGTGGAGTTTATCACACACATGGATGGAGCGGGAACATCAAGAACCACGCTGCTATGGGGTCAGCTATCTTTTGCAATGGAACCGGAGAAGTTGGATATGGCAAAGAAGAACGATGGATAGGAGAATGAAAGGATTATGACTACCTTGTAAGCTTTGTTAAAGCTTTCTAAAACAAAGACGAGTTCAGAATCAATAAAAGCAAGAGATATTTGAATGGGCGCTCTTAGTTTGGGAACTAGATTCAGCTATATATGCTACATGGAGTCGTATCGACCATCCTTTTGTGTTCATCACAAGATTTTTTTGCATGTCCTACAAAAGCTCACATAACGGATTTTTTTATCAAGGTAGGGACTGCTTTCTAGGCACCTGATTAACTGGTTATCTTACAGAACCGTAGTGTTTTGATTCACTTATGACACATTCAAACATCGTTTATCAATTTTCCTTGGTCGGAGAAAGGGATGCCGATCCTACTTGTTGGGCGTGCTAGAAATTTGCATCCAGCTCTTTTTTCTTTTGTTTGTCCTTTCAATGTTGTAACCCACAAATGGTAGGTTGAATTTAAAATGGTACCACCCAAATGATGCATTTTGACCTAGTAAAACCTAGTAGCAATTTATGGTGCATTTTGACCGATTCTAAGCAACAAAGAGACTACAAGACAAACATATCAATGTTATTTGAGTTCATCGCCACCCAGGGGATCTTATCAAGAGTCTATAGGACCATGAGTGATTTATAAGGGACTATTTAAACTCTTAGGGGTATTTGGAAAATGACAAATATGTGAAGGCGCTCATACACAAACTCAAAGATAGATGCATATATACAAAACTAAAAAGTTTCAGTGAAGTAGACCCAATCCAAATTAAAAATATATACAAACGAGCATCCAAAAGAAAAATCTAAGTAGTCAGACATGATTCTGGAGCATAACAGCCGTGCTGAAATTACCAGTATTAGCTGCGGTAGCGAGTACTCAGAAGCTATTCATAGATGTAACTACATTTACAGTTGAGAGGATGGTGGAGTGCATGAAGTCATGCGTACACACTTCACTACTCAATGCCTCTTGGCCATTGTCTTCTTGAGACCTTTTAGGATCTTGGAAAACCAAATTAGATTCATCGCATATATTATGGTGGGAGCAATAAGTATCAGATAATAACCAAAGGTGTCCATCTGCTTAATCTGTCAACAAAGAAGTATGCATCAGAGTTACGTGTGTAGTAGCCGTGATGTAAATACGGAATTCAAATAAACCATCATGTACCTGATCATAATGCACAAACATGTGATAAAACAAATACATGAAGAAAATTATCCTCGCAACCTGCATGAAAGCATTTGTTCTCAGGATTAGGGACCGATCTATGGAAATATCATATGGTTTTAACAAAACAATCGTAGTGATTTTTAAACCATATCCATAAGAAAAATATATTTGACTAAACCAGAGAATTTTCATTAGTTAGTCATATTTACAGTCATAAATTTGGTAATTTTATCTCAAGGCTCACTGAGTTCGGGAATGATACATTTCTCCCTACAGTAATCCAATACTTGAAAATAACATGTCAAAACTCAGGTGATAGATGCTACCAAATCAAAACTTATGAGATTGGGTCCTGGGTTTACCAGCCAAGTTACAACCATTGCAGCTCCGTTCACAAGGTAAGCTTTGGAGTTTTTCATTCCAGCAGCATCAAGGAACCTTGATGAGACCAGTGGAGAGAACAGCTGCTTAGATTTATTGAATAATAGAAATATATAAGCAACAATTGTGTAACTTGTTCACATGTCCAGTTACCATCTTAAGTTGATTCCTGGTGTGGTAGCCTCAGTGAGGAGACCCATGTATATGTATACATGTGCTTCCCCAGAAACCATAGCGTACACCGTAGACATAAGTGACAGACTGTGATGGATAACCTAAAAGTAAGCAACAGAGACAGAAAATGCAGTTTAGAAGAGTTGAATGAGAGTAGCAGATCAAGGTTATATATTCAATATTTTAGTTTGAACGGGAAATGGGAGAGGGAGAAGGGGAAGAAGGCAAGGCAAAAACATGTTTACTTACATACTCCATTCCACCGAGGGAAGGGTAAAACCAATATATCATGGCAATGTCTGTGATGAAATAACCAATAGAGACCTGACAAACATGAGATTCAGCTCACAATAAGACCAAGTGAACAAAAGAAACAGATGACAGATAAGAAGCTTTTTGCGCATTGTCACAAGATAGCAAATTGGAGTAACAGGATATACATACCCCTAATGTAAAATTGGAGAGGCTTGAACTTCTAGATGTTACTGGGCCATCCAGCTTATCAGAGAACATACCCGAGAAGAAGACAAGGTATACTGACATAACCGTAATGAATATCGCATGGACAGTGGACATGCCCCTATAATAGAAAAAAAAGTCATAAACAACTTACGTGTAAGTGTAACTGAGGAGATAGTTGTAAATTAGTTAACTTGTAAAATATATCTCACCTGTTGTTCCATTCAACCTTTTGCATTTTCGTAAGAGAAGCATAACTTTTGTAGTGAGATGAACAGATAAAGCGTGTGAAATCATAGGCCTGAGCTAGCAAAAGAAAATGATAGTCAAGACAACGTTACAATGATTAGAGTTCCGGTATGAGAGGTGCATCTAAAAAATTACAAGGAAGAACTTAAGGTTCCGAGGGCAAATTCAATGCTATAAATGATGTTCATTGCTAGCATCACACTGTTCTATTACAGTACGCTATTTAACCGTTACTTTATATCAAGTTCGTCTGACCAAAATTCATTTGGATTATCTACACCATTACATACATGAATTGAGATCAAACTAAAAAAAAGATTTAATACAAACCTTAATAAGCTATATATACTGCTATTTTTTTTCTATGTTTAAGGGTTTGCCACGATATGAAAAATAACCCCCTGTGCCTAAAATACACTTCTGAGTGTTATCATTGCAAACGTGGTTTGAAAGGGCACTGAAACCAGTACAAGTTTATATAAGAAAGAAAAAAGGCTCAAACTTCATCCAGGACATTAAATTCAGATGTTGAAGATAAGGCCCCACATAAAGCTCACTAAGTGAAACTACATTAACAGATCAAACAAGTGTAGCACATTTTTTGGCCCCATCAATCCGCTACACAAAAAATAAACATGCTTTGATGTTATTGCTCAGGTAGACTAGTACAGTGATCATAAGACTTAACAGAGCAGGTGGTGGGAGAGGGTGAATGACAGTACCAACTTGCACATCAGGATTCCCACGAGCACAGCAGTGTATGGAACATCTAGCAGGTAGTCCTTGATAAGCAGTTCTGCTTTGTACTTATACGCCATGACTGGATTCAGAGGCAGATCCATGGTCAGATATATGGCAACTTGGCAGCCTAATGAAGAAACAAACAGAGATATGTAAGTACCAAGAGTTACAACCCGTGAAAACAAAGTAACAGCAATAATGAATAGACGATGCACAAGCTGAGAAGCATCAACATTCAACACGACAAGTGACCATCTCACGGTTTCTAGGCTTAAGTGCTCCGAATTATCTTCTTCCACGAGGTACTACAAAGAACTCCCAGTCACATATGTACTATGGTCCACAGGTGCTTTTGCAAGCCAAACAAATCACTGCCAATCGAAGATTTCGCCAAGACACAAGATGAAACATGTTTCAATCAAGGTATTACTGCGTAAAATTACAGGCACCTAAAGTGGAAGAGTTTCACAGAAGCAACATGCCATGCACTGCTGTTCCTGCTAAACATGAGCGTTTATTTAACTTTTTCTCTTCCAAGAAAAGGTGAATGTAAGACCACTCTGCAATTAGCGGAAAACTGAACTTAAAGTTAAAAAAAAAAGTAGATACACTGTGCCAACGCGATATCATCAAACAGCAAACCTCCGACGCATTGCGCGTAGATTGGGAGCTAAAGCATACTAGAAAACAGAACTATAGCTAGATGAAACGCAGCAATATCACTCCCCAAACATAAAGGCCAACCGACCTTCCTTCCAATCCACCCCGGAAAACCGCCCCGAGGACACCAAGATCGGGTCTTTTCTGTCCAAATCTCCACAGATTAGACGGACTGGGAGCTTCCAATCCAAGGGAGAAGAGGGTTTTTTTACCTGCGCGTGGAGAGGAGAGGGGCTGTCGTTCCTGTGGTGGCTGCGAAGTTCTGGGAGGGTTGGACTGGAGCGGAAGCAAGCGCGCTGGATTGGATGGAGGCCGCAGATTCTTTCCTCCTCTTGGCTCCTCTTGCTTCTGCCCCGGTTCTTGTTCTGCTATTGGAGAAGAGGCCCGTGCCGTGCCGTGGGACGGAGGAGAAAGCGCTAGAAGGAAAGTGGACGGCGAGAAAAAATCGGAAAAGAAGATTTTCTATGCTCAGGAGAATTATTATTGCGACGCGGCCGGAGAAATAAATATAGCAACTCCTGTTGTTGTACTACACGGACACGGCGATCGGAACAGGTCAGGAAACCTCGCACGTACGAATCTAGGACTAAGACAGCTAGGCAGCTAGCTCTTAGAGCATCTCTAGCAGTACCCGCAAAAGGGGCAAACCCGCAAAATAACCGCCGGATGCGGATTCGAATCCTTAAAAACGCAAAGAGCAGAACCCTCAAAACTCTCCGACCCGCAAAAGTTTTTGAGGGGCCCCGCGAATCCGCCCCTCGGAACCGTGAAATCTAGGTTTTCCTCACCGGCCCGCAGACTGATCCGCATCCTCTTCTAGCGTTGGCGCGAAGGAAGATTCAGCCCCCGATCCGCCGCCGCCGCCGTGTCCGCCACCGCTTTCTCTTCCCCCACTCCGGCCATCGTGCGCCATGAGCTCCTCCGACCCGTACCTGGTGACCGTCCCGGTCGGGACGACGCCATCGACAGATCCAGCTGGCCGGGCAGAGCTCGGCACCGCCGCCGCCGCCGCTGCTCCTCCATTGGTGCAGACGAAGCGGAGAAGGCTGGGGACCGCAGGCGCGGCCCAAATCTTACTTGCGGCTACCGGCGCCGCCGCCTCTGCCGCTGCTACTCCCGCCGCTGCCGCGGGCGCCGCCGCGGCTCCGAAGAAGAGGACGCCCGTGCAGAAGGTCAGGGGCAGCGCCGCTGCTGCTGCAGACGAACCTACGCCCGCGAATGTCTCCGGGACCGAAAGGTATGAACACGACATTGCAATTGTGAAATTATGCTTGCTAGTGCCGCCTATTTGTGAAATTGTGCTTCCAAATTGCAGCACGCAAGCTTTCATGGACGCCATTGGGTCGGTTCAGATCAACAACTCTCCGCTCGGCAATTTCGGCTACAACGAGGCCGACGGTGGCGTCGATGGTGGTGCGGGCGAAGAAGACAACGAGGTCGAGGAGGTGGAGGGGACAACACTTTCCCGGAGAGGTACGAATTACACCGTTTTGGAGGACCAAACATTGATCCGTGCTTGGGAGAGTATTTCTCTCGATGCAACTCACGGCAATGATCAAACCAGGGATCGGTATTGGCAAAGAGTGGAGGACAAGTTCTTCCAACTCATGCCACGCAATGGCCGAACGGTGCCTCGGACCTTTCGATCACTACAAGGCCGTTGGGAAACGATCAAAACAACATGTTCCCGGTGGAGTGGATGTTTGCAACAAGTGATTAATGCTCCTCCGAGTGGTACCGTAGAGGGTGATTGGGTGAGTGAAATAACCATTGCTATTGTTCACCGTTGGTATATGTAACCATTGCTATTGTTCACCGTTGGTATATGTAACCATTGTAGGAGCGCATTGCAAGAGAGAGGTTCATGGACATGCCCGCATCCAAGAAGAAGCCATTTGTCCTTGATCATTGTTGGAAAATTCTCCAACATAGCGAGAAATGGAAGTTGAGGGACCAAGAGCCAAAAAAAGGGGAAATACGTGTTGAGGATGACTCCGATGATGATCAAGGTGGGAGGAACAAGAACAAGCCCGAAGGCAACAAGAAAGCCAAGGAGAGAGTGGCAAAGCAACTTGAGGCAACAAGCTTGAGAGAGAAGCTCGATGAAATGGTGAAATCTAATGAGACCATGGTGGCCAAGACATTGGAGGCAAAGCACCAATTGGCCGAGAGGAAAGCTCAAGAGAAGAAAGAAAAGTGGGAGGTGCTTCGTGAAGAAGGGAAGCGGAAGATCGAGATTGAGGCCAAAAGAGCCTCGGCGGAGGAGAACAAGTCCGTGGCCAAGCTCTTGGCCGAAGAGAACAAGATAATGATGATGAACCGAAGTGACATGGACGAAGTCACCTTGGAGTGGCATGACATCGCAAGGAAGGAGATATTGCATCGAAGGAAACAAGCGATGCTAAAAGCTAGCGGTGGTGGAGGTGATGGTGGAGGTGCCGGTGGTGGTGGAGGTGCTACCACGGTGTAGGGCCTTTCGATGATGCCCTTGTGTTTTGGAAGCAATTTTTTGGTCACATCGATGAAAAACTAGTTAATTGCCGTCTTTAGATTCAAGAAACTACTTTAATTTGCTATATTAATGTCGAATTTGTAAGCAATTTGACATTTTATGATATTCTGCCTATCTTGCTGTTTTGCATATGCAGTTTCAGAACGCCGCGCGGCGGAGCAGAACCCGCAAAGCAGAACCGCAAATCTGCTTTGCGGGTTCTGCTCCGCCGCGCGGCGTTCTGAGCAAAAAACCGCGAGTTCCGCGAACTGCAAAACTGTTTTACGGGTTGGCCTTTTGCGGGTACTGCTAGAGATGCTCTTATAACTTCATCAGCAGCTTCTTTTGGAAAACAATGCGTGCTCGTGGGGCATCCGTCCAGAGAAATCATCTAAAATTGTAGACATAAAACATGTGTATTTGCAAGAGTTTGCGCGGAAACATGACCTGTGCTGTCCAAAAGGATCACAACAGAGACAAGTCTAATTTGTACCTAGGATTCATATTACGACCATAATTTTTGATTTGGTAGGAATTGCAACTCAGAACTCTAAAACCCTTTCACCATACTCCCCTCCTTGTAAATTGACTCGTGTTTGACTCTGATTTTTACCTAGTCAACAACGCTGGTCAGAATTGCTTACTCTCTCGTCCTTTATTTCTTTTCTCTTTCCTTGGAGCTGAAATAAAACACAAAAATATTTTACATGTTAACCTGCACCAAAATTTTACCAGGTTCTTTCTACACTATTTTCTTACCGGTTTAGTCACTGAAATTATACTCTATTTATTGGTTTTTTATTTCAAAATTTTTGTGCAGCTTGAATTTTGAACCCAAATCTGAACTTTGAACAAAGGGCTTCTTCGGATTGTAGGTTTTAAAAAAATGTGGAAATAGGTAAAACGCGGGATTGAGATGACACGTGAAGTGGATTTTTTCCACAAGATTCTAAAACATAGAAATCTACGACATGTTTTTTTACCTTTGGATGGTACACAAGAACTGCACACATTTTTTTTGGAGGACTGGTGAGAATCTTATGGTATGGGAGGCATAGGAATAGAGTACATACGAATTTGGTAGCCCCTATACTATAATGCAAAGGGTTTCGATAAAAGAATCATTATAATTCAAATCCTCCAATTTTTTTATGAAAACCCTACAATCCAAATAGACCCTAAAACAAGTTTTTCTCAAATAGTATATCACTTTTGCCTGAAAAATACAATTTCACTCACTGAATTATGCTTGGTTTACTTGATTTGTTTTTCAAAATATTATGTGTGGCATGAATTAGAAACCCAAAATTTGAACTTGAAACTAAGACAACAATTTTCTCTAAATAAGTGAGTAATCTGGCGGGGATGATGAGTCAGAATAGAGGAGAGGGAAAAGGCTAGGCGTACTTGATTCACATGATTCAAAAAATGCAGGAATTAAAAAAAAAGTAATAATGAACATTCCATGCCCATTTGAATCTCGTATGCACCAAAATTTGGTTGATTCCATCAAATGTAAAGAAATGATTCTTACCAAGAGGTTTGAATCACGTTAGATTTTCTATAAATTATAGTGCAAATAATTCCTTAGAAAAAAAAATCCTAGGAATTTGACTATACAAATCAATCCTCCAAATTCTAATGAAAAACCTCTAAATCAAAGAGGCCCTAAGGTAGAGAAAATTTGGAATCAAACAGGTCATATCCGGTCAACTGAGAAGGAGAGGCTTGACTTCTATCACGACAATAAATGCAGCTTATTCTTGGAGTGATGCAGGCACACCGCATCTTGTCAATTCATCACCTGTGTGTCTGCTTCCGGTTTATTTCACCATTTACAGAAACATAAGTCATGGATCGTACAAGGTTGTAAACTGAGCTGGATTCTGGTATATGGCAGCGAAACTGGATTCATACACTTTGCACCAGTTTCAGTCAAACAAATATGAATTTCACAAGATTTCTGTGCGAGACAATGCATTTGCTATATTAATCAGCAAATTAATGTGACACGTTCGAAAGGATGCCATATAAGTCACATATAATATGGTTTCTGCACCAACTTAATCGCAAAGCAAACAAATCAACTCAAATTATGATGCGACATATACGTAGTACATAGGTACATTCTGAATTAAGCAAAACTGAACGGAAGCGCCCAAACTAGAAACAGGTGCTGCACATGTTCGATTGTAGCCAACACCTCGAGCTTTATTAGATCGCCGAAGATTCACATCCGTTTGCCTCAACGTAAGATCATTGGGCAGTTAAATGTTTATCACTCAGTCCATCGATCCATGTTCTTGGTCCATGTGACTTCTTTCAACGGAGAGTTCTCCCAGCGCCCTCCTGTGAGCGGGAACCGAGCCTTCATCTTCAACGCGATCCTGTCCATAGGACCACTCAGCTGTGCAAACGATGATATTGATATCCTCTCGAGCACGGGCAAAGCGGTTCCAGCTCCGAACAGGAGATCGGCGAGCTCCATCTCAGGATCCGATCCAGCAAAGCCGCTGATTCTTATCTTCCGAAGAGAGCCTAGCTGGAGTTGATCTTTGGGTGGTTTCCGCGGATCACATTCGTGGCCTTGGAATGGCTTTGCTGCTTCATTTTCGGCACCATCATCCTGACAGTTCAATTTCGAGTAGAATGTAAATGATATACTACCTCCGGTTCAGATTAACTGTCGCAGAAACAACACATCTATAGTACAAAGTTAACATGCATCGCACGACAGTTTTTCCGGATCAGACGAGTAGATCATGATCAAATCGATGGAAGAATCCAAAGATACGTGCGAATGTAATGGGCAATTGGCCATATCAAAGTTAAAGCTTCAATTTCAGTTTATGACAATATATATGAAAAAGAATGAATATTTAGAAGCTCGGTATGTTGCTAGGTTACTTTTAGCATTTTTAGTTAGGGTCAAGCCAGATATGTGTTCAAGAGAACAAAAGTCCGAAGGTGACAGAATAAAATAATCAGCTAGTCTTGCAAATATTCAAGCAGATAATTAACTAACTAATCAAAGTTTTTTACGAATAACAAATTTCTATTTATCCTGTAGCACTAGCACCATTGGGTTTAGAATTGGAATTTTAAAGAGAATTCTGCATCAATGCCATGAACTAAGACTGATTGTCATGGTCAAATTTATGAAACATAATCCTTAAGCATCGAAAAAATAGAGATAGGCTAGCTCCCCTATTGATTTCTGTAGCTATATAAATAATTTCCACATGTCTCACATCGTGACACTGTATTGAGGTGTCTACTTACCGGAAAGATAAGATGATGTCGATCCAGCCTTGAAAACTGGTGCAGCGTTGATAGGTCAATGTGAAGCAGAGTTAGGTTTGGGCATCGCTTAAGGAAGGAAAACACACTTGGGCCAATTGGACAGCGGAGCAACCGGAGAATGGTAATGATCGTCAAGGAGAGTGTCCTGATGTTGGGAAGACATGGTATGTGTTCCATGAAGTCCTGCACACATGCGAAAAGTACGATGTAAAAACGCATGCAACATATCCAATTTGCGAGCTGCAGAGCTAGCTAGTTAGCTTAAAATTTCAGAACAACAACTGAAGTGTGTCCCTGGCTGGTTACCTGTCTTGCTAACATGGATGGATTATATGTATCTGGGATGTCGAGACAGAGATCTAGCTGGTGAGCTGCAGAGCATGTCTCAAGAAATTGCACGAGATCAGGCAAAGAGAACTCGATCCTGGATATGCTGGGCCAGTAGACAGTGAGGCCAGCCAGCCGCCGGACACATCGAGCATCGGTTAGAAAATTCATCTGCTTTGGGAACCTGCCGGACCAGCTGATCGCCTCCAGCCTGGGCGCGGAGATCTTGACCGCAGTGTCGGGGCTGGTCAACGCCGACAAGCTATCAAAGCTGTGGCTCACAGTCAGCAACCGGAGTTTTGCAGCCACCACCTGCAGCAGCAGAAGCTGGTAGATGCGGACCTCGAGCTCCTCAAGCATGTCCATGTGGAGGATGAGCGGCCACAGCCCCTGCTCCCCGGTGACGCTGTAAATGTTGCAAAGACGGAGCTTCCTTATCTCGGGGAAGCATGATGACAAGAACTCGCCAAACCCGTGTATCTGCAGTTTCACGTTCGAGAGGCTCAGCTCCGCCAGCCGGCCGAAAGCAGCAGGATCGGCGGGCTCCGGGAATATGAGCACCGGTTTGCGATAGAAGTCGGCGCTGAGGTCCAGGGTCATGGCCTTGGCTTGCAGGCTGCGCGGCAGAACCAGCTGATCCATGGAGTACCGGTCCACCTTAACGCAGATAGACCCGACGACGCGCGCCATGGCTTTGCGGAGCCAATCAGCTGTGGCGGGGCCGAGGTTGGACTGGCAGCCGATTGCCACGTTGAGCGACGGGATTTCGGTCGCGCCGTATTGCCCGAGCGCCGCGCCGGCGAAGCCGAGGAACCGATCTTGGTGCAGCTCGTCGGAGATTTTCAGGTCGGGGGCGTGCGTCCAGGCGCGCCGCCACCGCCTGGAGAGCTCGGATGAGCGGATGGCGTCCAAGGCCGGCAGGAAGGAGAGGATGTGCCCGAGCATGTCGTCGGCGAGGCCGCTGATTCGGTCGATGCCGCCGCCGCGGCCAAATTGCGGGTTTCCGGCAACGGCGCGTCTCTTGCTGGATTCGTTTCGTGCCGCCATGGCGAGCTCCGCGCTATGGATTTTGTCTAGGCGACTGCAGATTAATACGTTGGTCAGTAATCCTCTGCAACGTATTTGCGAGTGACTTGTTAGTACTTACAAGCGATCGGAGAGGAGCAACGCCGCCGGCGAGTGCTGTCGCGGAGCGAGGACGGTGAAGGCGTGAAGCGGCGGCGAGATAGGAGGGTGGTGTGGCGGCTGATTTGGGAGCGCTAGGGCTTTCGTTGGCCGGAATTGGGGGACGTCCAGAATCCGGACGTTGGACAGTATATATATCCTTTGTTAGGAAATATTATCGGTGTATGTGTATATTTAGCATTCACAATCTCTTATGAGATCATCAAATCAAAAGAGTTTTGCTTAACTTCTCTGAAAAAACTTTAGCCATAAGATCATACCTCCTCCCCAAGATATATTGCATATAATTTTTGGTCAAAATCAAACTTTATAAACTTTTTACTTGTGACTCAAAAGAAAATAGATCTTATAGAATACGTGCGTGCCCATCGCACAGTTAAATTCTGATTCTTCAATTAAGTTTGCGAAACGGATACCTGAAAGGTACTTATATTATCTACTACTAATCTGTTTTTTATTATTAGGAATATTAAATTGTTTTTCTCTAGCTGTTGCTTTTGTTCATTATATGTTCCAGCCATGACCTGGATAATCTCTGTATAGTTTAATTTTGACCTAAAATTATATGCAACACATTTTGGAAAGGAGAGAGCATGTTGAATGTAATCATTTTGGATTATCACGGTTCACCAAAGTAACTCAAATGGTCGTGTAGTGAGTGTGTGGAAATATTATGACGTAACTACTTAATTTCTAAAATTTATGTGCGTACTGAAATACCTTTTATCTTATAATTTTTGGATCATCTTACCCTAAATTCAAAACAGAACTAGAAAAATAAACTAATTAGTATCAAATTATTTCCAGAATGTACAAAATTGCTAGCCTATTAATTGTCCATACTAATATGGTTTGTTCAAATATCAGTGGTGTGGCAACTATTTTGCACGCCACTAGTAACGAGCATCTATAACCATTCCTGCACTAGTGATCTCCTAACCTTCACAATCCGTTTAGATTCATTTGTTCATGGTGCGTGTGAGGGTGATGAGCGCCTCGTCAAGAGGAATGGCGATGCGTCATCGACGAGCATGAAACCTGCTAAGTCGGCGGCTACAAGGGTGACTGCAGGAACATGCCGATAGAGAGGGCCGCATCCCCAGGGGTGAGGTAGACGAGAGCAGGGGCGGATAGTGCAACAACAAGCATGAAATCTTTACCAATTTTTAGAATGAGAAATTTCTAAACCAAGGAGTCAAAGGTGGATGGTTGTATACTGTTGGCCAAGGTTTTGTTTACCGGTAGGAAAATTTTTCGGGGGGGGGGGGGGGTTGGGGGGATTTCCGGTTTCCACGGTTACCGGAAAATCCCGACCGGTACCGGACGAATTTGAGAATCTAAATTAAAATTTTTAATTTTTTTGGTTCCTAGTGTGACCAGTTATTTCGTTAAAGTTAAAAAAAGTTAAAAAATAGGATTTTTTTTTGACTGGTATGACCATTTCCCGGTTGTCGGAACCGGTAACTGGATTCCCCGACCGGTAACCAAAACGCTGTTGCTTACTCTATTGTACTCCCTCCGTCCCAAAATAACTGTCTTATATTTGTCAAAAAGTGGATGTATTTAGACATGAAACAAGTATAGATACATTTACTTTTGGACAACTTTGAGACACTTATTTTGGGACGGAGGGAGTAGTAAAAAAAAATGCTCTATTGCGCTCCCTGTCCCATAGTGGTATAGGGTACCGTAAAAAAGCTCACTGTATTTTGTAGTAACGGAGTACCTCACATTCCTTCAACCTTCTATTCGGCTGCCTACGTACTCATGCGCTACCGATCGCTCGGTGATAAAATGAACTTTTTTAAAGAATGAACTTTTTAAATCTGAAACATTTTAAAAAATATATTTTTTGAAAATGGTTCGTGGATTTAAAAAATGTTCATGAATTTAAAAATGGTTCAGGAAAAAATATTCATGAATTTGAAAATGATTCACGAAAAAATTCTTTTAAAATGTTTGTTTTTAAAATATGAACCATTTTTCAAAATGAACAATTTTCATATCAAAACCATTTAAAAAATGAACATGTTTCAAAAATATGAAAATGTTCATGAATATAAAAGGAGTAAAAATACGAAAATAAAAAACAACGAAAACATATAAAACGACCGAAAACCAGAGAAACCAGTAAATCAGAAGAAGAAGAAACTAACCAGAACTTTGTAGAATCTTTCTAGAACTAGAAAACCGAGCTGAAGATAAAACGTGGGCCGGCCTAATAGTGGCCTCAGGTGGGTATGCGTCGATGTAAGGAACCGACGCAATGAGCGTGCGTTAGGATTTGCGGAACACCACCTGCACCGGGAGCCTCCTATTTGCCAATATTGGGCTTGGCCTATTTATGTTGTGTTTCCGTTCGTTGCTAAACTACCGAATGGGTTTCGCTGATTTTCCGTGGTGCAGTATTTTTTCCACAGAGACAAAATCATCACAAACAATAAAAATATTTGAGTCCCACTGGTTTTTCCTCTGCTGGTTGTTGCACTGCTTCTGTGATTTCTTCCTACAATACTTTTTGTGTTAAAAAAAGTTGCAACATGAAATTTTTTCTATTCAGTTATTTTTATTAAATTCTTATAAAACTAGAAATTGTTTTTAATCTCTATAAATCATTATAATAGTAGGGAATATGTATGAATATTTTTTTACTCCTGTAGCTACCTTCTCTTTCTGTTAGTCTGTTACTCTAGGTTTATGTCTTTTTTTTTTCCTTTCGTGTTTGGTGCTTGGGTACCGTACCCAATCCTTTTGATAATGGAATCCGGCTCAAGCATAAAGCCCTTTTTGCCAAAACCTTTCTGTTGCACCACCTCCAACGAGAATTGCTACGCGAACATATGAAATGCCTTGGCTATGTCTACTTAATTTAATTAAGGAGCAAACTGTTGCATTTCGTTGTATTCTACTGTGTTCATACGGACAGAACATGTTGCTACATGTTGCTAGGAGTAGTTTGGACACGCAGGATCAAGAATTTCAGATGTCCAGGACAAAAAGCAGAAGCACTCCTTTGCTCCACCTTCACTCATGTTTAATCTGATCGATCTTCACCGCTCACCACAGTCGCCATTTGCCAATCGTCTCGAGATCGATCAACCAACATGCATGGATCATGGATGCAAAGTCAGAGCCGGCCATATGCGTGCATGCTTTGCAGGCACGAAATTAAGGTATCTGAACTCTTTTGACAACCTTGCTCGTCAGACAATTTTAATTCTCAGTTCCGTCGATCCTCCCAAAGAGAAGACGACGACTTCTTCTCCCTGGGCCGTCCAGTTTAATTAGTTAACGACGACGATCGATTAAACTACAAACCAAGTTCGTGCTGCGCCAGTACGCGGCTCGTAGTACTGCGACGCATGATGGCTTCCGATAGCTCCTGGTCGTAGAGCGGACCTCGTCCTGCCGCTGGATGCGGTTGCAGGCGGTCGGGCGGTGGCGGAGGAGACGACGAGCACCGACACTCCAGGTGTGAGCCTCCCAGGTACACGAAATGTTCCGCGCAGTCCGAGAGATTGATTAATGATTAGCCAAATAATATACTAGCGTAGTTGGAGTTTCGTGCGCGCGGTTAATTAACTAATAGATCGTACGGCTTTGTTTCTGATCTTTCAGGAATAGTTTTAGTGACGTTCTTCTTTTTGTTTCGTTTTTCCGGCCGGTCGACAAAGTCCACCTACACAATTTGCTGCTGTTGTTTATGTCGAAATCATCGCTAATCCCGTCGCGTTGATGATGGACTCCGGAGAGCATGATCCGGGGAATCTGTCGGTCGATGACATGCGAGTAGAATAGCCGGGATTAATAGGTGGTTGGGATTGGGATTGTGATTAAATTAGCATTTTAGTTTTAGGATCGATTACATTAAGCCTGTTAATTTAGCTTCTCGCATGTTTTATTTTTGCTGGTTAGCTTCTCCCATGTTCGTCCGGAGCTAAACATGGCACCCACAACGTACGTACGACGACTACAAGACATTCTTCAACCTCCCATCTTAATTCGCCTCCACGTAGTACGTACGCAGCTATGCTGTAGATAATGGAGGAAAAACAAATCCACAACCTTGAGCGTCGGATTTTACTCCATGCGTTTGGTGTACTACCTCCGATCCATATTAGTGGGCACAACTTTGTCTAGATACACATGTATATAGTCTAAATACTTAACTAGATACATATGAATTTAGACAAAGCTATGCCCATTAATATGGATCGGAGGGAGTAACATCATGATCGAACAGGATTATTGCATGTGAACGGGTCTTTATTGTCAAGGAAAAATAATGGGGAAATGTTTTAAATATGCGACCAAGTTGGAGGCAATATTGTGCCAAAAGAGAGCACATCCCATCACACGACTTTGCTCGTGCATGTGCGGTTCGCACAATGTAGCAACCTCAATTGGATATCATCTACTAAGTTGGAGGCATCAGTACACAACAGAAGCATTTGTCACATGAAGAAACTGGGGCATAGACTCTCGAATATACTTCTACGTGCATATCCTAAAAGTTTGGCGATGTATAGATAAAAGATGCTCCCACGGCACCGACCCCTCCGCATAGGGCGGTTTAGGTTGATAAGTGTTTGACCAACGATTGCTCTAGTAATACACAGTTTATATGAATATAAAAATTACTATATAGGTACTTTAGAATGCAAATCTGATGACATTAGTTCCATAAATTGCATATTATTAAACTAGTTGTTGGTCAATCCTTGTCTTGACGAAACTTAATGTGTCCTGCACTGGTGTAGAGGGAGCACTATTATTTACAAGTGGTTGGGACCCTACGGCTTGGTAAGCATAAGATGATTTAGTAAACAGAAAAGACCAAACCTGATGCACCAAACAAGTTCAACAAGTTAAGTGATTTTGCCGACTTGCGTAGCCATGAGATGGTAATGATAATGCTCCACACTAGTAAAAAAACAACACTTACAAACGGTTAAAAACAAGTTTTGCACATGATTTTATAAACCGTCACCCCGGAGCTTGTCGATGGAAAGTGTGCGGTGCTTGCATGTTCACCTGCATAATAAGGCGCCACTCGGCGTAGTTTTTATTGGTCGGCATAGGAAAATGAAAGGTGCTCCCGCCACCACCATCCTACCCGCGGATGATCTCCCGAACGATGATCCCAATTCCACATCTGACTCGACTCCACCCGCAGTAGACGTAGCGCGTGCGCAGCGGCAGCGTCAAACAATCCTCCAGGCTCCCTTTCTCCCCCCCCCCCCCCCCCCCACATCAAATCATCCGTATGATCAGGCTCTAATAACAAATGTTGGCTAAGCAGGGCCGGCCCTGATGGGGGTCAGGGTGGGCGGCAGCCCTGGGCCCCCAAATCCAAGGGGCCCCCAGCTGGGTATGTACATGGGGTCAGAGAGGGGTTCGCGTGGCGACGCCATTAGATACGTGCAGTTCAGCTTCAGGGAGACGGAAAGGAGGCGCATCCTCCTAGTGGGCTGGAAACTGGGCCTCTTTCAAGTTAACTTGGGCATTTCTCTTTTGATTAGCTTGGACCTGGGTTAGGTATGAGGTGGTCGAAAAACAAAGGTACGAGGTGTGAGACCATGTTCTCAAAAAATATGGGGCCGGGGTAGACAATGTATTACCGATGTAGGGATTGTAGTACAGTGGGAAACTCTAATTTGCAACTAGTTGCACCCGCGACTCATTCTCGGATACCCCACTTCAAAGTTTCCAAAAATCGCGAAATAAATCATGCACATAGATTATGTTGAATCTTGTGCACCCAAAAAATTTCATCTAAAAATATGATCACCTGCGACCTGTGCAAAAATGACAAATGAAAGTTTGAATAGTAGTGACACTATTCAAAATTTCATTTGTCTTTTTTTGCATAGGCCACGTATGATCATATTTTTTGAACACTATGGCCTGTTCTCTAGTAATTTCAAAACATGCCGTTCGCTCGAGAGTTGCACATGCACCGAAGACTAAACATGATCTAAGGGAGCTAACACGAGAATGTTATTGGGCTTGATGACAAGTAGATTAGCAAATCTGTGTTCTTGGGTGGCATAATCTACAGGTTTAGCACCCAAGGAAGTTTCCGATGCACGTTTCTGATGGGAATCTCTTGTTTGACAGTGCTGCCGGCTTCTCACTTCGAGGAAATCCTGGCTGTGCCGTGGCTACGTACTATCATACTCATCGAGATCTGTATACTCCGGCGTTCAAGGTTTCAACCGGAGACTTCGCAATATTTTGCCACCGACGGGTTCGCTTGTGCCAAACCTCGGGTGTGAACCGTGCAAAGTTCCTTTGTAGTACTAAGTAATGCCATACGCGTCATACCTTTTTGCGGATACGCATGATTGGTCGTGTGACTCGTGTTTAAATGCCAGTGTATTTTCTATCTATTTTCTAGCTAGTAGCTATCAGCTCGAGTTTTTGGGTGAACTGAACATCAATGCATAACTCAACGACTCAGACGCTTGTTCAGATCAAATTACTAGAGAACAGGCCATAGCTGTACATCAGGTTTCCAATTAAAGAAAGAAAAAACCCGGGACCAGTAAGATCACGAGATCAAGTGTACCATGAAGAAGACATATATTGAACCGGACTCTTATGATCTTATCGCTTTCTACAAAGCCAGATCGCAGTTCCATCTTTTTTCAGACCAGCCCTACAAATGTCCTGCTTTTAGGGGCTACCTTAATCAAGGAGCCTCCGTTTCCTGCTGAAACTGTATCAGCAACCAGCAAGCAATAACCAAAATTAGAAACAAAAAACCTGTTGAAAAGATGATCCAAACAAGAATAAAACTAGCTGCATGCAAAGACCAAGGTATGCAGCTACCACTACAGGACTGCAGTAATTAGTGGCCCCTGGGCAAGCAAGGCACCAAACATTTAAACGTGAGCATATCCACTGCGCGGTTGGCGATGATCCCTGCCACTGTGCCATAGATGGGCTCCTCGCACGATTGGGATCTCCACGTAGCCTGTCTCCTCTAATAACTCGCCTCCTCCATCCTGGCTAAAGCTCCATAGGCGTGGCTGCTATGATGGTGTTTGTGACTTGTAAATTAAACAGCTCGGTGACTGCTAAACAGGATGCTAATTTTGTCAGGTCCTCGGATCATGGTCGATGAGACAGATTTAAGGATGCTGGGAGCACCCTCCAACACCGCAAGATTTTTTTCGACAAAGAGATTATCAAAAAAAACATACCAATTTTCAGCGTACAATCAAGGATTAGTCAAGACATGAAAAATGCACACATCCAAAATAACACGGAAAGAAAAGAAAAAAGTCATGCTAAATCGATCAGTGAGCCATCGTATTAGGAATCAATCACCACTATTGAGATTCTCCAACAACGCAGAAGCATCGTCGTAGTCCGATCTAACCAGAAAGTCAGATCATGTGTAGTAATGACTTGAAGACCGACATTCCTAGGTACAACGGATAAAGGTGAATTAACAATTTTCACCCAAAAGTCGAACCGTATTTGAATAGCACTACCAAAAGAAAAAAATCTTTGTAATGTCGTCCCCAAGGACATGGTTGCGATTAACCAATCATCAGGCTCACAGTCGTCACATGAACGGTTTTGATGTGCACATCGTCACACGGACAATTTTGATGTGGACATCGTCACACAACCTCTTTACATTGGTGAAGCATGGTATCCACCCCATCCAATTCCTCTCCGCCATCACTTGGTAATCTCGACATGAGCCATCGAGATCATCTCGCATGTGCAACCATCTTGGTATTCCCACCTATGTCAGCACCATGATAACTGCGGCTAGTGATATCCTGGTCGAAGTTGATGGTGCCAACAATGCCAGCGACGCAGTGTCGACAAGGAGTGTGACAAAACCGGCATAACACTCCCAAGGAGTCGTTGTGCCGACCTCCTCGCGCGTGGTGCCATTGTAGCCACCAGCCCGGGTCGCCACCCCGGCCCCCATGCCATCATGTATGTCGGATAGCCCACACGGTGGGAGTATGACAAGAACATCAACTTCGTTGTCTACCATGAGGCCTATGAACGCGAGATCCTCTCCCGACAGATAAGGGGCTTGAGTGCCACTCTCCGCAACGAACGACCACCATGGCGAAATCAGGTAGAGCCCCCACCACCACCTTCCACCTCGAGACCATTTTTTTGTGGCATTCTATAGAAGCAACCGAAGGGTGTTGGAAGGAGGAATACATATAGTGTTAGAGAAGAGCGGAAGAGAGACAACCGATAGTGGACCCATAAACTTTTTTTTTGATTGCCTCTCGAATGTATACATTTGTAGTATCTGAACTCGTGTACCAACACACACCCCACTCACACCACACTCACGCACCCCACTAGTACACAAGGTAGACCTACAAACTACACACAGCACGCATGCTTTGAGCTTGACGGTTGTGGCACGAACACGTGTGGAGGCACCGGAAATATCCCTGATGAGCCACCCGATCGATCCGGGGATCGAACTCGGGCGGGCTGGGCGGCCACCGCCAGCACCAGCCACTCGCGCGGCTTGTGGACCCATAAACTTATGTAAATATATGAATCATTTTTGTGGATGAAATAACTATACAAAATCAAATAACACAAGACATCGCTCGCCGGCAAGCCTAGATGGCGGTCCGGGCTCTAGAGGCGGTTATGTGGTGCGAGGACGGGGATGTCAAAAGGAAAGGGATGATGTTTTTCTCATTTTGATGTAGCACATCTTGTTTTTTTTTAAGGATGTAGCTCATCTTATTGATTAACTAGAGATGTAAATCATGGTATATCACAAAACTGTCAATCTACCTTTTTTCCTTTTTTTACATGAATCTACCTTTCTTTGTTTGCTTGTGTGTAGTAGGTACTAATCCTGTCCCGGTATTCAGATTCGATCGATCAGTTCCTTTTTGTTGTTTATCGCAGATTAAGTTGTTAATGGAAGCTTGCCTTGTCCCCATCTTGAGCCAAGTGGAGCACCGTACGCAGATCTAATCTCAGCTCTTCTTTGGTGTCATCAAAAAATAAAAAAAAGCATCACTCTTTGGCTCCCCCATGTCTTGTCCAATTTTTTCTGCTCCATAATTCGCTGTCGCCATGCACCAATGCATGCCGCGCAAATTTCTCATCGCCACCAGGAAGGATTTGACCCCTCCGTCTAAAGAAAAGGATTTGACCGCTCGGCCGTTGTGACCGGCACGGCAGCGGCGGCAGCAGCTAGCTGCCAGTACGCGAGACGGCTGCCGCGGCAGCGGCAGCGGCAGCGGCACCGACAGCGCCAGGCTGCAGCGCAGCGCAGGCCGCGAGCCCAACCGCACGCAACGAATAGACAGACCGACGTGCGGCCCCGTCCGGCGCCACGACGAACGCGGCTCGACCGATACGATTCCCCGTTAATCTCGTTTACGCCATTATTCTGGCGAGAAACAGCACCGAAGCGTCCGAATCCCCGGTTCACCGCGCGGTGTGACCGCCGGCCAGCTCTCTTCCTTCTTCACTTTAACCCACACGGTTCTGTCTTCTGTGTGCGGTGGCTCGGAGGCCAAAAGAAACCATTTTTATTGCGTCGACGAGACGGTGGCGAGGAGAGAGGAGGCTACAAATAAAGAAAGTGGGGAGGAGCTCGTATGTATCCTAGACCGACGTGGTGAGCTGTTCTTCTCCCCTCCCCTCTTCGTGGCCTGCTGCTCCTCTCCTCTGCCGCGGCGTGTCGACTCCAGGGGCTATTAAGGGTCTCCAGCTGCTCCTTCCCCATGAGAGGGTAAAGCGGCGCCGAGGAAGAAGAGGAAGAGGAGCGCCTCATTTCGTCTATTCTGCGGGCTGCTGCTGCGCTGTTGTCTTGAGGTTTGAAGTCGGCGGGTGGCAATGGCGCCGTCGTTTTGGGGGGGAGACGAGGGGCGGCGGCGGGATGGGCAATGGGGGCGGGACGCCCGTGGTGGTGAAGATGGAGAACCCCAACTGGTCGATTTCTGAGGTGGACCCCGAGATGGAGCCCGGGTCGCCGGCGGGGCTCGCCGCAGGCAAGGCCGGGCGCGGCAAGAACGCGCGCCAGATCACGTGGGTGCTGCTCCTCAAGGCGCACCGCGCGGCGGGCCGCCTCACGGGCGCGGCCTCCGCGGCGCTCGCAGTCGCCGCCGCCGCGCGCAGGCGGGTGTCGGCGGGGCGGACGGACACCGACGCCGCCCCCGGGGAGAGCACGGCGCTGCGGACGCGCTCCTACCTCATCATCCGGGCCTTCCTCGTGCTCTCCATGCTCCTGCTCGCCGTCGAGGTCGCCGCCTACTTCCAGGGCTGGCACCTCCAGATGCCGGAGATGCCCGCGGGGTTCTCCGCCGAGGAAGGCCTCATCGCCATCGACGGCCTCTTCGCCGCCGCCTACGCCGGCTGGATGCGCGTCCGCCTCCAGTACCTCGCACCGCCGCTGCAGTTCCTCACCAACTCCTGCGTCGTGCTCTTCATGATCCAGAGCGTCGACCGCCTCGTCCTCTGCCTCGGATGCCTCTGGATCAAGCTCAGGGGCATCAAGCCCGTGCCTCTCGCCGCCGACAAGGACGACGTCGAGGGTGGCGCCGACTACTTTCCCATGGTCCTTGTCCAGATGCCCATGTGCAACGAGCGAGAGGTAAGACCTCAAACTCCTGCTACAATTTTGCTTTCTGCAGCTTGCGTATCGATCTCGTGCTGCAATTGGAGCTTCACGATTTGAGCCTAGATTCCAGGTAGAATTGGGGATAAGCGTAGACTGCACTTGTTTGGATCTTTGACCTGTGTTCTGCAACCACAAACAACTCTGGTGCTTTCTGAAGTACTTAATAAGTTGATGTGCTCTTACTAGTAGTTAATGTGCATCTTATTAGTGCAACAACAAAATTCGCGATCTGCCTTACAAAAGGTCGAATTTTGTTTGCTGTTGGGATTCATACTTCTTAAAGGCACACTTATTGTTCCACATCTCGGTCTGGACGTTTGTCGTCACCGGTCAGCACAAAATAATTGAGAAGCCATGTGATCGAGGGTCAATGTGTCAAACCATACCGTATACTTAATTTGGGAAGAAGCTGAGAATAGACAAATTCAACCACCGCTACGCTTGATTTGTGAAAGATAAGTGCCAATTCAATTAAACTTATTCATCTGGATGTTTGCAGGTCTACCAGCAATCCATCGGTGCAATTTGCGCGCTGGACTGGCCAAGGTCAAACTTCTTGGTGCAGGTATTGGACGATTCTGATGATGCTACCACTTCGGCACTTATCAAGGAGGAGGTTGAGAAATGGCAGCGGGAGGGTGTGCGCATAGTATACCGGCACAGGGTTATCCGCGATGGGTACAAGGCTGGAAACATGAAATCAGCTATGAACTGCAGTTATGTGAAGGACTATGAATATGTTGTCATCTTTGATGCTGATTTCCAACCACAACCGGATTTCCTGAAGCGAACCATGCCCCATTTCAAGGTTTGATCAGCTGAGCAATTCTTACTGCTGTCAATTTATCACTATCTGACAATTAGTCCTATCAGCTGTGTTTTTTCTGACAAATTCGTTGTGCAACTTCCAGGGAAAGGACGATGTTGGGTTGGTTCAGGCAAGATGGTCCTTCATAAACAATGATGAGAACTTGTTGACTAGACTACAGAACATAAATCTGTGCTTTCACTTTGAGGTGGAACAGCAAGTGAATGGCGCATTTCTCAACTTCTTTGGGTTCAATGGGACTGCGGGAGTGTGGAGAATCAAGGCGCTTGAGGATGCCGGTGGATGGATGGAGAGGACAACGGTGGAGGACATGGACATTGCTGTCCGTGCACATCTCAAGGGATGGAAGTTCCTCTACCTGAATGATGTTGAGGTACTGCACAAATTTCCCTGTGGCTTATGCAGAGTTTGCCTTGCTGGAGTCACGATTTAATTTGTGTAACTTTCCTTTCAGTGTCAATGTGAGTTGCCAGAATCATATGAAGCATACAGAAAACAGCAGCACCGGTGGCACTCAGGTCCCATGCAATTGTTTAGACTATGCTTTGTGGACATTATTAAATCTAAGGTATGAGTCTTTCCCCGTTGTGAAAGTTAAATGTCCAGCAATGTATGTAGCATATTTGAGTAAACAAAAGTAGTTTATTTGCAAGAGACCTGAAGTAGGATGTTTTCGGATTTTATAGGATAATTTACAAGATAAAAATTGTCAAGGTGCATCAAGTAGAATCTTTTTATATAAATTATTTGAAAAACATGTAACTAACATTACACTTGCCATCTTACATCTGGGAAAAGATATCTTACAAGTTGAGCATAATCATTGAATAACCAACCAGCCTTTATGGAACATATCTAAGAGTTTTGATTTCTGTTCCTTTGTTCGTATTCTAGTGCTACTTTGTGGTATGTAGTTTTGTCATGTTTGGATAATTGGTCTAATAGTGTTGCTTACTTTTTATTGCAGATTGGATTCTGGAAGAAGTGCAACCTCATATTTCTATTTTTCCTGCTGCGCAAGCTCATCTTACCCTTCTATTCTTTCACCCTTTTCTGTGTCATCCTTCCCATGACAATGTTTGTTCCTGAAGCTGAACTTCCTGCCTGGGTTGTATGCTACATTCCAGTAACAATGTCCATCATGAGCATCCTCCCATCCCCGAAATCCTTCCCATTCATCGTTCCCTACCTTCTCTTTGAGAACACGATGTCCGTAACCAAGTTCAACGCCATGATTTCTGGCCTGTTCCAGCTCGGCAGTGCATACGAGTGGGTTGTCACCAAGAAATCAGGCCGGTCCTCCGAGGGTGACCTCGTCGGCCTTGTCGAAAAACACTCTGTGGTGCAAAGAGTGGGGTCCGCACCCAATCTTGATGCGCTAGCGAAGGAGGAATCGCTTCCCAAGAAGGATTCCAAGAAGCCGAAGCAGAAGCACAACAGGATCTACAGGAAGGAATTGGCGCTCTCGTTCCTCCTGTTGACTGCTGCGGCTCGCAGCGTGCTGTCTGCCCAGGGCGTCCATTTCTACTTCCTCCTGTTCCAAGGGATCTCGTTCTTGGTCATGGGCCTCGACCTGATCGGCGAGCAGGTGGAGTGACGATATAGCAAAACGAAGAGTATAATTGGGGGTTCTCTCTTTTGTCTGAAGATACTTGGCGAGCATCGAACGAGCCCTTTGTAAAGGGAGGCGACGTTTTGATGCTTACTGAACTGAGGAGGCTCTGATCCCCTGGCCCTGGGGGTCCAGAGATCATTCATGAGATACAAAAACTGAGCTGTGGAGATGTAGATAGATATAGCTTGGATCAAAATGCCTGTGAGATGCTTTTATTCTTTCAGGTCTCAAATTCTTTTGTAAGAAAAAAAAAGAAATCTTTGGTGCCTAGATAACGGGTCCCTTCCTTCCTTCTTGACAGACTTTACCTTCAAATGAAGATAATACTTGTTTTCACCTTGTAATTTCGCCGCGATCAGTTAATTATCGAGATACATGTTCATCATACTTGTTTTTTTTCCTTATTCTTGTGGATGAATGATACTACTATGAAAGAGAGGAAAGATCCATTGATTGGTGGCATCACAAATGGAGGCTCTTGAATGGGACCTTGGTTCTTCTCCATGCTTGCTGTCATGTGCACTGGCAGGGGGGCCATGTTGTTTTGGTTTGTTTGATCGGTGTCCCTATGGTGAGAAGGACATCTACTCCCGGGTTTGTCCCCTTTGCCTGGGAGCAGTCCATGTGGAGGCAAATAGGAACTCACAGTACTAGGCTTTCGTGGACTGTTGCCTGATGTTGCATTTTCGCCCGAACGCCTTATCTTACAATTGGCGATCTGGTACCAGCTGCCATGTGAAAAACTAGAGCGGGAGGGCACATCTGTTGTCGTGCTTGGTATCTTCGGCCTGCCTGAAAGGATAGAATTTTTGACAAAAAGGACCACTTCGACTAGTGGATTGTCAAAAAGGACCACCTCCCAGAAAAATTGTCAAAAAGGATCACCTACACCGTGGCGGCAGGCGTGCCAGGCGACACGTGTCGCCTGCCGCCATTGGGTGTGGCGGCATCACATGGAGTGACGGCTGGGCCCACAAGCTGTCCCGCACAAGAACGGTGCCATGCACCAAGCCACATGCCGCCAGGGGCTATGGCGGCAGGTTCCACAATATTTGCAGGCGGCAGGTCAGCTTGCTGCCATGGTGTGTGGCGGCAGGGCCCACCACCTGTGGTCATTTGTCGCCGCACTAGCATGCCGCCATGGGCAGTGGCGGCAGGGACACGTGTCGCTTGGCACGTCTGCCGCCACGGTGTAGGTGGTCTTTTTTGACAATTTTTCTGTGAGGTGGTCCTTTTTGACAATCCACTCGCCGAAGTGGTCCTTTTTATCAAAAATTCGAAAGGATACTCTGACTGAACCCTCAGTTGCAGCCAGTGACCCTCTCCAGCTTCCTTCCACTGGGGCAGAGCTGAGAAGAAAACTTACATCCATCCGCGAGGACAGCGAGGTGGCACCATCACTCACTCACTCACACTCACACGGTTACACTAGCCCATCTCGCCCTGGTGCGCGCGCCTGACGCTGCAAGCTCCGTTTACCACTAGCATGGATGGTCGACGAGGAGGAATTACGTCTTCGCCTGGCCGGCGCCACATCAGTTCAAAGCAGCTCCATGAGAAGATCTGGTAGTCCAAAAACGTGGGATGAAGAGGCACGATGGCTATGTGAAACATGTTGTAATGCTGGGAATCCATCAGCCTTTCCTGTGGCCTCTTATGCCTACACCTATCAAACTCAAATCGCTAGTGTATAGAGACCAAAGAAATGATACGGGTGAGCATTTCGAATGCGTAGAAGTAAGACGGATGAAGCTATGCATATATGCTTTAGTAAAGACCCGCGCTCCTTATAAAAGACTCGGGTGGTAGGTAGTTACATGAAGTCATTGGCTCGCCGTTAGTTCTATAACTAAGAATTGGTTGTGAGCTTGGTACGGTGAGGTATTATGACAACTTTAATTAAATGGAGAATAAATTTCTGAGCTTTGTTTCCCCTCAGACAGGTCAGAGCAAGCGAGAACATCAAATAAATGATGAATTTTCAGAGCTTGTCCGTCCTCTGCTAGGATCAGACTATGGGAGCTTAACACGATGATGAATTTCCCGGAAAGTGCTTTTGACTCCCGAGTCCAGTGCTCCTCCATTAAAAGAAAATTCAAAATCATATTTATTAGTTTCAAAATATTCTGAAAAAAAATCCGGATATACCCAATGGTGTATCCCACAGCTGTGCAAGAACATCAAGTTTAAATACTTTACATTATGGGCTACACAAAAATGGAAAAATCAAAACAAAAATTGAGAATAAATCTAATAAAATTTAGAGATTTGAAAATATGCATACTCAGATCCACATTTTATCATTTTTATGTAGCCTATAATATATAGTATTTGAAATTAATATTTTGTAGGTTAGTGGATACACCATTTGCTACATCCAGAAATTTTGTTAGAATTTTTTGAAACTCATTAATATGATTTAAAAAAATTAAACGGAGAGATCACTGGAGACTAGCCTGAAATCTCCGCTCTTAATTTCCTGTTTTATTTTTATTTTTTGAAAAGGGGCAATCCCAGCCTCTGCATTAAAATGATGCTTACGGCCGAGATGATCACCTAGTCATTGTTTAACGTTAAAAAGTTGATGAAAAATAAGACAGAACGGCTAACGCTTGGTCCTCTCCGACAAAAAAAAAGCGCTAAGTAGAACCAATTTCTCTGAGTTGTGCTTGTGCAGCATGCTCTGACCATAATCGACAATGTGGGAGCATGTGAAGTGTGAGTTTTACAAGAAACAAAAATATGTGGGAGCATGAACCAATACGCTCCATGCATGTGTGTGGTCGCCTCAAATCAGATTGAAGCGACTTTCATCCCCGATAGGAACTCACAGTACTAGGCTTTCGCTGATGTTGCATGTTCGTCCGAGCGCCTTATCTTCCAATTGGCGATCTGGTACCAGCTGCCATGTGAAAAACTAGAGCGGGAGGGCACATCTGTTGTTTGTCTGGTATCTTCGGTCTGTCTGAAATGCATTGTTCATTGTACTCATATCCATATTTTTTGTGTATCTCAGAATAAAATGTATTCAACTTGAAATTTTGTATATTTGTATTACACATCATTGTGCACACACAGAAGTTTCCATGATTTTTTGAAACTTGTAAATATGATTTCCAACTTTAAAAACCAAGTACATAATTAGAGTCGGGAACCAGAAATCCCTACTCGTAGTGGAGCAGCTAACTTATAATTTCATAGAAGTCGCCGGCGTTGAGAATTTACAAAAAATGTACAGCAAGAGTGCCATCCGCGCAAAAAGAGAGAAAGGAATAAAAACAAAAAAATAAAGAAAGAAAGAAAAAGTAAAAAGAGGCTCCGTTGATAAGCCAAGGCCAGAAGTTTCGAACGATCTTCCAAGGATCTCATTGCCCACAGCTGTAGTTCCTCTGCAATTCTTCGTGTCAGTTGTGACACGGACAACACTCTGTCATTGAAGATCATGTCACTGTGTGCTCATGACAGAGTCAGCAGGCAGGCCCAAAACAGATGGGTCAGTTAGGTCGTTAAATAAAATGATGAATTTTGTGAGCTTGTGTATCATCGGCCAGGCCACGACACGAGAGCTTTAAGAAATATTGAATTTCTAATGTTTTTGAGAAGTTTTGATCTCTGAACTCAACACCACAAAATATGATCGCACGCCGGCGTCTTGCACGGGTGCACGCCATGACGCTGCGACACGTTGGAAGTGTTCATCTTAATCTGCCCATCATCACACGAGCTAGTTCTTGTCTTCTGCTTCATCACTAGCGCCGTGGTCAGATGCACACGACGGTGAGGGCTATTGGCGCACCTCGCCACGGTAGCGCAAGCGAAAGGAAGATCTCGTTACCCGAAAATTAGGAAGTACAACATCAGGGTTACAGCTAGCACATCTAATGGGAAAGACTAAACTTTTCTACATGTTGGTGATAAGGGTCGTAACTTCCCTGAAGCCTGTGAGGATAAGTGCAAGGTTTTAGATGTCCTCCTTAATAGATTTCACAAAAATGGTCACGTCATTTGCATATAGGGAGATACAAATACAAGGGCCGCGACCCCTGAAGCAATGGAGGTAACCGAGGCAAGTCGTAATCTCTAGAATGGGCTGCCCGGGAACACCATTTACAATAATCGCAAGGAGGCTACACAAAGGAGAGCCGAAGTACAATCTCTAAATCTAGGAGGAAACCCACCCTCTAGAGGAAGTCAACAAGGTTTCCAAAGCATCGAATCGAAAGCTTTGTTGATGTCTACCTTGAAAAGGATGGTGGAATGATTTGTTATGGCGCATCTTTTTCTTCATGTTTCTTACATACGTAAAATTGTCAACTACCAAAGAAATGCTTCACTGTGACCAATCCTCACGACGAAAGAGATCCTCTCTGCTGTTGTTGACTCGGTAAATCATTTGGTGTGCTTTCGATCGCCGGATAAAACATTGATCCATTCATCACTTCCGCCAGATCAACGACCTGGCACGAGTAAAACCAATTTTGCTCAGTTGTGAGCAAGTTCCGATTCGAATCGGCACTATATGTGTATAGCTTGTTTTGTTTTTTGAAACAAGTCAAAACCTTTGACTTTTATATTGATATAGGAGAAGCAAAGACAGTCATGCCCAAGCCATACATAAAAGTGCAAAAAAGGTTTACATAAAAGTGATTAGCCGATAATTTCTGCCAACTTTTTAGCCCCTTCTAGGATCCAGTTCTTGCCATCGCCTTTGATGTGTTGCATTAGGATTGGAGGTGGTCACAATTTGTTGTTGAAAACCCTATTGTTTCTCTCCTTCCAAATTTCCCACGTGATTAGGATGATCGCCGTATTGAGACCCTCACGAGCGGGGGAGGGGGTGTTGGCCATTTATTACCAGTATTTGAAGACCCTTGTCTTATCAGGAGCAAGGCTCTGCGTTAGTGTGGGTCACCTTAGCCATAAGGCGGCTTCCGCCCATATTCTCTTGGAGTAGCGGCACTCAAACAATATGTTTCTTGTCGTCTCTGGCTAACATCGGCACAACTGACAAAGAGGTTGGAGGGGCCATGCCCTGATAGCCAGGGGTGTATAGCTTGTTAATTAGACTCTTCATAGTCCCCACAAGATAGTTCAGTCATAAGTTTACTGTTTACATTTTTTGCGTATTAGTCATAAATTTACTTGATCTATGGTGTCTTCTCATATGTGTAAAATCATTATGTCTATACATCAAACGACAAGTTTGCTCTGAAATTTCATGCACCGTTGCATGTTCGTTTTCCTTATTTTTCTTCAACTGGCAATCTGGTATATCAAAAATAAAAATCAGTTCCCATGTGATGTGAAAAATGGAAAGAAGGGAGCATATGTTCTCTTGTTAATTAGATGTCTTCGGCCTGACTTAAATGATACTTTTACTGAACGATCAGTTGCAGCAGTGAGCCAATTAATGACCCTCTCTGGTTTTCCTTTTTTTCACTGGGTAGAGTTGAGAAGAAAAACTAAATCCAGCCGTGACATGTGTTGTATATCCTATGTCGTGTACACAGGATTGGCTAATTGATTAGTACACGAAATGTGGCATCTTGCATATGGGTACGTAAGGTCAAACTCTTAATATTGTGACTGCCAATCGCCTTAATGTTGAGATTAAACGATAAGTATTTTGACAATATATTCTCTTGCTGAGTATTGTAAACATGTTCCAGTTTAGACTGGTGAACAAAATGTATCAGAAACCGTCTCGGCATTTTCGTCAAAGACAGATAACAACTTTTATGGAGAGCAGTATCCGGCATATTTTTCGGGCCTGGGAAATTCTGGCTTTTGGAGCATTTTGTGTCATGTATGTTGTCCGACCCCGGATGCATCCCAACCAAGCACTTCCAGATGTTCTGGCTCACAACTCGATATGCCATGAGAGTGCTGTGTACATTACGACCAGACTAGGAGGGCAAAAGGGTCATGTGAGTAAAGATACACAGGAAAAATGGCAGATATCTCTAAGTGGGACGAAGAGGCACGATGGATATGTGAGAAAACGAGTGCATGATGGGATTCTAATAATCAGTTGGTATTTCCTGGTGCCTCTTATGCCTACACACCTATCAAACTCAAATCCCTAGTGCAGAGACAAAAAATACATGGAAAATGATTGATCAATTTCAGCGCAAAGAAGTAAGATGAGGAATAAGCTATGTATCGGTTTAGGAAAGGCTCACTCCTTATAAAATACTAGGGTGGTAGATAGTGACATGAAGTCATTGGTTTACTCGGTTCAGTAGCTAAGAATTCCTTGGTTATGAGCTTGGTACGTGGGTAGCTCGGCTCATATGATATCTTTAATTAAACGATCGATAAATTTATGCGAGCTTGCTTTTTCTAAGGCGCGGCTAATCCAATGATAACATTTAATAAATGATGATTTTTATGAGCTTGTTTCTCTTTAGCTAGGTCATGCTCGGAGAGCATTACACAAATAATGAATTTCCTTTTTTGAGAAGTTTTGAGCATTGATCTTTACATAAAGATTATCACCTAGCCATTTAACTTTACAAAGTTCATGGGAAGTAGGACCCAACCGCTAACGTTGTACCCTCCCCGAGAAAAAAATGAGCTAAGTAGAAACCAATTTGGCATTGGCCCGGTTGTGAGTGTGTTCCGACTCAGATTAACAATGTGCTTGTTAATTAGACCATTTATCGTCTCGCCAAGATAGTCCAGTCAAAGTTTACTTGGTCTAGGATGTGTTCTTATATGCGAAAATCATTGTACGATTCATCAAACGATAGGTTTGTCCTTAAACTTCTAGGACTGTTGCTGATGTTGCATGTTCGTTCTCCTTATGTTTGTTCCAACTCGCCATCTGGTATCATAAACTATTAACCAATTGCCATGTGAAACATGGAAGTAGGGGAGCATCTTATGTTGTGTTACATGTCTTTGGGTGCCTGAAAGGATACTCTGACTGAACAATAAGTTACAACAGTGCTCCTCTCTAGCTTCCACGGGGGCAGTGCTGAGAAGAAAATTATGTCCAGCTGTACAGCCATGGCATGTACTCTAATATGTCATGTTTGTTGTACACAAAATTAGTTCATGGATTAGTAGAAAAAATACAGTGCTTCTTAGTCCCTCGTTCTGGAGAGTTGCCATTTTCATATTCAAGTTTTTCATACATCTTTTTACGAGAACAACTTTTTAATAATCTGACCACCGGTATCCTCATGATGTTCAGATAAGATGCTTGAAATTTGTACTTGTGAATCTAGTTGAGAAACTAATTCCAATATGCATGCTTTGGTTTGTGTTATGCAAATGTGTTCCAATGAAAGGGCCCCACTGATTCGCACGATTTACAAATATAGAATAGAAAAAACATAAGATTAGAGGTGGTCTGTCATCTTCAATACTACGGGTTTGGAAAGTTGATTGCTGAAGTTGGTGCAGAATTTGTTGGGTATCCTCCTCATGTGGGTGTGAGAAGATGGTTTTATTAAGCCTTTCAGACGGTCTAAATAGGTGCAGAAACCCACTACCCATTAGGGTTATGACCAAAGGTCATTGGACATTGCTCAAGTAGTTATGCTCAAGTACGGTTCTAAGAGAAGGAACCGCCTATTCCGAGCAAGCAATCTCTTGTCCACGGGTCGGTGAACGAATGGGTTTTGGGAAATCAAATGGTGATGAAGTTCACATCTTATTCCGCTGCATATTTTTGAATCACGTTAAGAGTGTGCTAACCTTTATTATTAAGAATTAATTAGTCTCCCCATTTCCCCACGGTCCATGGGTCGGTGAACGAATGGATTTTGGGAAATCAAGTGGTGATGAAGTTTACATCTTATTCCGCTGCATATTTTTGAATCACGTTAAGAGTGTGCTAATCTTTATTAAGAATTAATTAGTCTCCTCAGTTTTCCCCACGAACTTCCGATGAAATCTAGTACAAATGAATCATACGAAAAAAATCATGTCATTTGCAATCATACAAATCAAAAAACCATCATACAAAAACAAATTCTAAGCATTAGAATTCTCCCAATTTCCATCGACAATCCTTCCAATGAAAGAGAGGCTCTATTTTCGCAGCAGTCAAAGTTAGCTTCAGCGACCTCATAGATGTCCATAAGAACAACTTTTATTTTTTAATTTATGAAACATGCAAAGGGAAAATAGAAAGTTCTGATCAGTAGAACTAGCTGTTTACCAAGATTTTTATACAGCAGCCAGCCCCGCCCAGAGGACGATTTGCACAAGCAAGCCAATGAACACGGGCGTACGTACTGCTCGTCATCAACGCTAAATAACACGAGCTGGGGGGGCTTATCATCAGTGCAACCGAGGGAAGGCCCCCAGACAGATTCTGGGGATTCATTGTACCGAAATTCAGAAGAGTCCGTCGTGTCTCAAGTTTTTCAAGAGGGGCCATATTTGGCACATATAATTCAGTTAAGTTGGTCTGTACTATGGCACTGTCGTACTGGAGCAAGCACATAGGAAATGACCACCGAGCATGAAAACGCAGATCGGCAGAGTGATTGGTTACCAGGTTGGTTCATACAGCAGCCAGCCCCGCCCAGACAAAGGGCTCTATGTACAGAAACAGACTAACGCAATTAACAGGCGTACTGCTCGCCATCAACACCAACATGAGCTGCAGAGGCCCAGCCAGCTCCTGGGGACTCACTAACTTCAGGAGGCCAATAATAACCGAGCAATGATCCGCCCATCCTCCATCACCGAGTATCTGTCTGTACTACTCTGTAGTGCATTGAGTGAAGCCAGCGTGCGTGTGCTTGTGGGAGTGTTGTAGGGTGTAGGCTGAGATGATTGTCCGGGACCGGACCTTGCGGTAGCTTAGCTACTTGCTCACCTATGATATGGTCGACGGTTTCCACTTCGGTGGCGGAAACTGGGAACTTCTTGGCCTCGTTTTTTGCGTGATATTGGAGGTGAATTCTTCGAAGGATCAAACCTATGATATGGTCGCTTTCTCTTGGATGGTTGAAGTTCTATCACCTTCTCTTCTGCAGGAGCGGAGAACGCATTCATCACCTCTGATTACCCAGTAATTCCAGATCCTCGTTGTTCTTAGCCTGTAAAATTTGCGGCAACTCCTCCCTTGCTTCCATGATCTGCGTGGAAAGGGTAAAAATAAGGTGAAATCTATACTTTTTATAAAAAAAACCCACTAACATGATTTAATTATTTTCTATCTCAACATGCAAATTATTAACATCATCCATTCTTCTAGCCAATTAATTATCCATGTCATTCCCAACTAATATTTATTAATTTATTATTTATCAATTGTCGATGTACAACTAATATTTATTATTTATCAATTGTCCATGTAATTTATCCACGTCATCTATTTTTTAGCCATACGTCCACGTCACCATTATTTTTCATCAAATACACAACATGTTCACGTCAATTAAATATAACCTTTCGATTATTTGTGATTCTTGCATTTTTTTTTTGTAAACAACTTTGTAGTTCATGTGTTTATATATTTTTACTTACACAAAGTTCTTAATGAAATCCCGGGTATTTTCTAGTAAAACTAAAATATAGCCCAAAATGAGATCCGAGAAAGAATCAGATTGTTGGTGTGCAACTGTCCATTGATGTAACCAGCTGGCCAGTTTGAACAACAACATTAACGGGAATGCAGCCTTTTCTCATTCCTATGATGTCACAATTTAAACTGCATCTTACCATTCATTTAATTTATTTTTCCATATAACATATTACTCCAAACAGAGTATATACTGTGGTTAAGGGCTGAAATCTTACCAAGTATCTACTATGGTTAAGATTGCCCCTAGGCTAGGTGAAACTCTCACTATAGGGACCCTTGCCACCCATGGAGATGCTGGTGCTCAACTCCGGTCATGCTGACGGGGACGTCCGCCTCACCTCAATGTAGCAAGAAGCATGATGGGACCTTCCGGATGCAGTTTGGCCATTGGCTAATACGTCATACGTGGAGCAGAAGTTCATCGGTGCCCAGGATGTAGAAGATTGCATTGTTGTCAAAGATATCTACATATAACAAGACCGGAGGGGGGACTCCACTCCGATTTTGTCATTAAGGTAGAAGTGAGGACTCGAACCCGAGACCTGACCCTTATGCGCTTATGCACGGCTACCACTAGTTCACGGAAGAGTTCTCAAGATATCTACATATTGCAGAGCAGGCCACAGTAAGGCCAACTATTCTGGTTCGTTCCTCGATATGCCACTGAGTCACAGAGTGTGTTGTACATGACGACCGGACTAGGCGGGCAAAAATGTCAACTGAGTAATGATACACAGGGAAAAGGGCAGATGTGGCTGAGTGGGAGAAAGGGGCACGATGAATATGTGAAAAGGAGAGTGCATGTTGCAATTCTCGTAATCCATCAGCCTTAAACAAATAATGAATTTCCTACACTTTGAAGAAGTTTCGATCTTTGATCTCGACACCAAGATGATCACCTAGCCAACATGTTGTTTAACGTTACAATGTTCACGAAACATAAGAGTCATAAGATACAATTCTCATCGATAAAAAGTGAGCTAAGTACAACCGATATCGCTCAGTGGTTAGCATGTTCAGATTTGAATCGACACTATATGTGTCCAGCTTGTACATTGGACTTATACCTAGTCAATTCTCGAGCCAGGCTCGGGACTGGGTTTTTCTACGACGGGTATACTCGTATAATCATCAGATTATATACAACGACAAGTTTGGTCTGAATTTTTTTCTTATCTTTCTTCCAACTAGCGATCTGGTATCAGTAACTAATAACCAGATCCCATGTGAAAAAAATGGAAGCAGGGGAGCATCTGTTATCGTGTTAGATGTCTTCCGGCGTGCCTGAAAGAAAGATTACAACAAGATTTGCAGCTGTGGCATGTACTCTAGGATGTCCTTCTATGTTGTACACACGACTAGGCTCACTGAAGCGCTCTTTGGAGCGTAGGAAATTACGGGATTTCCGTAGGACTGCAATCTATAGATTTTTTCCTATGGATTGCCTTTGGACCAAAAGAATGGTGATACCAAAGTTCCTATGCATTGGGTTTTTATGTCTCAATCCCATAAGAATTCAAATATACAGTCTAATATCTTTCTAAAACTCACGTGTGTAGGATCGAGACACTTTTCCTATGCCTGTGATATGATTGTTGGAAAACTGACATTGTATTTTGAGTAATGATGCAAATCCCTAATGTTGAGTAAGCATGAAGGTCTTAATGCATCTGTCCCAGTATTGTGTGTTAAGCTATTCTGATCAATAAAATCCCCCTTAATCCGCCCAAAAAGAAGTCCCGTCCCTCCTGCCTATCATTATATTGACCGTATGTTCATGTGTGTAGCATGCATATAATTCAGTAAAGTTTAGTCTGTACTATGCATAAAAACTGGGATCGACAGAGTGATTGGTAGGTTGGTTCATACAGCAGCCAGCCCCGCCCAGACAAAGGGCTCTATGTACAGAAACAGGCTAACGTAATGATATAGGCGTACTGCTCGCCATCAATACTAACAAAGACACGCTTATCATTAGGGTCCTAATTCAGGGCATCCGGCCGAGGCCCAGCCAGCTACTGGGGACTCATTACTTCAGGAGACCAATAATAACCGAGCAATGATGCACCCATCCTCCATCACCGCGTATCTGTCTGTACCACTCTGTAGTCCCTTGAGTGAAGCCAGCGTGCGTGTGCTTGTGGGACTGTTGTAGGGTGTAGGCTGAGATGATTGTTGTACCAGGACCGGACCTTGCGGTAGCTTAGCTACTTGTCCACCCTTTTATTATCATCATCGTCGTCGTCTTCCAGATCGCTGAATGATAGGTCCTCCTCCTGCCCCAGCGAAGGCCTGTTGCTTGCTGCCCCAGGGACCTCGGGCTCGTTGTCCGTATCGTCGTCAGGCCATTCGTCCACTTCATCTTCGTCTGTCTCAGCCTGGAGTCTGGACTCGGCTGGTGAAGTCTTGATTTTGTCTTTCACCGACAGCTCTTCTTCTATCACTGACTTGTCGACGATTTCCACCTCCGCGGTTGCGATTGGAAACTTCTCAGCCTCGATTTCTGCCGTGATGTCGGAGGTGGGTTCTTCGAAGGATCGAACCTCTGATATGGCTGCTTTCTCTTGGATGCTTGAAGGTTCTATCACCTTCTCTTCAGCAGAAGCAGAGAACGCATTCACATCCTGTGATGACTCCCCAGTTGTTTCAGATCCTGGCTTGTTCTTAGCATGTAAACTTTGTAGCAACTCCTCCCTTGCTTCCAGGATCTGCATAGAAAAGGGTAAAAAATAAGTTTGAATTAAACTAAAACATAGCCCCAAAAATGAACCCAAGAAAGAATCAGAATGTTAGTGTGCAACTGTGCATTGAAACATGTAACCAGCTGGTCAAGTTTGAACAATAACATGAACGGGAATGCAGCCTTTTTCAGTCCTATGATGTCACAATTTAAGTTGCATCTTACCATTCATTTCAATATATTTTTCTTGATAACATATTACTCCAAACAAAGTAACTTTATTCTGTATTCATTCTTGTTGCAATCTAGAACAGCTAAAGGTAAATATCAACTGTGGTTAAGGGACACAATCTTAGCAGGATCACTCGTATCAGGACAGGGGATTCACTCCCCCCCCCCCCCCCCCCCCCCCCCCCCCTTCAGATGTACTCCCTCCGTTCCACAATATAAGATGTTTTACGTGTTTCACATGTTGTCTAGATTCGGACTAAAAAAGAGTGAACATATACACTAAAACGTGTCTAGATACATGTGTATACATGTGATGTCGAAAATGCCTAAAACATCTTATATTGTGGAACGGAGGGAGTACTAAATATGGCATATCAGATAATGTATCACATATGGAGGGACCAAGAAAACATTTCAGGAGATAATAAACGTTGTGACTAGGACTCCGGTGCTATAGGAATGGCCTGGAGTTGCTAAATTACACATTACTTGCTTAAGAAGATTTTAATCCACTAAAAAAATACATAGCACAAAAGCCACAATAGAACAAAGATAATGTACCAAATTATAATAAATACTGTGAATGATCCAGGAAACTACCTGTGGCGTTGATAAAAGCTCAGCATCTTGTTTGCTCAGCTTTGAGTACATAAGCACAAAATAGATCTTCCAGAAACATGATTCACTCATATCAGTTGAGCAAATCTGAACCTTTAATTCTGATAAGCTTGGCACAAGGCGCTCCATAGCTAATGCATGGACGTACTGAGCATCCGACAGTTCAAAATCTAATGATTAAGAGAAACAATGTAAGATAAATAAAGGAAATCAGTGAGGTCTATTACACATTATGATGATTCTATTTGAAAAAGACAAGCACAGTAAATATGATGTAACAAGATGCCACAGAGCATTAGGAAACCCATGGATTACAAGGCGATACAGAGGGTATGCTAAACAGGTTGAACTATTTACTCCAAAATAAAATGTTAATTACATATCATGTCATAACCTATTACCTATGTACCTAACGGTTATGCATTTTGCAGCAGGTATGCACCATCAACTTCTATTCTATTATGTGTTTACTATGTCCTATCTATAACAATATCATTTGCAACCTCCATAAAGACACAAAAATTAAAGCAGTGTTGTTTAAACCTATATGAACCAGGGGAGCATGGGACTCCATTCGTTCAAACAAGCGATGATGCTTAAGACATTAGCTTGATTTGGATAATTAAGTTATACAACGTCAATGAAAAAACCATGATATGAGAAAATGCATGTTGCTAGATGGATAGAATCACATCAAAATTTCAGAACAAGAATTTGATTTCTAGCTGGTGTACAAGAAACTGGCAAAATAAAGTTATAAACAGATATCGATATACGCGGATTTCAATGGAAGTACAATTACATTTTAGATTCCAGGGTGGCAGACTAATCTATTTCACTAATCACATGGATCTATTCAAGATGTGCACGGTCGAAATCAACTATTGCTGAACTCTGGGATGGTTCTCAACTTGGGTGTACTTTTAGAAGGACTTTTACAGAGGAAATGATGATTCAGTGACAGAAAATAGAAATAGCTAGTGCTGTTAGATTTAACGATGATGAAGATCAGTTGATATGGAAGCATGAATCTAGGGGGTTTATTCCTTCGAATATTTATATGCAGTTGTCCATTTTAGGGCGTGTAGCTGGTGTACTTGCCAGCTATGTGGGATTAAAAAACACCCCTGGAATTCAGGTGTGTTTGTGGCTGTTTTCACAAAAGAAAATTATGATCTTTGCAAGGAAATAGAAACTGTTAAGCACTTTCTTTTTTACTGCATTGTTGCTAGTGTTATGGGCTGATGTATGTGAAGTTTTTGATGTTCTCATTACTGACTTTGAATCTTTAGGTGCTAAATGGTTATGCAACAAACGTTTTATTGAGATAAATGTAGTTACTTCTGCAATCCTGTGGGGTCATGGGGTGTGTGGAATAATAGGAGCAATATAGTCATTGATAGAGTTTCTTGGGTAAACATGAAGCGACGCCTGGTTCTACTCTATCTGAGAAACAGGAAGGTTCCCTATAAAGATTTGGAGCGTGGAAAACTGAGTCAGTTCAAAGATCGGATGAGCCACATGCTAAATTCTCCTCTGCCACCGATGGCGGGCTAATGTGCAATAACTTTGGCTGGATTTCCTCCTGGAAAACAACCGCTGAGGGTACATCTCATGGAGGGCGCGCTACCCTTGTTACCTGAAGGAACACCGTGAGGATGCAGCAATTCATGTCGTGTTGTGAGAAGCTGCGATGAATGGGCCTGCTGGGAACTGACGAGAGGAGAAGGAAAGGAGCTGGTGCAGTCTAAACTGGCTTGTTTTGGGCTCTAATGGAAATCTTTAATTTTCAGTTATATTCTGTAGGAAAAACTGTTTTAGTGTGGACAGTATTGAAACAGGCCGAAGGTTTCATTTCTAGTAGCTCTTTCGGAAATCGGAACACTGTATGGTTTCATTTCTTGAAATAGAGCCGAGGAGAAAATCCCTGTTAATCTAAAAACAATATTTGAAACCATTACAGAGTACTTCTAACGTTGGAGGAAAGAAGTAATCCCCAGCAACCACTGCATTACTTCTTTCCTCCAACCAACTGTGGTGAATTTCACCCTAGTGGCCCAGCACACCGAATTATACATTCTCTAATGCGACACTAAGGCAGAAACCTTACCATCTGCATAACGCTCGCTGATGAATAAGGGGAAATCGAGCCACGTCTCAGGCCGCGTGGAGATGTGCCTCACGAAGACCACGACCTCCTCTGTCGCGCCGACGACGGACTCCCCTTCGTCGGCCTCCTCCTGGCCGAACGGCAGGAGCGAGGACGCGATCTTGGAGATCTCGGCCACGGCCAGGTTGCTCTGCAGCATCGAGATGCCGCTCCTCACCCTGCCCCCGATCTCCGCCAGGTCGCTCCGGATCCCGGCAATCCGCGGGGACTGCGGGTCCGCCGCATCTTCCCCACCCCCTTCCGTCGGCTCCGCCTCTGCGGGCACGGCGTGCGGGGACGAGGACTCCAGGGGCGAAGGAGGAGGTGGGGCGAGGAAGGACGCCACGCCCCATAGGCGGCGGGTGAGGGTCTCGGTGAGCTCGGAGATGTCATCCGTGACCCCGCGGCTCGGGGTGTTGGGCTGCTCGGGCTCCACCTCCTCCTCCTCCTCGGGGTTGCGCGGCGACGGCGAATCACCCTCCGCGGCCACCCTGTCGGCGGAGGAGGTCTCAGATTCTTCGTCGTCGGGATCGGGATCGCCGCGCGGCGAGGAAGCGTGGCCGCGATGGAGCGCGCGAACCAGGACATGGGTGGCGTCGCCGGAGCGCGGGCGTGCGGGCGTGGGGAGCGGGTGGAAGGGAAGGATAGATGCGGAGCTCTGCGAGTGGTAGATTCTGAGTGGTGGCGGTGCGTTTGGCGCCGTCCGATCAGAAAATGACGGACATGATCACGCTTGTACGATCATGGAGTATTTAGTAGTAAATGCCATCGACGACCTGGTGAGACCATTTGGAGGTGTATTCCTCACCAACTCTCTCATTTTTTTTCTAGATTAAAAATTCCACCAAATCTCGTTGGAACGGAAATATATTTGTGGGACTGGATAAAAGTAATAATTTCACCAAATCTCGTCCATTGCAACCCTGGTAAACAAGGCCTTAGGTACGTTTGATTATGCTTTTATCACCTAGCTACATAGCAGTGGGTCAAACACAACTCTGTTTTTATCACCTTTTCTACAACAGATTTTTCAAACGCAACTCTGTTTTCTGTAGTGTTATTTTGAGACAGATGGTTTTCTTCTAAACTTGAGCAAACATCCGTCTCTCCGCTTAGTCACACATCTATTTGAGGAATTAAGCACCAGGCACTCTAGGTTTCGCCCTTAGTTCTTAGAGCAACTCTAGCAGATCCCACAAAATTTCATACCGCAAAAACCGTTTGCGATAAACCTCTTTTGCGGTATGGCGCGGTAACCACCCCATCTGATCTCGTAAATCCGGTAGCACTAAACTATTTTTCCATATGGCACGAGGTTTTAGTTCCGCATATTCCGTACTGTAAAAACAGCGAATTTAACATTTTCGTTTGAATGTACATACGCACTCAAATTTTGTCACTAAGTTCACACAAATATTAATCAAACTCGCTTGGAAAAATAGTAAAAGTTCTACGGCTTTTTATTTATACAACCTAAAAGTTCTACAGCTAACGAGCTTCGCTACGGCCATGGACATTTGAGGCCGCGACAGTTCCGGCCTTCTGGTCCATCTTTAAACCTCCACGAATACCTACCCATGACTGCATGTGTGCTTCTCCTAAGAAAAACAAAAAGGTATGCATGTGCTGTGCTAGCTCAAATTTTATCTGCACAACCGGATCACGTTTTTTTCTTACCCGAACAGCCTCGGCTCTTTAGTCAAATCACAGTATCGCACCCTTTGCTTAAGTATAATATGGTTAGGTAAAACTTGTTACAAACGATAGCAAAGAAATGACGAATAAAGCGGAAAATCAAACCAACGGGGACACGAGATTTAACGTGGAAAACCCTTTCAACTATGGGAGAGAAAAAACCACGGGCGCCAGCCAACAATATTTCACTATATCCGGGTGAGGTTGTAAACGCCGGGGATTTATAACGTGTGGCTTATCCCAACCGGTGGCTTACAAGATGTATTTATATGAACACAAAACCCTAAGTCGGATGCAGTCCAACTCGAAAACAATCCGTACCGTACCGGCGACGGGTCTCCGCTTCGCTTCGAAGTTAGCCTTTATCTTTATATGAATTTGGATCACCATAAACAACAAAACTATAGTACTCACTCTGTTCTAAATCAGATGACTTCCATTTGTCCACATGTGAATGTATCTAGACTATCTAATATGGAACGGAGGGAGTAAAAGCTAAGGTTAGCATTGCTCTCGCTTAATAAAGTGCTGGAAAAAGGTTCGGAAAAACGGTAAGCCTCCCACGCTTTCCTGTTTTTCCATGTCCGGGCGAGACGGGACATGCACGAGTGGTCAGCCTGCCACGGTTTGATTCTTGCTGGAATTTTGCATCTCAGTTTCAGGGTTTCTATGCTACAAGAAATCTTCTAGGCTACTACTAATTAAAAGGGCTCCAAATTAACACGTGCATGCGTGTTAAACGTTTGAGTGTTAAACTTGCTCGTGTTTTAATACTCGTTTTAATTTGCTCAGTTCATAGCCGGATCAAACACTACTACTACCAAGTTTATATATAGAGTTATGGTAGTTTCCTATGCCGTGCTAAATTTCGAGCAAACTGTGCATGACTTTGACTAATTTCAGCTACGATTATCCGGGTCGACCATATTTGTATACTGGTGCATGTATATTTTTTATAAAGAAAATATATCAATATCAAGTTGATATCAAATACACCCAACCACTGCAAAAATATGACATAGGCCAACGGAGAGTTAGTTGAGAAAATAAGATTGAACAAATCCAAAAGGATAAAAATAAATGAAACAAACAAGAAAGACATGCACACGCAATCAACGATTAACGATAGGAGAAACAACTATCGCCATTGACAACACCCAGATTACGAAAAAGGTTCTCCAAAATCGAGACCTCCAAGAAAATGACTGTGCATAGGTCTTCGCGTGTCTTGTGGGCCCTTCAACGTATTACTAGACATGCAAATTAAGTATGAGGGTAAATTTATTTCCCGTTTGTACATGGTTGAGCCTGATCCAACACTACTACCAACTGCAAAATATCCCACATTATCGTGGAAACACATTACCGAATCACGTGTCCACTTAAGAGGATTGCTCTCACCTTTGGAAAAAAGTTAAATCATATTTATAAACTAGTACATCTATTACATACACTCGACGTGCAAGGTGTGGCGAGTCAGACGCGACGGAGGAGGAGTTCGCGTGAATTGTTTTGTTTTTATTCTCACTCATTTACATTTAGCGAGAGTAGAAAAACCAGTAGCTCCAACTATCTCACACTAGCAATGTGGGACTAATTTAGTCTCACTTCCACTTTTTGTACAACTAGCCAACTGCGCCACCACCCCTCTGTGATGAAACGAAATTACACTACTTATTCGCGGCAGCGAAGGTCCGCTATCCAATGATCCATAAAACAAGTACACCAGAATGAAATCATGGATGTGCCTCCGTGGCTGCTCAGAGTTTTCCCAAATCTCTGAAGATGGTGAATAATAACTGCAGCTGCAACACGAGTGGTCTACTCGGTGTTTATTTGTGCCAGTTCAGTCAAACAGAAATCTTCAACAGCTAAACGGCGTGCTGGAATATTATATGCCGGAGGGGCAAACTAAACTTACAATTTTGATTTCAAAAGGAGATTCGCGTATACAGCCTAACCTCTCTAAACACAGCTCCTAGCGTTAAGTAGACCATCAGTGTTAATCCTCAGGAAATGAGGCGGAGGAGGAGACCCAGTCATGGCGATTGCTCGATTTTCCGGAAGATGATGACATATTTCGGCAAGGCGACGATTATTCATTGTAGTCAAGAGGCAAACGTAGCCGCACACGAGCTTGCTCGATTTTCTTCAAGGGATCACCCCTGTGTTGCTAGCCCCGTTTCTTCAAGGTATTGATTAAGTAAACTCGCCCAAAGTTTCAGAAATAAAACATGAACAAGTGGACTAGAGATTTATTCAACACAACTGAAACTAACTAGGTGTGATTTTGTATCTTTTTTTGCGAATCGTGTGATTTTGTATCTTAACTACAACCCCAAAAGCTTGTAACAGCAGGATGAGATTAGATTACCACAACTGAACCTGTTCCACAAAGAGATTTGCGTCGAAAACCCTGCAATAATCCATTTGCAGCCGTTATACTAGTAACATGCCGAAGAAACTATATGATTTTTTAAGAGATCGTTATTTTGCATGAGGTACTACATCCACTCTGCCTTTAGTAAAAACTAGCAAGGTGGCCCTCGCAAATGCAAGGGCATCGTCTTTAGCATGTTGAAAGATCTAAGGAATTAAATTTATTTTAATTTGCTATCATATTATGTCCTAAGAACTCATACATCTCTACCACCACCACCACAAATTTAGATATGACATATGTAGGTATGTAGTATCTCTAATCAACAGTAATTTCCAGGCTAAGGATTATGACATCATTTCCCTAAACACACATATGTGTTATTTGTGTCTGATATTAGGTTATCAAACATAAATTTATTTACATGGTGCAGTATGTGGGGTTAATATCAATATTATATATAGTTACAAAAGTCTTCATATTTTTGTTAAATTACCAAAAAGAATTGTGAGTTCATCGACTTTAGTATGTTAAAAAGTTTATGAGAAATGAAATTATGTTATGAATATCACATTATCTGAGAAGAAATAGTATGCCTCTAACGTCGACATAAATGATATAGTAAATAAAAAAATTAATTTTCGGACCACGGATTATTGTGTCATTTTATAAACACATATATTTGACATTTATGCTTCATGTAATTAGTAAACATAATTAAATATTTATATGGTGTCTCATCAATAGGTGAGAGTTAATGGTGGCATTATATATATAGTTACGAAAGCCTTCTTGTTGTGGCTGAAATAACAATAAGGGCAGGTCAACGCCTAGCTTATGTTAGCGTGATCTTTTATCGAACTTATTTTCCTTAGGTGCAGTAATTAATACAATTGTGATGAAAAAATGGTTGTTATTTTGTATACATATAGTTTTTTCAGAAATATTATTTGGAGTATACAAACAGAATAGTGTATGCAAGATTCATCATTCATATCTTTTATGTTTTGAAATTAGAATTTGAAATGTAGATTTCTTATAGAACAAATGTGTGCCTGGATGGCTAGAAGGGATCTTGTACTAATTACAACATTTCAACACCCTCGATAATTATAAACATTCAATTGTGATATTCATTAGGCTTCCATGTCAGACATATTTTAACCCTAGGTCATACTTAGCCTCTCATCACAACTACTCTTCATTCCTTTTGTCACTTCATATGCGCCGCCATCGTATATTCCGTGATCGTTGTTGGTTCTAGGTGTGCATCCTATGTGACCCCTAATTTGTGGCATGTCTTTCTTGAATATTACTGTTTTAAAATATTTACCAATATAATGTATTGTTGGTGACACTTACGAATATGAATTACTTAGGGTCTACAAATCAGATTAAAAAGTCCAACAAATCGACAACCGGAAGCCTGCTAGTTTTATAGGAATTTCTGATATCTCTCGTTATTTTAAATTTTACTATGATTTTCATGTAATAATTAACTTGAGAAAAACCTTCTTCATTCTTTTGTTCGCTATTTAATCAATGTGATGTGCCCATATGGTTTAGATGCTTAATGTTAACAAAATAGACAGGACCCATGCTTTTCTAAGTAAACTAAAAGTTGTGAAGATTGTGTGTTTCTTATGTTGGTGTGGAACTTTTGAATTTCGTATCATGGCACTAAGATGTGCAGCCTTGAGAAGATTGTTTTTGATGAGTCGGTTTCAGACCGTTCAGATACTCTTGTATGTTTTCAACTCAAAATTAGAAATGTAGATGTCTTAAACTGTGTGGTTGGATGGCTAGAGAGGTGTCTCACTAAAGTAGATTATATTCTGAATGGAAAATGACATTGTTGTCGATAGTGTGTGTGTGATCACTGGAGTTCACAGCCAAAATAACTTTCCACAGTGGAGTGCTCCATTGCAGACTTGGTGCTCCCCAGATTCAGTGATCTCACTATTTAAAACTATCAAAAAAAAGTTTTAATTTTTGAAAAAATCATGCATGTTCGCAATAATATATCCTACAAGCGCCATTATCTCAATGCAAATACTTTACGTTTTGAACTACACAAAAAGACAAATGTACATATCTGATTATAGTTTCTGATTTCCAACTTTTTATGTATCCCATAATATAAATAATTTCGCATTGGGATTGTGCACACTTGTAACATATATTATTGAGAACATGCACTTTTTTTAAAGTTTTCTTAAACCTTTAAATATATTTTCCCAAAATAACTTTCTGCAGTCTATACCCCTATTTGTATATCGATATCACACTATATGGTCACAAAAAATCATGAAGTAGTTAACTGATGCACACACATTACACATATAACTGATACATGTACCATCACGATCTAGCTACAGAAGTAGTTTTTTCCTTCTTCTTTTTTGACATAATTATACCTTTTTATTCATTTATCACATATGTTACATCCTTAATTAGCAGAGGTACAATAAAATCAGGAGGATCATCTAGCCAAACATGTTGATCCGAAACCCGGGCTAGCCTAGCTAGTTCATGAGCAACCGTATTAGCTTCCCGGTAATTGTGTTCAAACTCTATCTTCACGAAGTCTAATGCGAGGTGATAGGAGTCGTCCAAGATCGCAGCCGAAGCACTTAGCGAGTTTTTTCCTATTTTGTTACGTGCACGACCACGTATTGGATGGAACAGAAGATTCCTTTTTTTTAACGTGAAGCAGCAATTTTAGTTTGGAGAAGCACATGATAGGCCCAGCTTATTTTTTTGTTTCGGCAGAAACGGTATGCCCTCCCTTGCTTTTCACGATTGATCAGTTACAATTCTCAAAGAAAAAAAAAAGAGTCCAAGTTAGATTGAACTTACAACTAACGTCCAATCAGCTTTTTTTTTTCTTGAAAAGTTCACGAAAGTTGTGCGTGCAGTCAGTGGCGGAGCTTAATGGGGGCGAATGGGGCGATCGCCCCCCCAGCCCATGTACAACCCATGTAGATTCAGCTTAATATCTATAAGGATTTGGCCCATCCCCCCCCCCCCCCCCCCCCCCAGCAGCCCATCGCCCCCCCAGAAGCCCATCGCCCCCCCAGATTTTCGGCCCAAGCTCCGCCACTGCGTGTAGTGCCGTGCACTATGCTGGCACGTACATGCGTGTATGCACAAATATGTGGTGTAACGTTTCAAGTATTAAATCTAAACTGTCTATTTTTTTAGATCCACGTCATATATGTTGGGTAGATCTGGACTGAACGTGTCAAATTAGATTAGTTAGTTACGTAACAATAAAACTCTTGTTAAATCTTAGCCACGTATTTTAGATCTAACTATTAAAATTAATTTAGATGATGTGGCTTAACGTGGTGTCTCGAAAAACAACCTCATTTTGCTTTTAGTATATAATAGATGTATGCAACAAAAATGAATGAGTTTATAATATTTTAGAATATCATAAAGTAAATTGCCCAAAGGCCTATAAAATCCAACATTTCCTCTCCCCTCTATCCTCGACTTCACCTATCACCTTTAGGACGAAGAGTGCAACTATCCAAGCTACACTTTGGACGCACCTATAATCGAACAGCTTTCGCTTCTTTAGTCAACTAGATGATACCCCGCGCGTTGCGGCGGGATATTTTAGTGATGTATATAATAAGAAGTCATATAGATGTATGAAATTGATCAAAAGCAGGGCATTTCATTATTTGAAAGTTGATAAAAAAGTTTATTACATGGTCTGAGTACTCAATATGTGCATAGGTAACTATTCAATGTCTTTGTAGATCTTTCATCATCAGAAAGGATATATGTGAAATGTCTCTTTCAATGTTTGATGTATTCAATTGTGAAGAATGGAGGATCTGATCAAAGCAAGCTTTATCCACATGTGAAGGTCCTCCTTGGTTTCCCTCTTGTAAAGTTAGATGCAGTGTCCCTAATATTTGTATTGCCTCACTATTAGCTTACAATGCCTCAATCCAGATTTACAAAATACCAGACAATAATATCAGTCGTGGTATATCAGCCTCATGATGAGCAGAGTGAGACAACACACAGTTAAAACATAACAACATGAGATCGCGAACATAAGAAAGTCATGTATTATTATCCTCGAGCAGAGTGAGGCAGCTTGAGAATGCTTAAAGGTCCATTACTTATGTCTTCTAGCAGCTGCTCAGGTATAGTGTTGATACAGTTGCAACGCAATACAACATGGCTTTTGCGTACATCCTTAATCACGTTAACCGCGTTTTGAGTCTCCACCTCTGTCAGCTCCACAGGTTTTGAGGACTGGGGTAATGAAATAAATTCAGCACGTGAGCACTATAAGTATTTACTATACAAACCTTGAAGAGCCTTCTGAATCTAGAGAACTCAGCAATGGATTAAAAAGTCTCTTCCGATAAGCATCAACAGCTAAAATAGGTGCAAGGGTAGGAGCACCAGCAGGTGGCACCAGGAGCCTTTTAACCTGAAGTTGTTGTGACTTGGCTTCTTTTTACACTACAGACATACCAAAAGGTTCGTCGAATGATTCCTGTTACATACTTCAAGACGTCAGCATATCAAAGGGTATGATTCAGTTGAAACATGCAAAATTTAATGCTTGTTGTTAACATACATAGATTCTTAGACGTGTTTCCATGTTAGCAAGCGGCACATCAAAGGATCCAACCAGAAATTCCTTCACATCTTTGCAACACATCCGTGATCTGGCACAGGGAAGAAATGACGGGATGAGATCCCCATGACCAACAGGAGTACACTGTACGGGATGCAAATGAACTCTCTTTTTCTTGCCTGCTATTACTGTAATGAACGAAAATCACTTCTAAAATATTAAAATAAATTTCAGGGGACGTTTGAGGTGAACACATACATGCGCACAGAGAGAGGAAGAACATAGCGTTCATTGAATGCAAATTAAAAAGTAAGGGTAAGAGGTGAGAGATCCTGTACCAATGCGATAGCCTGTTCCTACTTTGATTGAGAGACCAGCACGCAGAAACAAACAAAAATCCAATCCAATCGGCGGGAGGCCATACGTCGAGCAGCTTTCGAGCTGGAGCGCAACCTAACAGAATGGCAGACCTGAGATGGGGATAAAAAGGACGGGAGAATTAAAAACGGGAGCGGAGAGGTACCAGAGTGGAGCTTGGTGCTAGACATGTCGACGCGAGTAGGCAGGCGCGCTGGATTTCCATGGCAACACGGCGGCTAGCCTTTTAAACATGGAGGCTGCGGCGGCTCAGTTCAATCGAGCAGTTCCTTTTTTGTATTTGCAGACTAATGATGGTTGATGAATGATGTGCTGCGCCGGCCGTTTTCACAGAAATTTGTGGCGAGGAGATGCTGGGTGTCCATGGCAACAGCGGGAGCCTTTTAAACATGGAGGAGGCGGCGGTGGGAAGCTGAACCGAGCAGAGCAGCTTCTTGATCATTTGTGGGTGATGAATGATGGAGAGAATGCGGCAGTTTTAGGAGCATTTGTGGCAAGCAAGGAGGCCATAGGTTAGTGCGGATGGATTTGCGGCCATGAATTCCGAGGTCATGGGGGGGCGGAGAAGAGGAACAGAGCGGTCGAATTTTTTTTAAGCATGAAGGGCGAGAGAAGGGAACGAACGTGATGAAATGCGAGCTGACACGACCGTGTCTACCAGCCCAAGTAGCAGCCCAAGTAGCGACAGGCCATATAGTGAGATACAGAGTCAGCCCATATAGGGGGCGGGTTATCGCTGGGTAACGCAAACACACGCGACGCTGACGGAACGACAGGAGGCGGTAATCGCTGGGTAATCGAGGTGACGTGGACGCATGAGGGGGGTGGAAAATCAGTTAGTAGGGTTCTCCTATTTATAGATAGAAAAGATTCATTCTCTCGCTTGCATATCAAAGTACGATTTGGTAAAATAGTACTCCTTTCGTCCCAAAATAAGTGTCTTTGATTTGTCTAAATATGAATCTACCTATATGTGTTTCATGTCTAGATTCATTCATATTTGGGCAAATCTAAGATACTTATTTTGAAATGGAGGGAGTATTAGTAAAAAATCAAGGTTAGCTCACGATTTTACAAGCAAGACTGCTCGATAAGGCTGAAGTGCTCGAAAAAGCTTACCCTTGGAAAAAAAAAACGCGATAAAGCTCCCACGCTTTCCTGCCTTTTCTTGTTCAGATGAGACATGCAGATATGACATATGCACGACTCGTCAGCGCCGTTTGATTTTTCGTAGAATTTTGCATCCGAAGGTTCTCTGCACTAATAAAAGAATCTAACACTGGTAGAGTACTCCACTAAGGCTAGAAATTAACCCATTGCTTGCATGCTAAGCGTTTAAGTGCTAACTTAGCAGTCATTTTCAAACTCATTTTTACCAAGTTCTCCAAACTAGAGTACCCCACAATACCGCGGAAACGGCTTCTCCAATCTGACTAATCACGTGTCCACTATGTAAATTCTGTAGATTGGTTTGGGGTTAAGCGTGCACTTGGCCTCGTGTCGCCTTCGTGCTAATATAGAGGGTCCGAAACCCTAACAGAATACAAAGATTACAAGCGATCGATTACAACAACCTACTTCGATCTCAGCTTGATACACAAGGAAACTAACGTACGGTTTATAATGCACCGATACGTGTACAACAGAAAACAACTTCTAAGCCTATCTAAACTTATCGTTTAACATCCTCCCTCAACCGAAATGCTTCAAGATTGAGGTTGCTTCGGAAGGCTCGAAGTTGTCCAACTTGTAGTGGTTTTGTAAACCCATCTGCTACCTGATCTCCTGTTGGAATAAATCTTATGTCCAACATTTTCTGAGTAACTCGTTCTCTCACAAAATGAAAATCAATCTCAATATGTTTAGTTCTTGCATGAAACACAGGATTAGCTGAGAGATAAGTTACACCCAAATTATCACACCAAAGACATGCTGCTTGAGGATGATCAACACCAAGTTCATCAAGAAGAGTTTCCACCCACATTACCTCAGCAGTGGCATTGGCGAGAGACTTATATTCCGCTTCTGTACTGGACCTTGAGACGGTGGCTTGCTTTCTGGCACTCCAAGACACCAGATTTGAACCAAAAAACACAGCAAAGGCTCCAGTAGATCTTCTATCATCTGGACACCCTACCCAATCAGCATCTGAAAATGCACTCACTAATGATGAGGAGGATTTGCTAAGTTTCAATCCAATGTCCACGGTTCCTTTTAGATACTTATTTTGAAATGAAGGGAGTATTAGTAAAAAATCAAGGTTAGCTCACGATTGAAGCAAGACTGCTCGATAAGGCTGAAGTGCTCGAAAAGCTTACCCTTGGAAAAAAACGCGATAAAGCTCCCACGCTTTCCTGCCTTTTCTTGTTCAGACGAGACATGCAGTTTGACATATGCACGACTCGTCAGCGCCGTTTGATTCTTCGTAGAATTTTGCATCCGAAGGTTCTCTGCACTAATAAAAGAATCTAACACTAACACTGGTAGAGTACTCCACTAAGGCTAGAAATTAACCCATTGCTTGCATGCTAAGCGTTTAAGTTCTAACTTAGCAATCATTTTCAAACTCATTTTTACCAAGTTCTCCAAACTAGAGTACCCCACAATACCGCGGAAACGGCTTCTCCAATCTGACTAATCACGTGTCCACTAGAGCAAATTGCAAGCTGCTAGCTTTGACGAAATCCAGACAGGAACAGGATTTATTCGCACCCGCCATATTTGTATAGACGCAGATATCTATCCGCTGAACATTTCTTTCTCCAATTTGATTTGACTACGGGTGTGCCTCGACTTTCTTACTCGCCAAAAAACAATGATCGTCGGGTGCTACAGCTACTCGTTCTAGTTCAAAGTTTCAAACCCCGGTGATGATGACTAGACCTTCCACGAACCGATCAAGCTCCTCTCGCTCTCCCGCCCGCTTTATATAAGAGACAATCATCATCTACTCACCCATCCGTCGCCGAAATTCCCTAAGCTCGTCTCCCTCCCATCCATCGAGTCATTGACCCACGAGCGCGCGCACACACACAGAGACGCGTCGGATCGATCAGGATGAAGCCGGCGAAGCAGCAGGGCGAGGGCGGCGGCGGCGGCGGGAAGAGCAAGCTGGCGCGGTGGCTGGGCGCGCCGGTGCGGGCGCTGTCGCGGGCGTGCGACTCGTACGTGCGCAAGATGTCGGCGTGCGCGGGGGCCATGCCGACGCAGTACGCGGGCGCCGGTGGCCGCGCGGGGTACGGCGGCGGGCGCATGCAGCAGGCGGCCACGTTCAGCTCGCGATCCACGCGTCAGGGCCCGGACGAGGACGTCAGCGAGCTGGTGCGCGCCATGTCGCAGCGGCAGCAGCAGCAGGGGCAGCGGGACGTGCCGGCGTCGACCGTGCAGGCCAGGAGCCGGAGCGTGGCGGTGGGGAGGATCGACGAGGACGCGCCGTACGAGTTCGGCGCCGACGCCGGGGGCCTCGGCCTCCCGCCGCTGGCCGTGCGGAGGAGCCGCAGCGCCGCGGTCCCCGGGAGCGCCCTCCCGCCGCGCGTCGGCGCCGGCCGCGGGTTCGGCGCCTCCGCCGTCACGAGGAAGCCTGCAGCTGGCGGCGGCGGGTTCGGCGCCTCCGCCGTCACGAGGAAGCCTGCAGTCGGCGTCGTGCACGGCGGCTAGCTAGCTCCGATCCACGTCGTGCTCGGTGTGTTCTCAATCTGTTGGCATCTTTGATCTGCTGCTAGGATCGTTTTGGCTATTTCCCGCGCGCGTGTGTGATGTGTACATGTGTCATTAGTGATTAGTTTTTCACAACTTGGAAGAGGTTATAGCACCTTAGCAGCCAAACAAGTTATTTACAATCTCACAAGCATGTGAATTGTGATGTACATATAGTAATGCATATCAAGAGCAAAATCCAAACAAGTTCGTTGAGGAGTACATTATAATTGCATCTTATTTAACATTATATGCTGGCATTTCTGTTTGAAACATCACAACCTGGCTTCTGACTTTCTTGTGATTGACGATTCAGTGCAGCGCATTTGATCTCAGGCAAGCGGAGGTGTCGATCGGGAGATAATATATACTGTACTATAATCCACACCCCGTACCGTACAGGCGTACATATATAGCCTGATCTTCAAAATTCACACCGTTCGTTGACATTTGGCCGATTGGGCGAGCGAACGTGCGGGGAGAAGAAAAACGGGCTGCTCGCGCTGGTTTGAAAGCGATATATGCATTGTTTTTCGTTGAATATAGGATGAAAATTTTCTCTTTTGTACTGTAGTAGTCCTTGTCAACATCATGGATTTCCTTCCATAATAGAGAAGTGCAATGACGGGAGGCAGGATAGCAGAAATACAAAATTGTAACAGAAGATACATTTAGAATAGAGGGAAACCTTGCTTGGCAGCCAGCACACATACTGATCCCTAGCTAGCTAGTTAGGTATCTCCTGCCTGCCAGGCTCTCGGAAACCTTAAAATTAGGTTTCCCAGGTGACAGATGGAGGGAGGCTTCTTTTTTTTAGCCCAACTCGATCTATCATCAGGTCGTCCAAATTAAACGATATGGTGCAAGCCGCACGCAAAGGCAGGAGTAGCTACGCTGTCACGCTACGAGTACGTCACACCGGCCGGTGTAACAGCATCGTCTGAAAGCGCGCCGGCCGGGGCATGCTTGCGCGTAGCTCAAGCCTCAAGTAGCATGCAGTGGCCCGCGTGCATGGTGCGGCGACCGGTTCAGTCGGGGTCTTTGTCTTCTCACCTTCTCCTTAATTATCCGTCTTCTTCTTCTTTTTGTTGGAACCTTCCTCTCACGATCCTACGTCTTGGTTCCAAACAAAGCGAACGGCTTTTTTTAGCCTGGTTCCCGCGCCTTTTTCGTCTTCACGGTCCAAACTTCCGACATCTTCTTCACCACACAAAGAGGACTCTTCGACGAGCTCCATCGTCGGCGCCATGTCATGGCGGAGGCCCCACACCTCGGATCTCACCACCAGCCCGGCCGGCCGGTCGGTCGGCGCAATGCATGCAACGGCAGCGTTAGCTTACGCGGGCGCCGCCGGTGTGTACGTCACTAGTAGAAAATGGGCCTATGGTCCCGGTTCGGTTGGACTATCAGTCCCGGTTGCCCAACCGGGACTGGCCAATCGGGACTAATGCTAGTCCCGGTTGGGCCACGAACCGGGACCAATGTGTGGCCACGTGGCCAGTTCTGGCTGGACGTGGGGAGAGACTCATTGGTCCCGGTTCTTGTTACGAACCGGGACCAATGAGTGCTTTTTTTTTTTTGGTATTTAGGGTTTAGGGTCTCCCTCTCGCCGCCGGTGCCCCCTCTCCCTCTCGCCGGTGCCCCCTCTCCTTCTCGCCGGTGCCCCCTCTCGCCGGTGCCCCCTCTCCTTCTCGCCGGTGCCCCCTCTCCTTCTCGCTGGTGCCTCCTCTCCCTCTCGCCGGTGCCCCCTCTCCCTCTCGCCGGTGCCTCCGTCGTCTCCCCCTTCTTCGCATCGCCGACGTGCTCTCCATCGTTTCCGTACGCATATTATACGCTCTACTATATACACAGTACATGTTGATGCATATATAATTAATATTCGATCTCTTGCGAGAATACAACTATTTAATTACATGGAGATAGATCAAGCCATCAAGGCATATGTAGTTCATCGTCCGAAGCATAATGTTCTCCCTTTCATCGATGACCTCCCTAAGCAGAAATCCCGTCAATTCCTCTTGAATTGCTCCTACGCGTAGTTCTGGGTCGATCTTCTCCCGCATTTTGCTGAAAGCCGTTGTTCTCCGCTCAGTGGTCAACTCGCGAATGAACTCGCAAACGTAGAATCCACATAAATTACTCCCCGGTGGCTGCTGCGGACTTTCCACCGTTTTATAAGTTAGCTCATCTTTGAATGGACCTTCTACCTTCTGTTTGAAAATTGTCCAACACCTGCTTTGGCAAAGAAAATGAACAAGGGAGTTATTAATTACTTGACATCAGGGAACGAACGAAAAAGGGCGATATAATGCGATAATGATTGAAATTACTTGTTGAGCATTTCTTTCATGTCGGACCACAACGCTTGGTCCCAACTTAATGAGTCGTGGACTTCAACTGTGGACTTGTCAGGTTGAATGCTTAGCAGAATCCAGTGGAACCTGCGGACGTTTACATAAAGCAGACATGCATAGCTCATCAATTACACTTAACATCGAGAAAGCCAAATAAAAATATGTACAAGACAGAAACACTCACCTGAAGTTGTAAGGAAATAGTATTTCCGTACAGAAATGTTGCATGGTTAAAAAGGTGGTCAGGTCATGCTCCACGTCTTTGGGGTGATTGACTAACGTATGTGAATTCACGATATATGGGTCAACGAACCCAACCTCAAAAACTTTAGATCTTTTGCATTCCAGCATCTTCATTCTGCATAATAGCGTACAAAAGGATATATATATAGGCAGGATAATATAATACAGGCAATGAACGAGCTGAGCTAGAGCCTTAATTACGAAAATAAATCACTTACAGACAATAGCAAGAGAGGATAGATTTGTCGAGGGCGCGCTTTTGGAATAACTGGAACAGTTCAGTCAGTTGAACCTGTATAGTGTAACGTTTGAAGAAATGATCCACTCTAACGTCCAGCGGAAACCACTCTTTCGCGTCCTTCTTTGATGTGTGCACCAGGTACCAGGTATGCAGATTTCGCATATGTGTTGATAGACCCGTCATCTCCTCATTACTGACCATAGGCTCCCCTTGGACATATTTCCGTGCCATCTCTAACATTGGCGCATGTTCATAGCCTAAAAGTTGACCAAGGCTCATACCCAAGGCGGTAGCCTGTTCCTTGGCCTGAGATACAGTGACACCAAGTTCTTTAGCAGCAGCTATGGCTCTGGGGTCCAATAATTCCAGGTCTTTATCCATAGCGACTCTGAAGTCCTTGTCGACATCGGAACACACTATGAGCGGGGGGACCGATTGATTTTTCTGCTGTCCGAGCTGGGCAATTTGTTTCCCGCTTTTTGCACTTCTTCCCTTGTTCTGCTCAGACTGGGCACGTGCTAGCTTAGTAAGTTCACGACCATAGTCAGATGGCAGATTCATCGATATCTGGGATGGCTGCTCAAGGAAGGACTTTCTCCACTTTTTGGATTTTTCATCGTATACCGGCTTCTGCTCGGGCTTTTTTGGTGCAAAAAAAGCCTTATTGTAGGCAGCCACCTCCGCGGCGTTTTCCGCTACAGTCCTGTCATAAGGTCTAATGGGAAGATTCTTATGAGGTACTGTTGGGAGGGGCGACCTTTTACGTTTCGGTGATCGCTTACCCCTCATAGTACGAGCGGTGGGCGGAAACGGCTGACGCGGCGGCGGAGACGGCTGACGCGGCGGCGGAGACGGCTGCGCTGGAGACTGGTGAGGCGGTGAAGAGGACTGTTGCGCTGGAGAATGCTGAGGCGGTGAAGAGGACTGTTGCGCTGGAGACTGGTGAGGAGTCGATGGCCTTGGCTGCCAGTTCGGAAGCACGATGAATTCCTTTGGCCATAGAATGGTCGCTTTCTTGGCTTCTCCAAGTTCAAGCACCTCCCCATCTTCACCTGCAGGGTGTTGCAGCTTCAGCTCCTCATAATCTTTCATCACTTCATCCACCGCGACAACAGCGTAAACCCGTAAACTCGTATCGTAAACCCGTAAACTCGTAAACTCGTATCGTAAACCCGTAAACTCGTATCGTAAACCCGTAAACTCGTAAACTCGTATCGTAAACCCGTAAACTCGTATCGTAAACCCGTAAACTCGTATCGTAAACCCGTAAACTCGTAAACTCGTATCGTAAACCCGTAAACCCGTAAATTTGCATTTTTGCATATCTAACACAATTTACCGGGTCAACTTCCGAACCACGATCTACCGGGAAGAACAAATACCGGACAAGAACACAATCAATACATGGCATTGATGCAATGCGCAATATGTATGCATGATCAATTTAATGCATTGACATGGAACTCTAAATCATGTTTGAAATGTTATTGAATTAGGACAAGCACAAATTAGGACTAACAAAATTTTCCTATACAAAAAAATCCTAACACTAACAAAATTTTCCTATACAAAAAATCCTAACACTAACAAAATTCTTAAACAAGCTCTATTTCTTAATTGGAGATACTCTAAAATATATAATGCAAACATATTTGAACATTCAAATTTGGATTACAATCTAAATGAACTACAATCTAAATTTGGATTCAAACATATTTGTAATTTCCTATACAAAAAAAATCCTAACACTAACCTAAAATGCTATTTCCTATACAATAAAATTCTAACACTAACCTAAAATGCTATTTCTACAAAAAAAATCCTAACACTAACCTAAAATGCAATTTCCTATACAATAAAATTCTAACACTAACCTAAAATGCTATTTCCTATACAATAAAATTCTAACACTAACCTAAAAAAATCCTAACACTAACAAAAAATCCTAACACTAATTAACAAAAAAATCCTATACAAAATGCTAATCTAACTCACCGGCCACGAGAAGCGGTGCGGGCGGCGGTGGGGGACGTACGGCGGTGGCACGTGTGCGGCGGTGGGGGACGGCGGTGGCGTGTGCGGCGGTGGGGGACGGCGGTGGCGTGTGCGGCGGTGGGGGACGGCGGTGGCGGTGGACGACGGCAGGCTGCGAGCTCGGCGGCCGGGCGCCGCGTGGCGCGTGCACGTGTGCGGGGGGCGGAGGGCCGGCCGCGTCGTCGCGTGTACGGGGAGGCGGCGGGGCGGCGCGTGGAGGTCGACAGCGGCGGCGGGGCGCGGCGTGGGGCGCGGCGTCGGGCAGCCTGCCGGCGTCGTTTCGCTCTGCGTCGCGCCTCCAGTCCTTAGTCGATTTGCGAGAATGGGGAAGAAGAAGGAGCGCGAGGAGTTAAGTAGCAAAGGTCTTTGGTCCCGGTTGCTGGCAAGAACCGGGACCAATGCCTCTTTGGTCCCGGTTCTTGCCAGCAACCGGGACCAAAGAGTGCGTCATTTAATGCCAGATCGCTGCGCGCGTCCAAGGATCTTTGGTCCCGGTTCTTGGTAGAAACCGGGACCAAAGAGTCCTTTTTCAAACTTATTTCGAACTTTTCAGTTCTGAAATTTTGTTCCCGCCTTTTTTTTTTCTTATTTAGGTGTTTGGATATGAATTTCAAATGGTTTTGAATCTGAAAAGACTTTCAACATGAAAAGTTTTTAAATTTGAATAAATAATCCAAAACCATTTTCTGTTTTCTAAAATAATTATTCTAACTATACAAACTATTAACCATTTTGCCATTTTCAATTAAAAATGCATTAACTTTATTGCATATTTTGAATTGACAAAACTTTCAACGTGAAAAGTGTTTGAATTTGTATAAATAATCCAAAATCAATTTTACATTATTATTGTCATTTTCAATTTAATATGGATAAATTCATATCTTTAAATCCGTAAGTCGAAATTCGACAAATAATCCGTAAGCAGAAGTAAATGCAGAACAATTTCAGAAAACCTATATTTGTAAGATGAATGTTTGGTGTTGTAAAATGCAGAAGAAAGCAGATAAAAATTATTAATTCATTTATCTTAATGCATTACATAAAAGGTTTAATACATTATTACACATGATACAACGTCTCACAAGCGCTTGAAAGAAACACACCCCTGATCCAACATCACCAACATTATTCTACATAAACGGACTTGCTGGCTCGAAGGCCGTAGGATTAGGGGGAACGGCGGGAGGAGCCAGCCCCGTGGGCGGCCGCCCGGTTCTCGCGCGCACGTTTGCGGCGGAGGGCAAGATCCATGGAGGATGAGTCTTTCAGCGCCCAATCCAGATCGGAAGCCTCCTTCGCCTTGAGCTGGTAGGAAGTCTTGGCTCGCTGGACAGGGTAGTCGCGGACAGACTGGAAGGAGGCTTCCATGGCCTCCTGTATCTGCAACCCACAACCTTCTTCCCCGTCGTCGCTCCAGTCGAAGTCGTCGTCCTCCTCCTCCTCCGCGGGAGGAGCGGCGGCGCCTGGTGGAGGTGCAGCGGCGCCAGGTGGAGGTGCGCGGCACCTGGTGGAGCAGGAGGCCGGTAGCTGGGCATTCCTCTCCACGCCGGGCTCGTGGGCATACGGCGGGATAGACTCCCGCGGTTGCGCCCAAGCGCGCTCTGCCGAGCACGCTCGACCTCGTCCAGAAGGCGTGCGGCGGGCGTGGCGGATCCATCTCGTGGAGACGATGCGTTCGTGGCTAGGAATGGTGGATTAGGGTTTACCCCGTCGGCGACAATATATAAAGACCTCCAGGGCAGCGCTGGGGGAGGACAGTGCCCAGGAAGCGCTGGGGGAGGACACGTGTCGTGACCGCAAAGCCCGTCTTTAGTCCCGGTTGGTGTTACCAACCGGGACTAAAGAAGCACACAGATCGTGTGTTTCTTTCAATCGCTTGTGAGCCGTTGGATCAGGGGTGTGTTTCTTTTGAGGGATTGTGAGCTGTTGGATCAGCAGTATCACGACCACTTCGTGAGCCACATGACCCGGTTGGTGTTACCAACCGGGACTAAAGAAGCACACGGATCGTGTGTTTCTTTCAAGCGCTTGTGAGACGTTGGATCAGGGGTGTGTTTCTTTTGAGGGATTGTGAGCTGTTGGATCAGCAGTATCACGACCACTTCGTGAGCCACATGACCCGGTTGGTGTTACCAACCGGGACTAAAGAAGCACACGTACCCTATATATAGCCGCCCTCCTCAGACAAGTTACTCACTCACACAAAACATTCCAGCGTCACTCGGAGAGGCATCTTTGGGCAACCAGCGGCAAGACGTCTCTGATGACCTGCGACCGTTCCAAACGGTTGCAGATCATCAGAGATGTGTTGCCGGACGGTTGTAGATCATCAGAGACGTCTTGCCGCTGCTTGGATCGAAGTGGTGCTCAAACACAAAACATTCCAGCGTCACTCGGAGAGGCATCTTTGGGCAACCAGTGGCAAGACGTCTCTGATGACCTGCGACCGTTCCAAACGGTTGCAGATCATCAGAGACGTCTTGCCGGACGGTTGTAGATCATCAGAGACGTCTTACCGCTGCTTGGATCGAAGTGGCGCTCAAACTCACGAGCCACCGTCGGGCTGTATGCAGGGGGAACTGTGTTTGGACGGTCGAAGCTGAGGTTTGAGAGGTTCCCACGGGAGGTGTGGGAGCCGACAACCACCTACCACGCGTGTTTCACCACATAAAGGTTTAATACATTACTACACATCACATAAAGGTTTAATACATTACATTGATTTACATAAAAGCCATGAACCCTTCTTCGCGTATGTCCCTGGCCTATGATCGCTTCAGCCGTAACCATGGAGCATCTTCATTATTTAACGGGATGCTTGGGTCAGTTCTCACTGTGAAGGGCGGAATTTCATCAAACTTATCATAATCTGCTGACATGTCTGTCTTGTCCTCGACTCCCACGATGTTTCTTTTCCCTGAAAGAACTACGTGACGCTTTGGCTCATCGTATTCGTTTGCTTGTTTTTTCTTTTTTTCGGTATTCGTTTGCTTGTTTTTTCTTTTTTTCGGTCTGGAGGACATGTCCTTCACATAGAAAACCTGAGCCACATCATTGGCTAGGACGAATGGTTCGTTCTTGTAACAACCAAGATTCTTGAGATCCACTGTTGTCATCCCGTACAGCTGGTCTACCTTTATCCCTTCTCCATTCATGTTGACCCAACTGCACCGAAACAAAGGGACCTTAAAAGTAGGTCCATAGTCAAGTTCCCATATCTCCTCTATGCGACCATAGTATGTGTCCTTTTGCCCATCGTCGTTTGTTGCATCAAAGCGGACACCACTGTTCTGGTTGGTGCTCTTTTTATCTTGGGCGATCGTGTAAAATGTATTCCCATTTATCTCGTACCCTTGGAAATTCAATACAGTCGAAGATGGTGACGCGGCCAACAAGTAGAGCTGATCTCCGACAGTGGTGTCATTCATGAGCTGTAATCGCAACCAACTGCCGAAGGTCTCCATGTGTTTTTCTTTAATCCAGGAGTCATCCTTCCCCGGGTTCTTGGAGCGTACATAATTCTTGTGTTCCTCGATATACGGAGCCACGAAGGTGGAACTTTGTAGAACTGTGTAGTGTGCTTGAGTTAAAGAATGCCCGTCCCTACATATCAGTGCTTTCTTTCCTAGCGTGCCTTTTCCACTCAGTCTCCCCTCATGCCGCGATTCAGGAACACCAATCGGCTTAAGGTCAGGAATAAAGTCAACACAGAACTCAATGACCTCTTCTGTTCCATAGCCCCTTGAGATGCTTCCTTCTGGCCTAGCACGGTTATGAACATATTTCTTCAAGACTCCCATGAACCTCTCGAAGGGGAACATATTGTGTAGAAATACAGGACCGAGAATGGCAATCTCGTCGACTAGGTGAACCAGGAGATGCGTCATAATATTGAAGAATGATGGGGGGAACACCAACTCGAAGCTGACAAGACATTGGACCACAGCCTTCTGTAAACTTGGTAGAGTTACTGGATCGATGACCTTCTGAGATATTGCATTGAGGAATGCACATAGCTTCACAATGGGTACTCGAACATTTTCCGGTAGAAGCCCCCTCAATGCAACCGGAAGCAACTGCGTCATAATCACGTGGCAATCATGAGACTTCAGGTTCTGGAATTTTTTCTTTGCCATATTTATTATTCCCTTTATATTTGACGAGAAGCCAGCCGGGACCTTGATACTGCTCAGGCATTCAAAAAAGATTTCCTTCTCTGCTTTGGTAAGAGCGTATCTGCTTAAGTATTTACGCCCTTTATCCGTCTGCTTGTTGTATGGGTCTTTCATACGTTGCTGGTCTGCCCGTGCTTCCGGTGTATCTTTTGTCTTCCCATACACGCCCAGGAAGCCTAGCAGGTTCACGCAAAGATTCTTCGTCACGTGCATCACGTCGATTGAAGACCGGACCTCTAGGACTTTCCAATAGGGTAGCTCCCAGAATATAGAGCACTTCTTCCATATGGGTACGTGGTTGTCAGCGTCATTCGGAACAGATAGACTGCCAGGACCCTTTCCAAAGATTACTTCTAAATCCTTGACCATGTCATATATAACATCACCATCAGGGAGGTTAGGCTTCTTCCGGCGATCTGCCTCACCGTTGAAATGCTTGCCGGGCTTTCTTACGGCATGACCGTTCGGAAGAAATCGACGATGCCCCAGGTACACATTCTTGTTTCCCAAATGTATACTTTCAGTCTTATCTAAACAGTGCGTGCATGCATTGTATCCCTTGTTTGACTGTCCTGAAATGTTACTAAGAGCAGGCCAATCATTGATGGTTACGAACAGCAACGCTCGTAGGTCAAATTCCTGTTGTTTGTGCTCATCCCACACACGTACACCTGGTTCGGACCACAACTGCAAAAGTTCATCAACTAATGGCCGTAGGTACACATCAATGTCGTTGCCGGGTTGCTTCGGGCCTTGGATGAGCACTGGCATCATAATGAACTTCCGCTTCATGCACAACCAAGGAGGAAGGTTGTAGATACATAGAGTCACGGGCCAAGTGCTATGACTGGAGCTCTGCTCCCCAAAAGGATTAAAGCCATCTGTACTTAGACCAAATCTTAAGTTCCTTGCGTCATCTGAAAATGTCGGGAACTCTCTGTCGATTTTTCTCCACTGGGACCCATCGGCGGGGTGTCTCAACTTCCCGTCTTTCTTACGCTCTTCTTTGTGCCATCGCAACAACCTGGCATGCTCTTTGTTTCTGAACAGACGTTTCAACCGTGGTATTATAGGAGCATACCACATCACCTTAGCAGGAACCCTCTTCCGGGGGGGCTCGTCATCGCCCTCAACATCACCAGGGTCATCTTGTCTTATCTTGTACCGCAGTGCATTGCATACCGGGCATTTATCCATGTTCTCGTACTCACCGCGGTACAGGATGCAGTCATTAATGCATGCATGTATCTTCTGCACATCTAATCCTAGAGGGCAGATAGCCTTCTTTGCTTCGTATGTAGTCTCGGGCAATTCGTTATCCTTTGGAAGCTTCGGCTTCATTATTTTCAGTAACTTCTCAAATCCCTTGTCAGAACAACCAGTCTCTGCCTTCCATTTCAGCAGTTCCAGTGTGGTACCGAGCTTTGTGCTGCCATCTTCGCAGTTTGGGTACAGCAACTTTTTGTGATCCTCAAGCATGGCCTCCAACTTTAGCTTCTCCTTTTCTGTATCGCATTCTCGCTTTGCATCAGAAATGACCCCACCAAGACCATCAGCGGGCTCATCTGATGCCCGATGTTCACCTCTTTCTTCTTCAACGTCTTCCATAACAGTATCACCGCATTCCTCAGGGAACATAGGATAGTTGTCATCATCCTCCTCTTCTTCATTGTCTTCCATCGTAACCCCTCTTTCTCCGTGCTTGGTCCAACAATTATAGCTGGGCATGAAACCTTTCCGAATCACGTGGTCTTGAATGGTTCTCGGGTCAGAGTACTCCCTGACGTTCCGACACTTCTCACATGGACAAGGCATAAAATTATTCACTTTGTTTGCCTCAGCCACATCGAGAAATTTATGCAGGCCTGCAATAAACTCGGAACTGCGTCGTTCGCCGTACATCCATCGCATCCGTGCATCCATCTGCATCATATATATAATTAAGTTTATCAAATACCATTACAATAACATCTTGAATAGTGAAATGACCACCGTACATCGACACGTGCAATATTTCTGTATCAATTACAGATGAAAAGGATATAGTTGCTAACCTCGGCCGAGGATATCATCTTGTGCGAACTTAAGTGTGGCTCGGGCATTTCATCGAACACATCTTGTGCGTGGCAAAGAAAAAAAAACTAGCACCACTTCCCACCAATCCAACCAGAAAAAAAAACAGAGGAGAGAAGAGGGGGGTGGGGGTTATATATAGGCAGGGGAGGTATTGGTCCCGGTTCTTACCACTCCGCGCCACGCCACGTGGCTGGCTCTGGAGCTTTGGTCCCGGTTCTTGCCAAGAACCGGGACCAATGCCCCCAACCGAACCGGGACCAATGCCCCACGGGGCCCTGGCAAATCGAACCGGGACCAGTGCCAGGCACTGGTCCCGGTTTTTGCCTGAACCGGGGCTAATGGCAAACAGGACTCCGGACGAAAGGTCCTTTTTCTACTAGTGCGTGTTGTACACCACACGCGTATAGTACGTGGTGGTGGCCGGCATGGCTCGGCGCGAGTATTAAAACCTGTTCGCATCCTTTGATCTTGTCTTCTTCCCCTGTGGTGTGCATCGGATTAATTTGTCAGGACTTGGAGTTAGCAGCCAGGCATCATATATCATATCCCCGCAATTTCATTTGCCACGAGTTAATTAATCCATGCAACTGTACTAATCTGCATCACACAAGCATGCATGTGACGCACGTCCATATAATATCGTACAGTATATGTGTAGGGTACAGTACAATACGTACTGTGGACGTACTCGATCTTGACTATTCCGGGCAACGAATTGGTATGTTTGACCGCGATATGTACGTAGATGGTTTAATCTAATCTACACCCATTCCGTACGTACGTAAGCCATAGTGCTGCAGGCGCCTAATTTTCTTTGTTTCCTGATGAGGCAAAGCCGCCGTCGATCGTCGTCCATATAACATTGGCCGTACGTTGACCTTCAGCATGTTCTTACGCCTGCCTTTCTCAATTATCTACTCTCCTGCATCCGCATATATATATATAGGTAAATTAACAGGTGCTTCCTGGTGCCCGGGCACCTGGATAGAATATAGTACATTTTAGGTATGTAGATGACACATATAACTCGGGTATGCACATGTTGGGTATATAGGAGGTACATATAACCTTGGGTATGTGTATTCGAGGTATCTACATGTTATATATACCTCGGGTATGTGTGTTCAATTGTACGCGTACATATCAGGTATATATATAAATAATTTAGGTATGTGCACATTATTAGGTATGCATACCCCATAATGTGCATACCCAAAATCATATGTACCTCCTACATACCTAAGATATACATACCCAAGGTATATGTATATGTCTACATACCTAAAACTGTTCGTATTCCATCCTGGTGCCCATGCTCCTAGGTGCCCCATCTGAGCTTCCTATATAGGTAAATATATATATATATACCCCGGAAGAGAAGTAAAATGCTCACCTGATCAGCTTAACTTGTTTACAACTAATGGCGCTGTCAGCTGACGGGTGGAGACGTCTTGTTTTAACCTAGCTAGCACCTTCAAAGTAAGAACGTAAATAACCCGTTAAAAAAACAAGTATAAGAAGAAGAAGAAAAGGCGTGAAAAGTGATGGAACAAGCTGCACGCCTACATACACGCAAATTAAGGAGATCGAGGAGGAAGCAACAGCGTCGTCACTGCGATCGAGCACATCACAACACCGTGTGAAAGGGGGCCTGTTCGATTCGTAGGATAGGAAAGATGTAGGAATAGGAAAAACATAGGATTGTCATGTCATGCAATCTCCAATCTTATATGATTTGGTTTGTACCAAATTTTATTTTATTCCACCAAAGGAATTGTAAAAAGATATTAGAGTAGATGTTAGAATTCCTATGGGAAGTAGTACAAAAGATTTCTTAGGAAAAGTTCCTATAAGATCCAATCATACAAATCAAACAAGGAAGAAAGGAAAATTTCCTATAGCATTGAATCCTCCAAAAATCCTATGCAATTGAACCAATCAAACATGCCCTAAACTGCGTACGTACGTCGCGCTCGCGCCATGCCTATGTAGCCCACTTCCCACTAGGCCGTAGCCCATATATAGCAACTGCGCCGCTGATTGTAGTCCACCAAGTTGCTATATATGGGTGCAGTGGCATCCCGTGACAAATGGTGCAACCTGTATGGTAGGAGCACATTGAACCAAACCATGAAGCACGTAGATCATGTTGTGTTCCGCTCTTTCTAAACATTGCACGATGGCACATGAAGCTAAATGAAGGCCATGTTATCCCCACAAAGTTGATATCACTATGTTTGCAAGAGTGTTATCAATGTGACATCTTTTCCGATCATATGTGAACATGTAGACCATCTCAACAGCAAGCAACCAACTGCAGGAGCGCGGGATAGGGAGAGAAGGGGACGGCTGTTAGACCAAGGGAGAACAACTACTCCCTTTCCATTCTACACTTGTACGAATTGAACCGTTGAAGGCGACGACCCGAGACGCCTTACAATGCCTAACAGTTCAATTGTTCATGTGCCTATCCCGCAAAAATAGTATTCATGTAAGAGATGGTAGCAGACAAAATTCCCAACTTCTGGAACTATGGGCATGTTTGGTTTCCTGTGTGGAGGCCGACCAGGCCCGCTGGGTGTAAAAACGGCAGTTTGGTGGGCTGGGCCAAGTCCGCGTTCCTGCATAGCATGAAACTCAAAGCACCCTTGAGACTGGCTCTGGAGCAACGGCCGATTCGGCCGTTTCCGCATGGCCAGGCCCTGGCGAGCTCCGCGTGCCGTTGTCTCGCACGCATTGGGAAGCGGGAGACGAGACGGTTCAGGAATAACTCCCACCGCCCACTCCAGCACTCTCTCCCTTCTCGTCACCGCTTCCATGGCCGTCACTCCTCCTCCCTCTCCCCGCCGCAGCGGCCATTCGGGCCCGGCCGCCGCCGCCGCCTCCCCGCACTCAAGGTGGGTGGACGTGCTCGTCGCGCAGCCGACGACCGATTGGGGGAAGTTGCTGAAGGCTCCTTCCCCGGTGTGCCGCGGCCGTCCACAAGCTCCAGCGGCCGCATCTGCGCCACCGGCGGTTGTGGCCGTCATGGCGGCTGTGGCATCCTCCTCGAAGCCTCCGCGCAAGGAACGCACCGGAGTGGCGTTGACCTCGACGGCGTCCCCTTCTTCCTCGACGCCGGCGACCGGACCCATGCCCTCCCTGGCCACGGTAAGAGCTTTCCCCTCTACTCACTAGGACATCGGACTGCACATTGTGTGCCGATTTAGATTCCGGCTAGAGTTTGTGCACAATTGGGGGTTTTTCCTCAATACTCCCTTCGTATTCCGATTGATCTTTGCATGCCATATAGCTTGTAGATCTTTTAGGGTTTGAAATGGTCTAGGATCCGCAACTGGCCGGAGGTGGTGCGCAAGTACGAGCTGGAGGAAGCCGACGCCACGTCTTCAAGCTCACTGGATGGGGCTTTAAACTTACCATCTTCAAGAGCGCGACGTCGACCTCCAAGGGCTACAGCTGCCCTTACCACGGCTGGGACTAGCGTGGTAAGCTTGTGATGACGCATTTTGCTTAGCGAACACAGGGGCATGGGATGCCCCTGTTTAGATGTTTAACCAGGGCTTATGTATGTCCATAACTTGATGATCCATTTTGGTCAGGGCATGTGTGTTGCCCCTGCTAGTTGCTGATCCAGGGGCATTGGGATGCCCCTGTTTAGATGTTGATCCAGGGCTATGTATGCCCATAAACCTCTACTAAGCACCGAACATATGGTCTATATAACTTGCTGCTACTGAACCTTTTAAGCTATGTGTGTTTTGTTAGCTTTTACCGTTTTAGAGGTGGTGAGATCACCATTTTCATAAGTGGTGACCATAAAACGGCGCAAGGCTGTAACCAAACATCGTGTTTTGGCGCTAATACACATCCAGCCACGTAAACAACACACCAAACAGCGTGTAGGAAAATTGCAAAACAGTAAAAACAGGCAACCAAACGGGCTGCACAACGTGGCTCCGGCCTCGTTTTTCCTGGGCCTGGCCTGAAAAGCATGCAGGAAACCAAGCACGCCCTATATCCCGTCTCGGACTCTCGGTCTGTCCAAAGTTCTTAAAACTCCTTTGATGTCTGAGCATGAGTGAGACAGTAAGTGTGTGTATGTCTTATGTTACAGTTTCGGTGTACACACAAAAGTAGCTCCTAAAAATAGTTGAAAATAAAGATGATCCAAAGTAGCAGAATCTACCTACCATGTAAAACAGATATTGTGACATCATTAACACTCGATAACTCTTCATTTGTTACCCTTATGTGGAAATACGCTGGATGTTTAGGTTCAGGGAGGGTGACGCTCTCGCTGCTTAACATGGCAACCACATTTGGCATGGTCGGCCTGTCCGCTGCATTCTCTTGCACACACAACAGTGCAATGTTAATACACCTCATTGTCTCTAATGCATCACACTCCGGAATTATTGTTGCATCGACGAATTCAAACCATCTTTTCTCTTTCCATAACTTCCATGCCTGCAAGCAGGAGTTCAACCACACATTACACTGTGGTTACTTCATTACAAATATTGTGCAGACTGAATATGGAAAAGACTCACATATCCAAGAAGGTTGAAGAAATCCCCAAACTGATGAAAACATGAGTTTCTTTTTCCATGGATGATCTCTAGCATTAGCACACCGAAGCTGAATACATCAGATTTCACTGAGAATATGCCCTCGGAAGCATACTCCGGAGCCATATAACCACTGAAAGAATGTACGTATCAGATAGGAAGCAAGAAACTTTATATGAAGTTGTTTCATTTGTTTACTTGTAAAATAATTATGATGGGATAATTTGTAGGAAAAACTTACTATGTCCCCGCAATCCTTTTTGTGTTTCCTTCAGTATCATTTGAGCTGAATATTTTCGCAAGTCCAAAATCCGAAATTTTTGGATTCATCTCATTGTCCAAAAGAATATTGCTTGCTTTAAGATCTCTATGTATTATTCTCAACCGAGAGTGCCTGTGCAAATATAAAAGTCCTTGTGCTATCCCCTCAATTATTGCAAGTCGTTTATTCCAATTTAGTAAAGCTCCTCTTTTTTCATCTGCACATCAGTTAACATGAACATAGTAGAGGGGTAGCTTCGAACATGAAGTAGGGTTTGCAAGAAGTAATACCGAAGATAAAGCAGTCCAAGCTTTTATTTGGCAGATATTCATAGATTAGTATTTTCTCATCTCCTTGTGAGCAACATCCTAAGAGCCTAACCAGGTTGGTATGCTGGAGCTTGGCTATGAGTTGTATTTCATTTCTGAACTCTATTAAACCTTGACCTGAATGTGAAGCAAGTCTTTTTACAGCTATCTCCTGCCCATCAGGAAACTGACCCTGAAGAGAAGATCCAATAAGTAGTTTTATCAGTGATAAACTTATCAATCTCAGTAGCTTTTTAACCTTGACGTGTCTCTTACTCAGGACTGACTAAAATCAATTAAGATTACCTTTAACATGAAAGGGTACTATATATTTCCACATAATCATAGTTAAGCTAATGATTCTGCGTAGGTGTGATTTGTTTTTCTTTATCTGAAAGTATTCGTGTGCATGACTTATTTCACCTTGTATACTGATCCAAAGCCACCTTGCCCCAGTTTGTTTTCATCTGAGAAGTCACTCGTAGCATCTGATAGTTGTGAGAAGTCAAAAACTGTGTACTCTGAATTCGTTCCTTCTATCCCCCAAGCTCTTTCATCCGCATGCAAATTTATGTTGGTCTTGTCTTGTCGACTCGCTTTTCCTGAATTATTATGTCAGAATTCATGCAACTGTTCGAATTTTGATGCACGCACGATTAATTAAGACTCAATGGCTTGAGAAGCAAGTGCAATAGCATCTCCATAACCAACCTTTCTTCTGTTCTCTTATGAATCCAAAGCAAAAGCTGAAACATAGAGCGGATGCTAGTAGGGGAATAACCGTGGCAAGGAGCAGAATCTTGATTGTCCGTCCTAGCATGAAAGATTTAACATAAGAACGACTGCACAAAATGTAACTACACAATATATGGATCTCTCTCTTGTTGTTCGTAGCCAAATGGTCCTTGAAACAATAAGACTTAAGTTTTGAGAAATGACCGAATATGTAGTGTTGCTTACTTTTGTGTTTCTGGCTGGGATGTTCTGCAGCATCTGGCAAGCCGATAATCCGCATGGGCTGGCCCGCATAGAACTGTTGAGTCTCGTACCTGACATTACACCGCACCTGAAAAGCGCTTCGGAAGCCTCGAGTGCCGTTGAAGAACTTGATGCCCAGGCTTGTGATTTCCTGGAGGCAATCCCAGCACTCACGAGGTCGCAGGTCCGGCGTGCACTGTACAAGAGAATAGAGCGTCGGGAAGGTCCTGCTAACGTCCATCCGGCCCGTGGCATACCTCATCGGCGAGGCATAGGCCGCGTGCTTGGCCGTCTCCCGCAGCAGCGCCATGATGAATCCTCTGATGATATCGACGCTCTCGGCGTCGTCGGGATCCCAGAACGGCAGCATGGGCTCCGAGAAGTTCTGCATGTTGTACGCAACGGAGTATGACGCGCCGCCGGTGCCGATGAGATACTGGCCGGTGATAAAGTCCTGGCTGGAGAAGCGCAGGATGCAGAGGTCGGCGAAGAGGGTCACGTCCTTCCTGAACGTGCACTGCTCCTGGGCTGCCTGTAACGCGGTGTCGACGCACTCCCTGCAGTCGGAGGTGTTGGCGCCGGTGTCGCCGCGGCAGAGCGCGAGGCCGTACACGGTGTCTGGGGCGGCGCCGATGGATCCCTTCGCGTAGAGGGTTGGTGCGGACGAAGCGTTCGTTGGGAGCGCGGCTGCTAGGAGCTCGAGGTTGGCCCGGTAGGTGCTCTTGGCGGTGTAGTTGCCGCTGCTATTGCTGTTGCAGAAGTAGGAGTAGAACAGCGGTTGTTCGATGATGTCGCCGGCGGTGGCGAGCGGCGTAAAGCCGAAAAGGAGTAGAACGATGATGATCATGGCTGGGAGGGCAACCCAGAGTGATCCACTAGATCTAGCACTGTCTCTGCACAACACTGCAGCAGTGCAGCTTGTGTGAGCTTAATTGCCCAGTCAAGCCGTTCCTAATTAGCATCACTTGCAACTTGTCCACATTGATGGTTTGACTGATTAGTCTTCTTCTGAGCTCTTTACCTACTACAATTGTTTGACTGGAAGAGGGAAGAGAGGTACAAAGGCGTGGGCACAAAAGGCCATCGGTAGATAGCAACAAAAATTTAAAACACAAAGTTAAGCTTGCACTTGCCCAGTCCGAATCTTCAGCGAAATTCCCGTGTGACCAAAGTCCGTGCTACTAGATGGCCTTTGGAGTTTGGATGCCTATAGATGAAAAAATAGTCAGCGGACACCCATTGATGAAAAAAAATGTCAATAAGCCCTCTTAATGGAAAGGTAAACTGGTTTGCTGGGGACAGATTGAGACATTGGTTAATGACTGTATTTTTTTTTACAAAGAGAGTTTTATTATTTAAAGAGTTTTAAATGTTACACCTGGTCTCTGCATAAGTAGGATGCACACAGCCCGGAATGCTCTCCTTTTTAGAGGTTTCAACAGGAGTGTTGAAAGATGGGATGTATACAGAAAAAGATTGGTTTGACAAGCTATTGATGAAAAGAGGAGATTTCACTTAGTTAACTAGCAGACTGTTTGCTTACCAAAGGATTGTGGGGGATAAGGGAGTGCTTGACCCGGAGACCATGAACCGATGTTTGTTATGCAAATGGTTGTGGAAACTGAATAATTTTGAGGGAACCTAGCAGGAATTACTGACCAAGAAGATACTTGCAAGACAAAGTTCTGGCATAGGATGGCCCAGGGTGTTCTCATTTCTGGCAAAGTGTGATGAAAGTTGACCATACTTTCTAGTTGTATACAAGAAGACCGATCAATAATGTGGAAAAGACTCCATTCTGGAAGGACTTCTCGATGAATGACTCATCTCTAGCTTCCCAATTTCTTAGATTGTACTCTCATGCCCTTACTAACACAGTTAGCAAAGTGAAGGTGCAAGGATGGGGATGTCTCAGATCAACGAGAACCTTATTTAGTGAAAATGCTTTCCAATTTTTATTTTGAGGTCAAAAAATACTTTCCAATTTGAGTACCTCTTAACGGTTGTACCTGCAACAAAGCACATTGTGAAAGATACTTGTTATACAACAACTCTTGGCACGTACCATTTTAATTAAGTAATTTAAACAGCCATTTGTTGAGTAAACACTTATTTTTAGTCTTCAATACCTCCACACCTAAACCTCCCTGATCTTTCGGTATACAAATGATGTTCCACTTAGTAAGTCTATACTTCCGTTCGTTTTCATCACTTTGCTAGAAGAATCTCGAGCTATAAAATTCAAGATGTTTCCTTACCCCTTTAGGTATTTCAAGAAACGATAATGAACATAGGTAGACTCGTGAGTACGGAATTAGCAAGGACTAGCCGATCTCCGCACGATAATATTTAGCGGGGAAATTCCCAACACCTCAATGATGTCCCTTTCTTGAAGAAATATGACACAAAACTAGGTATTGGTTTTGGAGATTGGTATTTTGCAACCACGTACCCCTCATATAACTGAATCTCCAAGTGTCCTTGATATCCAAAAGCGACGAATTTTTTCTTCGTGGCATTAGAACTGCCCAAAATGTGAATCCCCGTGGTTTCAATAAACTTGGGAGATAGCATTTAAGCTGACATATTTTCAACTCAGAAGGTTTTGCTATACCCCATCAATAAGAAGTTTCAAAAACCATTTGCTAAGGGGGTTCATATTCTTAACCTCTAGGTTCGTAATACAAAAAATCACCTCAATCTTTTGGACGATAAACGATATTCCACTTGGCCGGTCTATGTTTGTTTTTCACCGTAACTTTGCCAAAAGAATCTGGATCGAAAAATAATGCAATCTTTAAGTTAATCCTTTTTTTAAAGAAGGATAGCATATACATTGCACATTACTTTGTACTCAATTATAAGAACCAGTTCCCCGGCTACCAAGAGGAGCTTTTCTTCCTGGTTGCTCAGATGTTTATCAGGGCGTTCCTCAATGTGTTTTCATTGGGCATTTGGGAGACTTCAACAATGACTTGTGATACCAAAGTACTACCTCCGTTCCACAATGTAAGCTTTTTTTAGTAAGCTAGTTTAGTTTGCTAAAAAGACTTATGTTGTGGAACATAGGGAGTATCTAATTAGAACTAACAAGTCTCACAACCGAATAATTCAGTCATTGAGCGGTACCATCATCAACTTTTCGAAAAGGGAACAATGGTTTCCAAATGCTGAGATTATTAACTTTATATTCTTAGCTTTTCCGAGGTGATTTTACATAGAGAGAACCATATCATCAGCATATTGTGGATCTATATACCACAATCCACCAGGTGTGTGACACCACTTCTGCAAGTTGGTAATTGTCCGCTCGGTCCACCCTGACAAATAGGGAGAGATTGGTGGTTGGGTTTGAGATATAAGAGTGACATCATGAGGAGGAGGGGGAGGAGAGTAGGAATCGAGGGCTACATCGGAGGACGGCAGCTACTGCCCTTCCATTTAATACTCCCTTTGTTCATTTTTTATAAGTCATTTATATATTTTAATATGTAGTATTAGATACGGATTAGAATGAGTGAATCTAACATATCTAGATACGTGTATGTAATTTTTTTCAGAATGCATTAGAGCATCTCCAACAGCAGCTCTATATATGCGGCGCGCCCAAAAAACCGCCAAAATCCGTCAATTTAGCGCGCGCGGGACTAAAAGCAGTGCTCCAGCAGAAGCTCTATAAGGCAGCGCGCTGCAAAAACCGTCCAGCGCGCTGGGAGAAGCTGGAGTTTTTGCCTCATATATGGGGCGTCAAGTCGAGCGCGCGCTACAAACTGGAGGCGACGCGCGAAGATCAACTGCCACGGAAACTTCCGCCGGCCTCCTCTTCACCGAACGAGCAGCCGGGACGAGCATGTCGTCGGCGGTGCGGCACTCCAGCGACAAGAGAGGAGCACGGCCTCAATCCTCCTGCTGGTCGCCGCCGCCGCCGCCGTCGAATCGCGCCGGTTCATGGACTCTGCTCTCCCCACCGGCGGCGCGTCGCGGAAGCGGCCGCGGAGCCAGTCGCCGCCGCCGCCCGCGGGAGACGGAACGGCTGAGCCCGCGCTCGCCAGGCCCCGTTTCGGAGCTCGCGCACGGCGCGGGGGCGGCGCCACGGAAGGTGAGTTCGCGTTTCTTGGATTCGGCGCCAGAGCTTCGGGCTCTGTTCTCGGGTTTCCTGACGCGCGAGCTGGCTGGTTGGCTTTCTTCTTCCTCCTCAAGTACGTCCTCGTCGTGCTCCGCGCCAACGACGGTGGCGAGGGCGGCACCTTCGCGCCCTACTCCCTCATCTGCCGCCACGTCCGGGCGGGGCTCCTGCCGGGCGGCGGCACCAGCGAGGACCTCGCCACGGCCGACAGCCGTCGGGCGGGCGACCAGCTGGCCGCGTCCAGGGCCAAGACGCTGCTCGAGAGGTACATGCTGCTGCAGAGGCTGCTGCTCTTCTTCGCGCTGCTCGGGACATGCATGGTCATCGGCGACGGCGTGCTCACCCCTGCGGTTTCCGGTTTGACGCCCTACGCTCTGGGCTTCCTGCAGGGCGCCGCCGCCGCCTCGGGCAAATAAACGGACGTCGCCGCCCTCTAGCAGGTACCACGCCGCCGGAATCGGCCAGAATCGGCCGCCGGCCATGGAGTGGAGGTGGAGGTCGAACTCAGGGACCCAATTGCGTTTCTCAAAAAATTCGTAGGGTCCTTTTTATTTAAGTCAGGGACTTGTTTGTTGTACAGAAATATGTTTGTAGTGCTCTATTTTACAGCGTCTGCTGGAGAGCTCTTTTTGGTGTTCTATTTTACAGCGTCTGCTGGAGCAATTTCGACCGCCGCGCACTAAAACGGCATACCGCGCGCTGCAAACACGTTTTAGCGCGCCGAAATATAGAGCCTCTGTTGGAGATGCTCTTAGGCTGGTGCCAGTGCACCGCCCGGCTATAGCCCCGCCACGTCAGCTTTTACTCCCACTCTCACCCCACTCTCACCTCACTCTCACCTCACGGTGCCACTGCACGGGCTGTAGTGGCAGGCTGTAGCCACGTCAGCTTCTCTCTCCTCCACGTCAGCATGTCTTTTTCACATTTAGTTATTTCACTCGCATTTGTTTAGACATTCAAAATAATGCAATAAAATTATTTTATTCAACTAAAAATATTACCGATTACATAGTAAATAAAAAATTACATAAAAAATTAAAAAATTACATAAAAAATTAAAAAATTAAATAATTAATAAAAAATACATTCTAATCCTCCTCGTCCTCATCCTCATCATCTTGCAGCCCAAGCTCTTTTTCCACCATCTTCATGGCCTTGTCATGTTTGCGTTTTTCTGCTTCGTCCATGTCTGTGGTTGATCGGTCCTTCATTTTGTTCCATTGCTTGAGTAGCTTAGCCTTCACTAAACCACTCCACATGTTCTTCATTGCGAAGGCTTTACTTGCTACCTCACTGCTTGATGAGGATTCCTTCCCCTTCCTCCTTCCCTTCTCCTTCTCCCTCCGTGCCGCCGCCTTGGCCCTATCGCGGCCTATTGGACGCTCCCGGTACCTGTAGGTGGAGCATGTGGAGGTGGAGGGTATGGATACGGAGGCATAGGGTATGAACCATGTGGAGGTGGAGGGTATGGATATGGAGGTGGAGGGATTAATACTCGGGGATACGGTGAAGAACCGACATCGGAGCGACGATGTGTCGGAGAGAAATCTTCATGGGGAGGGACGTCGGACTGCAAGAGCTCGGTGAATGGAGTCAAATCTGGAGACCAACCCGACATGGTGGAGAGAAATGAGATGAAGTGGGCTGTGGAAGTGAGATGAACCAGGTGGGGGTATTTATAGGGGGTTGGGGATGAAATTTGGAATTTTTTGGAAAAAAAATTCGAATTTTTTGAAGCTCCAACGGATACCTCAACGGCTAGCTGACGTGGACGAATCAGAGCTCGCCACGTCAGCTAGCCGTTGCTACCGCCCGCTCCCGCCCCAACCCGCCAGCGCGTCGCCCGCCTCCCTCTCGCCGCGCTCTCGCCGCCAGTGCGGGCGACAGCGGGGCGGTAGCGCCCGCTACCGCCGGGCGACGGAACCGTCGCCCGCCGCTGCCGTCCCGCCCGCCTCTCGCCTCACTCCCGCCCCTCCCCAGGCGATATCGCCTCCACTCCCGCCCCCACTGGCACCAGCCTTATAAAACTGAACGGATGGAGTAGTACCGTCGAGAACCATCCCCTGATCCGTCCAAGCACTTGAAACTCCATGGCAGTAACCGGGTCTTCCCAGCCACTCACCACCTCTACGTGTCAACCCATCCAGCCATCCATCCTGACCCACTCCCAAATCCAGACCACCACACCTCCCCGTCGCCACTACAACCACCTGACCCCGACGGCCGAATTTCCCCAGCCGCGAGCCACCAAATCGGCCGCCGGCCCACACCAAGCAGACAAAACAATGGCAGCCACATCCGTCGCCTCCGCCCCGCGGCCCCTCCGCGCGACGCCACGCCAGGTACTGGGCTCGCCGTGCCACCAGCACCACCACTATGCCTCGCCGATCCACGGCCTCCGAGGCAGGCCGCGCCTCGCCGTCTCGGCATCGGCCACCGAGGATGGCAGCAACAGCGCCTCGTCGTCGTCCCGGTTCTACTTCAACGTCACCGGCTTCCCTTCCCGCTCGGCCCCTTCCTCAACCGCCGCACCATCCGCACCGAGGTGATGACAACAATCGCCCCGAGAAATTCGCCTCCGCCTGCTTGCTGATCTCTGAAACTCTTCTCTGAATGTGTGGTGTCGATGATGCACGCAGGCGGTGAAGGGCAGCGTATGGCTGTTCGAGCAGGAGCAGGCGCTGGGCTTCAGCAGCGTCTCCACCAACACCCGCATGACCGTCGTCAAGCTCCGCTCCGGCGGCCTCTGGGTGCACGCCCCCATCGCCCCCACCAAAGAATGCATCCAGGTACGCACCTCTCGGGTAGCAGACCTGCGTTGCTGTCTGTACCTGGCTAAAACTAGTTATTGAGCTTCAACAACACAACTAATATGGTTATTTCGCTTCAACAACACAACGGGGTGGTGGCGCAGTTGGCTAGCGCGTAGGTCTCATAGCTAATGCGAGTGATCCTGAGGTCGAGAGTTCGAGCCTCTCTCACCCCAAATTAAACGTGGCACTGTAATGATGAAACGCTCTGTGACAACTTGGGTCGTCACACATACACCTGAATCATCAAGTGAAATTGAGCAACTCTGAACTATGCCACTCTTTTTCTTTTGCTTCTGATTTGAATCATGTATATGTATTGCCGAATCCGGGCACAATGCTTATGTTGGACTGATGCAGTTGAATTGCCCATGCCACTCTAGCTTTGTCACTCCTTTTTTGCTGCTGGTTTGAATCATTTATATGTATTACTGAATCCGGGCAGTCGGGCACAATGCTTCTGTTGGACTGATACCTATGTCACTCTTTTTGTTTTGCTTCTGGTTTGAATCATGTATGCATTTCTGAACTTTGTCACTCTGCTGCTGTTTTGAATCATGTATATGTATTGCCGGATCCAGGCACAATGCTTTGGTTGGACTGACGCAGTTGAATTACCCATGTCGCTCTAGCCGTGTGCTCTTTTTTGGCTCTGTAAGAGCATCTGATTCCATCATCCCTGTTGAGCCATTAATAATCTGTTGCTCGCAGCTGATCAAGGAGCTGGGAGCGCCGGTGGAGCACATTGTGCTGCCGACCTTCGCGTACGAGCACAAGGTCTTCCTCGGCCCGTTCTCCAGGAAGTTCCCCAAGGCGCAAGTGTGGGTGGCGCCGCGGCAATGGAGCTGGCCTGTCAACCTGCCGCTTGAGTTCTTCGGGGTGTTCCGGTCCAAGCCCCTCGAAGACGAGGACGACAGCACGCCCTGGGCCGCCGAGATCGAGCAGAAGGTGCTCAGCTCGCCGGAAGTTGGTAGGTACTCCCAGTTCCTCGCTACACATTGAGTACTGCTTTTCTGAATGCACTGATGCATACATGATATTCGGGTGCGTTCAGGGATTGGGCCTTATGTGGAGGTGGCGTTCTACCACAAGCCTTCCAGGACGTTGCTGGTGACCGATGCTGTCATTTTTGTTCCTCGGCAGCCGCCCGATTGTATCGGTAAAGAGTCATTGCTGGCAGCTGCGAAGAACGGCTTGGCAGTGAAGATACTGAGCAAAGGGAGAGAGGTTCCTGATGATCCGATTGTGGACAATAAGCTGACCCGGCAGAAAGGTATAACAACATTCGGACTGTGGATGTGACTCCATACCATCTTAGTACTACATTGCTGAACTACTAGGTTGACATTATAGTAGCTGGAGCCAGTGAAATATGAAGTGCATGTTTTGGTTGCAGTAGTGAGTTGCAGACTAGATTGTCTCCCACTTAGGTATGCTCGTCAGACCCAGAGAAATATCTTCAGAAACTAATCCATGCTTGGAAGGTCATTTTACCAGAATCTCTGAGATGTTTCTGTTGCTCGGGCTTCCTGCATTTCACTGTTGTTACATCACAAAGCCTGTGCCCCCAGTCAGCGATTACATTCCTGTTTGCAGCCATGCCCCAAGTGCCATACCACATCATCTGCTTTTCAGGAATACCACATTCCTAAAATGTTGGTTATACCATGTCAAAAAAAAGAATCTTGGTTATACTATCTTTGCTACCAAGACTTATCTTGTCAATTATTTGAAGATTATTAAGGATCAACATTGGTGTCCTCAGATACTCAAATTGTATGTCAAATGTAGTGTAATGGCTTGTTGCATAGGACGATGCCATAAACCTGATGCCATCATTAATATTGACATAATAACCGTGTCTATGTTCCAACAGGATGGGAGAGGATGGTACTTCAGATATTATTTCTTGGCCCCTCAAATCTCCTAGAGCCAAATGCAAGCTTCGCTCAAATGTCGCAAAAATTGATCGTTTCACCAATTGTCAAGACACTCGTTTTCAGTAAAGTTCCAGAAAAGGTATGTTGTCGATGTGAAAGCCTCCCTAACTAGCACAACATGGTTACACTTCACTCCTTCCTCCCGGCTAACATCATCTGTTTCTTCTGTAGGTGAGAGACTGGGTTGACAGGATCGCCACGGACTGGCCATTCCGACGAATCATCCCTGCACACTTTGCAGGCCCGATCAACGCGAGTCGGTCTGACTTCTTGGCAGCCTTTGCCTTCCTCGATGAGTTCCTCCCAGAGCGCCCGACTGCATCTCCCGGCATCTCTCTCATATTCGCCTCACTCATGGGCAAGGCTGCCAGCTACTTTCCCCCGGATGACATGAAAACGCTATCCTCCCTCGACGACTTCTTGGTCTCTGTCGGCGCTGTCAAGAAGACCGTCTCTGGTAGAAAACGATGATGTGCAGAGAAACTGCTTAGTCGTCCATAATTTTGTTAAGGAGTGTCTGTGGTTGCTGCTGTAAATGGTTTACACTGTTCAGATATGTATGTAGATAGTTACTTGGAATATATATTGTGTACAGTAGATAACTAGGGATCAAAGGTCCGGTCCTCTCTCGACGCATTTGTACCATGTACGGAAATTGGAGAATGGACAATCCATCCTATTCTGGGTATGACAATTGGAATTGTCCTATTGGCGATCACCTGTATGCTACTGATTTGAGTGACCAGGAAGAATCAAGCGACTTTTTTCACTTGCCTTTATCTGAAGCAGCATATGCCCAGCTGCAAAATATTCAGGCTACATTGCAACGACAGAATCTTTCCCTCAAAATGACAAGTGGAATTATCCATGGAAATCTTCTGCGTGTAAGATTTTCACTGGACACAAACTACTCCAGTTGCTTAGCATTGGCTCTGGAAGTCATGCTGTCGAAGGAACCTTGTGGTGTTTTTCCTGGTTGCTTTTGATGGACAGACTAAATACCAGAATTCCTTCAGAGGAAACCATTATCTTATGGCTGCATCATGTGTGGATTATACTTGATTTTCTCTTGTCATGTCATAGGCATGGCCTGGTCTTTCTCTTGAAGAAAATATCCATGGTAATCGTCGGGTTCTGAAGCAACGCCTGAAACTGCCCTTCTTCAGAGTATTTGGATCTGCAGAAATGTTGACACCTTCAGGAATATCAGCTTAGCCTTTATAGGTGAAGTATTTTTTTTAAGGATTCTCTATGTGCAACTAATTTTCTTTCCCCAGGAGATCCATCTTGCCCGGCCGGACAGCAGACAAGGGGAATGGCCGTGTTTATTTCTTCAGAATCTGGACGGCACAAGGCTGGAATGCTATGCACGGTGGCCGTGTAGTTATTCCTCGGCCGGCCCCCGATCGATCTGCAGGATCCAGTTCCGTTAAGTAAATGCACAAGGACTGCCTCCATGAGCCCAAGTACTAGCACACGAGTACTAGCACACGAGCGCTTCACGCGTCAGACCGTAGCCTCATTAACCAACACCTTACTTTGGAGTACCTTATCATATGCACTCCTACAGTCTTCTTGTGTACTCTATTACTACTGCTGAACTGTCCCTTCACTTGCAGTTATCTTTTCTGTTCTTGGGGAAAACTATCTCTGTAACTGAATACATCACATAGGAACCGTGTTTTTTTACCGGCAAAGGGAGAAAAAGACACGTGGCATGGCTGGATCTTGGTCACAGTACTTGCGACTTGTCCTACTCACAAAGTCAGAGACCTGGCAGTGTCCCTGTCGACCAGGAAGTCAGTCAGTTAAGTTAGTTACCACGGCCACATAAGCTCAGAAGTCTTTCCCTCGCCGGAGTGCCGTGCCCCCACTGTAGTAAACTCGAAATGTAGGTCGAAATTTAACCACCAAGTTAATGTCAAGGGCGACACCAGACGGTGGATCGAGCGCCATTAATTTCTTCGACCTTGTTTCGCCGTCACACGGTGAGGCAGAGCACATTAAACTCACAGCGGCGCGGCCGCCTATGACGCCGCCGACCACGGCCGAAAGAGAGCGCAAACTGCTGGCACGACCGCATGACCTCATTTTATCTTCTAAGGTACAGTGAAAAGAGAAGAAAAATATACTAGCGTTCTGTTGAATGATCGTCATCCACAGTTGGGAAGAGACTGACGATTCTACGGAAGTCATGGCGGCAACGAAAATTTGCGAGTTTTCTTTGCACTGGACAATGCGAGCCGAGAGATTAAGCTACAAGAACGAACGCCAAGACACGGCGAGATATAGTAATTACTAGAGCAGTAGCAAAATTGACATGAAAGAACCGAGAATTGGGAGGAAAGAACCAAGAAATGGCAAAATATAGGTACAGTTACACACATATGCTATCTATGTTACTACTACTGGCAAGCAGCCGTCGATCGATCCTCCATTGTAAGTCCTTTCCGATCGGGCAATCGAGAGGTGTACCGGCGGAAAGCAGGAACAAGAGAGGACGATCGGTCGGCCCCCGTGCACGCGCCGGCCGCTCGCTCGATCGATCCCTTCGTCGCAAGAACCCGGCCGCCGATGGTCGGTCCAAGAAAGCAAGAACTGACCACGCCGGGCGCCGCCGTCTTCAGTTGTGCAGCGGGTTGGGCCCCGTGGGGACGCGCCGCTTGGAGACGCCGTAGCGCGGGTCGATCTCGTCCCCGTCGTCGCGGCCTGGCGGAGGCTGCGGCACCGTCACGCGGTGCTGGTGGTGGTGTCGGCCGTGGCGATGGCGCGCGGCTCCCCTGAGGAAGCGCCGCCTGAGGTGCAGCTCGTCGCACCAGGTCGGGCGCGGGCCTCGCGGGTCGCACACCCGGGCGAGCATCGCCTCGTCGGCGGCCGCCATCTCCTCCGGACTCCCGCGGCCTGGTGGCGGCGGCGGTGGGGGCGGCGGGAGGGCGGAGCAGAGGAGGAGCAGGGACGCCAAGAAGACGAGGCGGAGGGTCCAAGACCAAGAACGCCCCATGGCCGCGCCGCCGCACCCGCGCGCGATCGAGCCCCTTGTATCTTCTTGCTCCGGTAGTTCTTGGGGACGGGAGGAGGAGGGCGCAATGCTTGCTCGGAGAGCGCGTAGGCGGCGAGGTGCGGCGAGGTGTGTACGCGGTGGTGCGGGACTTGAGTTTGAGAGGGACGGGACGGAGGGGGGAAATTTAGGAGGGTGCGGTCGGCTTTAAAAGCAGTGGCGTGAGGTGCATGAGGAGCTGGAAAACAGAAAGCACAAGTCAATGTAACTGGGGATTTCGACTCCCCAGGACCCCAACTGATCTTCTTTAGACAGAGGCAAAGAGCAAGTTATGGAGTTCTCGCTCAAAGAAAGGAAAAGGTTTCCCTCTTTACCAAAAATCGAAAAGGAAATGTTAGTTGTAGTCGTCTTCGTTGCCCCACATGCGCGGTCGCGTGTTCGGTCGATCACTCCTCTTTGTCTTCCCTCGTTGTGATGCCGTCGGATTTTGACCTAATGTTTCTCTTCATATGACTGTAAATCATCGAAATGTTAGAACATTTGCTATCTTTCGAATGGTCGTACTTTGTGTTCTTTGTTGAGGGGTTTCGTCTTCATCTCCACCGGGAAACGGTGGCATCTTCATCGGTGATGGTTGGCGTTAAGGTTAGGGTTTATGTGTAACGTCACACGTGCCACCTAAGCTTAGAAGAATGGTCGGCGGAAGCAGCTGGCAGTTAGAATAACTAGATAACAAACAAGTAGTTATGGTCAGACGGTGTGTCGATTCAGCATCTACAAGTGGCGACATAAAAGGGGGAGGTCAGGACGATGGATGATGTCTGAGAGACAAGGCATGCATGATCTAGAAAATGAAGTGGATAGCTAAAGATGTGTCGATGCTGATGGACTGTGAGGGTGTGAGTAGGTCACAGACCAACCGGCTTAAGAGTGAAGAAGGCAGGAGTGAAAGACGTATTCATCTTTATTTGGTGATCTAAGCGATCGAATCCAATCAAGTTACTTGTGGACGATCGAAAAAAGGGAAGGCTTTCTTCTTTACTAAAAATCGAAAAGGAAATGTTACTTGTGGTCGTCTTCCTTAACCCGCATGCATGATCACACATTCAATGGGTCACTCTTCTCCATCTTATCTCGTTATGAAATAGTCAAATTTTGACCTAATGTTTTCTCTTTAACATTTACTATTCTTCTAATAGTTGTAGTTTGTGCTCTGGGTTGAGGGATTCCGTCTTCATCTCCACTGGGAAGCGGTGGCATGTTCATCGGTGATGGCATGGGTTAAGGTTAGGGTTTATGTGTAAGGGGCACGTGCGCCACCTAGGGTTAGAAAAATGGTTAGCTGGCAAGGCAATGAAAGCGGGTTGAGCTGGCGCACTAATCAAGGCTAAAAATAGCTAGATAACAACAACTGGTTGTGGTCAGACGATGTGTTTGATTCAGTGATGACATAAAGGGGCGGGGGGTACGACAATGGATGATGTGAGACCGAAGACATGATATACAAAATGAAGTGGATATATAGACAAAGAGATACGTCGATGCTGATGGAATGTGAGGGCCAGGTGAGTACGTGAGATGGAGAAATGAACTATGTTAGGGTTGTAGAGAAACCGGGTTAGGAGTGAAGAAGACAGAGGAGCGAAAAAATGTATCTTGATTTTGCGGCCTAACGTCTTTATCAAATCACATATGTTAAATAAATAGTTGGTATCCTTTTCCCAATGGTGGATCGAAGATTTTATCACCTATAGGGCGCCATACACCACACACACTATTGAAGTGTTACTATAAATATCACACATCTATCATCTACGTTTAAATTTTTCAGAATTATATAGTATAAATCCTTTAAGTGGCTCTTTGATACGTAGGAATTAGAAAGTATAGAATTACTAATATCAAAATAGAGCGGATTTCCCAAACCCGATCAATAATGTTCTCAAAATCTTAGCCGTGGACTATTTTGTGATTTAGGGAGGAGTTTCCGAGTAACGCGTCGGTGTACGCCATCTACAGGCAGCGCTCCCTCGCAAAGTGGATAATCGCGAAGGTCATGACGCACGGCTTGAGTGAGATGATGTCAACAATGGCAGACACGACTTGAGAAGAGAGGAACTTGACCTCACATTAGCCAAGTCTGAAACAGACACGACAGGCAGGCATGCCACAATCGGTCGAGCCATCGTAGTCTCGTAGATACACAGACAGTTCAGAGTTCAACACTAACAGGCTAACAAAAACTAGCGCCATCAATGGACCTCACAAAATAACTTTTCAGCAATTTCCAGCCACAAACTTTAACAGCTAATATAAGTGCCACTATATGAAGACTTGTTCAACATTGAGAACCGACTGCATATAAACGTTTCTTAGTTTTTAGATTCACCCATTTTGCTACATATATAGTCAACAGAGGGACTAGCATTTAAGCAAAACAATACATATATTCATGCTGGTCTGACTATCCACAGCTGGCCTAATGAAACAATATGAAACCAAACCAAATATGCACCCTTAACCCTTTTCAGTATACAAAATTCACACAAACATAGCAGCACCGAATCTTAGTAAGTCACATCTTCTAACCTTAAGACCGTAAGGGTTCTTTTCAATTTATTATTTCAAGAACCCTGTACAGTCATCCTAGAAATGCCCTACCTCACATAGTGTACACTTAGCACTGAAGATTTACACTGAGCTCTGCTGCGGTTCACATGTTATTTTCATGGTCCTGCTAAGATGATCATCCCTGTAGAGCAAATCAGGCTCAGTGATCAGAGAAAAAACAAGAAACGTTAGCAGGGCGTGCACAATTTTATTTCGGCTTCAACAGACTCAGACATACTCCCTCCGTTTTTAAATATAAGATGTTTTAGCTATCTCACATGTTGGCTAGGTGCACACTCAAATAAGTGTACATACACAATAAAACATGTCTACATGCATGTTGATACATGTGAATGTGGACACAAACTAAAACATCTTATATTTATACACGGAGGGAGTACCAACCTAATAATGAACACTGATACACTCGTCACTACTCCATCCGTTCCAAATTATAAAATAGTTTGACCATCTCAATGTGGACTAGAGTAATCATCACACTAACGGAACGAGATCCTCTAACATTAAGAAGCAAAGTCAGGGAAAACTAGGAAGGAAAGTCAGGGGGGTGTAGCATAAGGTTGTGTATTTTTTACTGTGCTTAATTACTGTAGATAATTACTGTAGCATACATCACCTAAACTAAAAAAAAATAGCACCATATTACTGGATGCAAGAAATGAGAGTAAATATATAGATTAGATTTATAATATACAAAGTAATCTGGATTATTTTTTACTTTACAAAATGTTTTTGAAGAAGGAAAGTCAGGGGGTGTAGCTTACCTGACTTTGCTTCTTAATGTTAGAGGAGCCCGTTCCCACACTAACATACTTCTAGATAAGTACGAATCAAGAAAAGGCTAAAAAGTCTTATATTTAGGAACGGAGGGAGTAAAACTTAATCACATGGACGGCCCAACTTCTGGAGAAACAGTTGTGTAGAGGCATTCCAATTCATTGATCAAAATTAGCACAGCTGAGAACACACCTACACACAGGCTTACCCAGGACATCACAAGGACGATGACATGTTTAGTGCAACAAAATTATCCGAGCTAGGTCTAAGTGTTTAGAACTATCAGTAGTACAATGCAGCTCCCTTACAAAGTGGAAAATAATGTCAACAATGGCAGACACCACTTGAGAAGAGAGGAACTTGAGCTCAGTTCAGCCAACTGACAGGCATGCCACAACTGGTCGAGCCATCATAGATACACAGACAGTTCAGAGTTCAAGACTCCAGGCTAACCAAAGCTAGCACCATCAATGAACTTAACAAAATAACTTCAGCAATTTCCAGCCACAAACTTTACCAGATATCAGTGGCACTATCCGAAGACTCGTTCAACATTGAGAAGCTACTGCATATACTTTGAAAAATATAGCAAGCGTTTAAGCAAAACAGTACATATATTCATACTGGTTTGACTATCCACAGTTGGCACAGTAAAATAACATGAAACCAAACCAATTATGAACCCTTTCCCTTTTCAGTATACAAAATTCACACAAACATAACAGCACCGAATCTTAGCAAGTCACATCTTCGTCCGTAAGGGTTCTTTTCATTCATTATTTCAAGAACCATGTACAGTCATGCAAGAAATGCCTACCTGACATAGTGTACACCGAGCATTGAAGATACTAAAGCTCTGTTGTTCGCATGTTATTTTCATGGTCCTGCTAAGATGATCGTCCCTGTAGAGCAAATCGGGCTCAGTGATCAGAAAAAAACAAGAAACGTTAGCAGGCTCTGGACGCAATTTTATTTCTGCTTCAACAGAGTTATGACTGAAAACTTCATCACATGGACGGCCCAACTTCTGGAGAAACATTTATGCAATACTACATGTAAAGCAGCATAAATGCAACAAAACTGATCCCGGTTGATAATCAACAAGTGGGCCAAGGAATAAAGCTACAACTTCAGTCCGTCAAGGTCACAAGTAGCGATCTCCTTCAACTAGTAATGACAAATCAGAACTCAGCACAGTGGTGTAGAGGCACTCCAATTCATTGATCAAAATTAGCATAACTGAGAACACAACTACACACATTCTTGCCCAAGATATCACAAGAACGATGACACCTTTAGTTCAACAAAATGATCAGAGCCAGGTCCGTGTTTAAAACTATCAGTAGTACAATGCAGTAACAAATGTAACAGAGAGGTAGCTGGAGCATACAACAGTCTAAAGATCGTTGTTGCAGCACAAATTCTACCAACTACAAAGGTTTCAATCTCATCTCAAAGAAACATCAGTGAAAAAGAACCGTGGTAATGTAAGAGCAAGACAATCCACATGATTCTTAAACATGAGGTCGCATTGCAAACGCAAGACTAGTCATCTCATTTCCCCGGCAGTCCTCCTCGACTCCATGTGTACAGGCGCTGGCGCCGCAAGCCCAGGCTTGCCATTGGCAATGTTCTTGCTATTGGTGCCCTTCCTCTCATCACCCTCGGTGGAGCTTGAGCTCTCGGAGCTGTCATCGGCCTCATTCTGAGCCTCATTACAATGGAAACTTACCTTCTTGTTCACAGTCGGGCGGTTCACCACGGGTGCACCATGGCAGCCTTCAGGATACTCGCCATTGTCCAATGCCATCTCCTCGTGATCCTTGACCAGCACCTTGTCAACGAACTCCAGTATCCGGCTGAGCTCCCGGCTCACGGCGCGCTTCCCCTCCCAGATCATCGGGTCCCCTCCCTGATCCAAAACCCACATCAAAACCCAGCACCAACGGCATACAAAACGATCTAATTAAGCAGAGAGATCATCATTTGCATCACCTGGATCCGGTCGAGGTGGAGGAGGAGGCCCATGGCGGCCTCGGAGACGGCGACCGGGTCCCTGCACGGGCGGCGACCGGAGCCGGAGAGGGAGGCCCGGAGCGACGCGGCCTTGGACCGGAGGAACGCGAGCTCCTTGAGCTGGCGCAGCGTGCGGGAGCGCCGCGCCAGGAAGCGGCGGAAGTGCTCCTGGATCGCGCGCGCCGCGAGCTCCCTCTCCGAGGGCCGGCCCCCGCGCGCGCGTCGTGGAGGGGGCGAGGGCGGATCCTCCTCCTCCTGATGCGCGGCGGCGCGGTGCTGTGCGCGATGACGGTTCGGGTGGGGCTGTGGCGCCGGGGGAGGGGAGGGGAAGCAGTGCGGCAGCGTGGTCTCGAGCGCGGCAACGCGGCGCAGGAGCGTGTGCAGCAGTAGCTGGCCGTGGTCGGGCGGGTACGGCTGCTGCTGCTGCGGCGGCGGAGGCGGCGCGGGCGGCTGGGGGTAGGCGTGGGGTTTGGGTCCCTGCTGATGCTGCGGCGGCGGTGGCGGCTGCTGCTGGGGATAGGCGTGAGTGTTGGGCCCCTGCTGCTGTTGATGCTGCTGCGGCGGCGGCTGGGTATAGGCGTGAGTGTTGGGCTCCTGCTGCTGCTGGTGGTGGTACTGGTAGGCGTAGGAGGAGTTGAGATTCGCGTGGTGCGCGGCGGGAGGTGGCGGCGGAGCCGGCTGCGGTTGGGGCTGCGGGGGAGGCGGAGGGGCGGAGGTGAGCAGGAGATGCGCGGCTATGGCGTGGAGGAGGTGGTCGGACCCTGACGCCGGCTGGGGAGGCGCGGGGTAGTAGCCGCCGTACAGCGCCGGCGCGGAGCAGCCGCAGCCGCAGCAACCGCAGGAGCAGCAGGCCGGCGGCGGCGGCTCGTGGTAGTGGTGGTGACGAGACATTTCCGGTGGCTCAGGGCGGCGAGAGGCGATGGGATCGGGGGCTGGGGCGGCGGCGGCGTGGAAATGAAATCACATCGGCATCGGCAGGGATGGAAGAGAAGGAAAGGGGATGCGATTTGGAGCCGAAGATCGTGGGGGAGTGCCTGCACCCATGTGCCACACAGGAGGTGCCGGCCGTGGTGCGGTCGCTGACTGGTGGGGTGTGCTCTGACGTGCCGGGGTTTATCCATGGATTTGTTCTCCAAACACAAACAAAAACCCGTGGGTTATCTGCACGGGCTGACACGATACCTTGGGTTTTGGGGTCCTGCCGTGCCACGACGGATCGAAAAGGTCCAAAAAAAATCTTAAACTTAAACTTTGAATTTCAGAAATTGGGCGCTCTAAATTATCAAATCCTGATTTATTTTCAACCCAGATTTGTTTACCTCGAGCGGCGCGAGCCGTGGGTGATGTCGCCCACGGCATAGGAGGCTAAGGAGCGACTCAGGGGAGGAGGCGTGCGTGAAGGGGAGCGCTGAGAAGGGCTCGAAGCAAGAGGCGGAACACTATGAGAGGCAGGGAGGGGTCAAGAGGGATTCAGAAAGGAGATGGATATGACACGTGGGACATGATTGTCAATAAGGGTAGCACGTTATTCCGGCCTAGTATTCCCGATATGTCAAAAGGGGTATAGGGTTCGAAATAGACAAGGATTTAATAATTCAGAGTATCAATTTTCGGGATTCAAAGTTCAGCGTTCGACTTATTTTCATCTACAAGTTCAAGTTTTGTTTTGAACCTTTTCCATCACACGAGGCCCACAGGAATCTAGAAGTTCGTTGTTCATTGATTCACTCGTCCGCTTCTCTTCAGTTTTCCCCCTCCACGAGATCCTCAAACATTCTTCAAAATTGAGGCACACCGGCAAGCGCTTAAGAATGCAAAAAGGGACCGTTTGTCCCACTTTTTCTTCATTTTGTGTATACTTAGTACAAAATTTTGTACTAACTATGCACAAATGGAGAAAAAGTTGGAGAAACGGGTCCCGTTTTCGCATCTCTGCAAGCGCTAACCATAGACACTCACGCGACTGTGCGTCACGCGCACAGTAGATACACATCGGTGGACTGCTTTCAGCTAGCGACGATGCGGAAAGAATCGAAGAGAAACACACGGATCATATCCAAGCCAAAAGGAGCTGTACAAGTCACTGAATGCCAGCCAACACAACCGATGAGCAGAAAGGTTTATTCAGTTATAGGCTTCTTGACGCGCCTCCAGCGCAACATGTCAGGCAGAGGCAAGAACAACTACAGCGGGGTCAACAAACGGACAACTCTTCTTCTGGTTGCAGACGAAAAGGCATGCTGCCAGCAGGGTTTCACTTTGCGGCCATTCTTCCTTCTTGCAGAATATCGTCTGGCAAAGCGAATTCTTCCGTCTGGATGAAGTTGTCCTTCTCCGGTTTCTGCATTTGAAACCCCGTGTGTGAAAATCTCATCCAGAACACGCAGACTAACACAAAGATTTTCTTTTGCGGTAAACTTATACACAAAGAATTTCACAAAAATCTCATAGTCAAGAGAATGCGAAGTCACCAGCATTTCTAGGTTGAAGAAGCGGTCCAGTAGCTGCAAGACCTCATCGGCGGAGAACTGTCTGTCGAGGCTGGAAGAAATCGTAGGTTGTGTCAGCCCAGATGCCACAAATTTCACAATGGTGCAAACTGATGAATGAGCATATATATGGTCACCTTTTTCTCAGGTACTCCATGAGGCCATATAGGACAAAGTGACGGTGAATGCCTACGTATGAACACAAGGGAGATTCAGAATGCATGTTAAACAGAAATAATATTCATCAAGAATCCGAAAGCTGTATGTAGCAGCACTTGAAAAACCCTTTTTTTTCCAAAATTGACTGAGCTAAGGCACGAGACAGAATGGGTTTCTGTTTAACATTATTTACATGTTGTTTGTTTGCTATATTCACCTTGTATAAGCATTAGCATTGACATATCCCTGGGAACAGCACACACTCAGACCCATTCTTATTTATTTATTTTGCTTCCAACCCATTCTTATTTGTGGGTGCTATTCAGACACAAGCTACACTCCATGAGGACATTTCTTCCAAAACTTTAGATCAAAACTCTGTATGAATATTTTCAAGAAAGATCTGATTGCGCTCCCAAAAAACCCGTACTCGATACTTCATACTTTAAAGCACTCAAACAGGACATGGCAATACAAAAAACTGATTATCTAAGCCAATTAAAGCTAGCTGTGTACTATTTCAAAACACTTAGCATGACATAGTAACACATAAAAAACTGATTATCTAAGCCAGCTAGAGCTAGGTGTGAACTATTTCAAAGCACTCAAGCATAAGATAGTAACATAAAAAAAAACTGATTATATAAGCCATAGGTTGCTGCGTACTATTTCAAAGCACTCAAGAATGAAATAGTAACACTAAAAGACTGATTATCCAAGCCAACTAGAGCTAGCTGCGTACAGCTTTCAACAGATACATGGATGCTCTTCCGGAAAACAACTTATGCATACAGCAGTACCACCATCAGATATGGAGGGAGGGACAGCTGCCTTCAATTGTCATCCATGCTTGCTGGCCCATGACAAAGTGCAATAAAAGGCTAAATTAATGACTAGTTGCTCCTTAAAACCCCACCAGCAAAGAGAATCCAGCCCAAACAAACTAAATAAAAGAGGTGTCAGAATCTTCTTCGTTTTTTCAGTTCTCTACCCCACACCACATTGTAAGTTTGTAACCTGCTATTCCTGAATAATTGTGTACTCGTTTCAATATGTAAAACAATATTTTCTAAACGTAGCAGCTTGTGTATACGATATATACTAAAATACTAACCAGTAAGCAGTAAGCCATTATCAAGTTCAATGCATGTAGGCAAATTGACTAGGGTGGATACAATTTAGCCCCCCACAGTATCTTGTTACAGAAAGGATTAGCGCCAAGGCCTGCCAGCTATGCTTGTCATGTTTGGTCTGTTTCTAGTTTTCTGTTACACTTGGTGATTGATGGTAGACTATAATACATTTCAGTTTCTAGTTTCGACGCTAGAACTATCAAGTAGCTAAAACACTGGATATGGCTGGCTTTTAAGCTTAACCAAACAAGGCTCCGACATACTCAAAATGAATCAATTTAATGCAGGTTTGGAACAACACAAGAGGTCTTGCAGGGGCACACAGCTCGCCTGAAATTGTGTGTAGTGCATTTACTCTGCACTCCCGTGTATTTAGACAGAGGTACATCTTTCTTACAGACAACTAGTATAAAGAAGGGACCCCATTCAACCTACTTTTGTTGAAACTTTGACAATAAAATTCATGAAATACACAGAAATTCAGTCGATACTGGTAAGTAGCGGCGGACCTAGCGTCCCTGCTCCCCGGCGCTCGCCCGGGCTTCCGGCCGGCCGGGCAGTGTATTTGTACTGTATTTGTACAGTGAATTTACTAAAAAAAAATCATTTTATGCCCTTACTTTTACTGTTTGCCCGGGCTTTCAGTTTGCCCTGGGTCCGCCACTGCTGGTAAGGCGGCATAGCAAAAAAGTTCGGGATCGTCAAGGGCAGCACTGCAGCAGTGAAGTTTTTTCTTCATATATAGGAAAAAATATGGTAACTTTAGCATTGTTATTGACAAACCTAACAATAAGGATTGCAAAACTAATTTCTAAATGTACCACCTTTCACGGTCACTGAAAAAGAATCATGCGTCTCATGCGTTACTGAGATTTCTAAACTGGACAGCGAGCGTGTCTAGGAATTCTGGTACAGCTATTCCCTCCGAAAAATCATTCCAGCACAACAAGGAACCTGACCAATCGGTATTCGTAACAGTGCACAAACCAAGCATCCACCTTTCAGTTTGGACGGAGGGTAGAACTCCAGAGCCTGGAGCAGCCTCAGCTCCAGCTCCACCTGCGATTGCTCCTGCGACACCAGCAGGAAAACACATCAGGCCCCAAGGCCCGCGCCATCTTCGGGGTGAAAAACGGGGAGGGAGGGGTGAGGTAGGGGCAAAAGCAAGGGACCTTGGGAAGGGAGGAAGCTGATGATGGGGGAGCCTGCGCCGGCGACTGCGCAGACAGCCCCTCCTGCTCCTCGTCGGCGGCCGCCTCCATCTCCGAACTTTTCGGCTGCGCCACCACCACCAGACTTTGGGAGACCGGGGGTGTGAGAAACGGTCCGCTGTGTGCCCACTGCCCAGTGCAGCCGATCTACGATAGGACCGGCCCGGACTGGGAGAAAATGATGACGGCCTGCTAATAGCCTATGGTTGCTCAACTTAGCCCGTTTCCCTTATTCTTCTAAAATAAAAAAACGTTTCCGTTATTTTCTGACAGCCCAAACTGAGCCACCAGGGCCGAGGCCGAGAACAACTTTTAGACGGGATGCTCTAAAAAAAAAATTAGACGGGACATAACCTTCCGCTAACTCCTCGTTACTGCTACCCATGAGGTCTTGTTCACAAATATGACATGTGGGACCAAGACACTCCACATCGTATGTATACAACGCATGAAACACCAAAATCCTATCGCATTCTCACTGTCCCCCTCTTCTCCCTTCAGCCCCCGCAGTATACCCTACATTCTCTTATCTCAATGGTCCCTCCCGCATTGATCCATTCGTCATCGCCATCCTCCATTCCCAGTCGCATCCTCTCAACCGCCGTCATCTTCCACTCCCCTAGTGCATCTTCAAAGCCGTGGACCTCACACCCTCTCTGCAACCGCATCCGCAACTTCGTCTTAGTTTCTGTTGTCAAGCCCCATCCTCTCACCCACAGCTGCATCTTCTCTACCACCGTAGACTCGTGGATCTCCTATGTAATAGCTGCATCCTCATAGTGAAAACGACGACGCGTCTAGCAAGCTCCCCTTCTTGACTCGATGTTGTGGCTTAGTCGGGATGGAAAATTAATTCTTAATTATTTTATATTTTAAGAAGAAAAATTATCTTGCTTCGGAAACATGGTTTATAGGTTTTGAGAAGTAAAACATTCTTATTAAATATTTATATATTAAACGTTTTCAAATAATTTTATAAATACTCTCACATGCTAGGGTCAATTATTGTTTAAAACAATTGTTTAAATAAACATAAAAGTGTAAGCAAGTTAAATAAAATCGAATAGCATCCGTTGAACACTCAATGACTCTACAGACAAAAGATTTTGAAATTTCCCTCGGTTTTCTTACAATATGATGAACATACGAAATAAAAAAATTGAGTATGTGACGTTAATATCTTCTGACTATTATATAAAAGCATGCACTATTTTATATTTTGATTAATATAAAAATATATGAACACACTCCCTTTGGTTACTCATTTTAATCCGTTCAATTTTAATCTCTCACATCATGTACACTTTTTAATGAACCTTTTTATATCCGGATGATACTCTTGTTCCAACGGACTGTGGAAATATATCCAAGAGATAACAAACAGCGATACCAGAAATATATTAATTTCCTATTGTATTTTGTGATGCAAACTACAAATCATATTTGTTTTATGCTAAATACAGTGTATCTGCTTCAAAACATCCATTTTTTCTGAAATGATATCTCTAGATCTAGAGATGGTTCAGCTTGGTATGCCACTAGAGATACAATCAAATTTGTATTGTTTATTGGTGTGATATTATATTTTGAAGACCACCTCTTCTTAAATAAAACCTTGAGTTTGATAACCAATAAAATAATTTGAAGATCAAATTTTCTTAAAGAAGGTTTCGTATTTATATTAAACATTTGTACTTTTTAACTCACTTGCTTATAAAGACACCATTTTTACCATTTCAATAAAATCTAACCACATGATTGGTACTTTATTTAGACGTTCCATTTTTATTATATACTATTTAATCTACAATTATCAATTCATTTTCACTAATATTAGAGTGAGACCATATTTTCAATCAGGGCTATGTTATTTGTTTTCAAATAAAACAGTTTGGAAGTGCATTTATATAATACTTAACCACATGTGTACTTACATTATTTTATTTCGTACCCATGCATCTAAGTGTATTTAGATATTTTCCATTTTACTAAATAAAACTTTTGCATTGCATGGTTATCTTTCTTTTAATTAAACATATAATAATAATTCTAGAGTGTGTGTTGTATGGTTTGTCCATGGGCAGTTTGCAGTTCTTTTTTCGTTCTGGAATTTTTGTAAGGTAATTTTTTTAAAAAAGGAATGGGGTTCGGGGACCAACTATATCTTTTTCGATCCACGAAGAGGTCCCTAGCCAAGTGAGTTAGTCTCATGCAACACATTTAAATAGTATCGATATAGTATCATTTTTAAACACACGAAAGAACCTATAACACAATCTATGTAGTTTTAAATTGTGCATCTACATGTTTAGCAATGTCGCAAAAGTTCAGGAGCATAATACACATAAACTTGATGGTAATACACATGAGGTGGCATGGAGTAGTAATTATATATAGACACATAAACATTTTTTTCTCTCGAAAAAAGGGTAGCCTCCGGTCTTTGCACCGGCTGGTGCACGCAGCGAGTCATTATTGTAAAGTATTAGAAGGGTCACGAGTGGGGAGGGATCCGTTGTGTTCTTTTAAGCATGGAATTATTTGTGTTAATATCGGTTGGCATGCTAGTCTAACTTAAAAAACACGTCATGTATGTATATCATGTTCAAGGTTAGCTTCAATCTTCTTTAGAAAAAAACTAGAGTTCATATACATGCAATTGAAAATGTCCAAAGCGAAATATGCAACATCTAGGTTGCCTACAAGTGTCACTAACACAATTCTCCAGGAGTCAATGGCACAAACTTCATTATGGTTTGGCTTCGAAACCCACCCTGACCCGCGACCCATGGCGACCACGGCTGGGCTGCCGCCGCCGGCCTGATCTCCCTCCAACGGCGTCGTCTCCGAGCTCTGCGACCGGATCCGGCCTCCCCTCGGGCTCCTCTTCCCGTCCATCCGACTACCATGTAGAGGCTGGGGCCGCTGGCCCCGCGGCAGCTCCCGGAGCTTCCGCCCTTCCCATGGCCGTGACGCCGGCTTCCGCGGTGGGTGCCGGCCTCGATGGCCTCGCCGTCCACGCCCCCCACCGCCCGCTCCCGGTGTCGGCCTCGCCGTCCACGCCGCTCTCCCTCCGCCCCCACCGGATGCTGCCGCCGCCCGAGCTCCCCCAGGATTTAGTCCCCTGTGTGCTGCGGCCCCAGCTCCGTTCCGTGGTGGTCGGCGGGCCGGTCCTGCCCAGTCCGACCGGGATGGCCTCCAGCGTGGATGAGGAGCCGGAGCTTGCTGGTTGCGCCATCAGTGTTGCGCCCGCTGCCTCCGTTTGCGTTCCTGCGACCCCGGCATCCCCCCGGAGCGACGCTAATGGCCTTGAGGTTGGTGGGCGGCCTTGGCAGGTGGTTCAGCATCGACAACCTCGGGTCCCCGCGCCTTCTACTCGCCCACCTGCCGACCGCCGCGCCGTCAAATTCCTCGGCACCTTCGCGGACTCTGCTTCAAGTGCTTGCAGAAGGGGCACTTCATCGCCTAGTGCACGAACCAGATTTGCTGCCGCCGTTGCTCTCGCTCGGGTCACAAGGAGAAGGAGTGCCACCGAGAGCGGGACTCTGGGCAGCTCCAGCAGGTCGGCCAGGATCCCCCCTGCTCCGCGTCCCCTGCAGCTCACCCGCGCCGCCCTCTGGACCGCTCCTGGGCTTCTGTGGCTGCGCCTCCCACTGCGTTCGGGGACCTGCAGCCGCGACCAGTTATCTGTCTACTAGTCCGGCAGCTCCACAGGCCGGGATGCTGAAATCTTCCTTCGAGGAGCAGGCGATGCTGCTGTGGGCGGAGCTGCGAGGCATGGTCGCATCGCAGCTTGAGGAGGTGGCCGCTTTGGAGCTCAGGAGGACGGAGGCTGTGCAGGGCTTGTTGGAGAGATTTGGGAGTTTGTTGGAGCGGGCTGAGATTGCTCTAGAGAGGCTCTTCACGGCACCGGGTGTTGTGCAGTCGTTTTCTACACCGCCTCCGCTTGCTGGGATCGGTGTTGGCTGTGCGGACTGTGGTTCCGACCCCTTTGGTTGCTACTCCCCTAGGAAGGTGACCAGTCCGGTGGGAGAGCTCTTCCATGAGCTTGTTGGCATGATGTCGGGATCATCCGGCGACGAGCGACGTGGCTGCCGCTTGGACCGAGAAGAGATTATGCTGGAGATACATGTGGAGCTTCCATAGACAATGACAGGGGAGGTGATCTCTCGACAGGAGATGCTCGACGGTGCGTCCTTTGAGGGGGGGCACGTCGACATGGAGGAAGAGGCTGAGAGGGATTATGGGGAGATGCAACAGATGAGGTCAAGCCTGGCAGACCTGGGAGAGCAGGTGGTGGTGCTGAACGTTGAGGAGGTGAGCATCGACGACCCCGGGGCGGGTGCCGTCCCGCTCACCGATCAGGGTGTGGCCGGGCAGCAGTTCGACAAGGACGTCCTCGTGCCGACGCAAGCTGGCTTTGGAGAGCAGGGCCTGGAGATGGATGCACCTCTGTGCCCCTTGTCGGGCTTCCTTGCCCGGGTCGTGGCGCCGATCGAGGTCTCCATTTTGGGCACGCCAGCCATGGCGCTGGTCCACGAGAAGGAGGTGGAGGCGGCGTCTGTGCGGAGGAGCGACAAGTTCGCCAAGCTTCACCCGGAAGGCGCCAACATGGAGCAGCTTGCCATGGAGGCTGTGGCGCGACGTCTCGGCTCGCGGCCTGAGGAGGACAACACCTCTGAGCGCCTGCGGCAGGACTACTTGGCTCTGTGGGACAAAGCCGTCACGGACCAGGCGGTGGCGGCCATCGATGACCTTGTCCTCTACGTGAAGAAACCCCAAAAGAAGAAGGTGTCTGGGACCGGGGTGGCGCGGCAGAGGCCGCCGGAGATTGCCTAGATGACAGCGGCTAGCGCCATCATCCTCTCGATGTGGGGGATATGGAAGGAGAGGAACCGGAGGATTTTTTGCAGCGCGGAGATCCCTTCAACGGAGGTGGCAGATTTGGTGCGGGAAAAGATGGCGTTGCGGGCTTTCGCCCACACGCAGGATCCGGGGGACTTTATTTTCTGTTTTTGCATGTAGAGGGAGTTTTCCCTAACCCAAAATGTTGTACATAACCATCTATTCTATCTAATCGGATGGCGGATTCGACCGCCTTAAGCCTAAAAAAAACTTCATTATAGAACCAACCGCCTAGGCGCCTACATGGCTGTAGAGGCCTCGCAAAGCGAACGTCGTACCATGTTAAACGATCGCAATTCATCCACTCGAATCTAAGACGCACAACTCGTATGTTGACGACAATATTCAGAGAGTAAACATGCCATTTGTTAAAAAAAAAGAGGCTTGAGACATTTAAAGGGGTCGAATATTTGTGATGCAACTGTGCAACTGCAACTATAGTTAAATATTTGTATCTGTCTAATCGACAAATGATGAAGAGTGAGCAACTTTGTAAACGTGAAGACATATGTTCTTGCCACTTGAAACTCGGTACGAGGGAGAAACTAAGTTTGCAACAAGTCGCCCGCACCCAATTGTTGAATATCTCACTTCCGAGGTAAAAAAAAGCAAAATAAATCGTGGATATAGATTATGTTTTACTTTGTGCATCTACAAAATTCCATCCAATAGTGTGATAGTTGCCTGCACACAAAAAAATGATGTGTGAATGTCACATGGTATTATTCACTTAGGTTTTTTTGCACAGGTCACACTGTCATATTTTGGAACTGAATTTTGTAGAGGCTAAATAACAATATCCATGTTCATGGTTTGTATCATATTTTTTTTGTTAAACTAGTATGTGCGACATTTGACAACATGATACATACGTAACTAGTTATGTAATATTCACATCTAGGAAGGAGACATATTTTTGGCCATCTACAGCCCCCTGTGGCCACATGTACGTGGACGACATGTTAGAATTTGGGCCCATTTGGGCAGCCCAATAAGCAATTCCTGAAAATTTCAAATTGGTCCATGTGCATGGCAGAATTTTGGAGGTGCAATGTGGTGTTAAATTTTAGTCCCATATTGCTAGTTGGAGGAGACAAACACCACCTTATAAGGTGCAGTGTTGTGACACTTGGTGTGCTAGTTGAGAACAGAAGGCTCTCTCCCGCGCACTCGTCCTCCTCCTCCGCCGCCGTCCGTCCGTCCGTCTCGTCACGACACGCCGCGGGTTGCGGGAATGAGCCGATGCCTATATTTTTGCTGTTCAGGAAAATCGAGTCGCTAGCGTACGCGTACAACTTAGCCAGTTCGGGTCGCTCCCGGATCGTGGGCTGCTGCACCGACTCGAACGTGTGCGACGTGGCCGGCCCACGTTGTACCCGTTAGGGTTTCCCGAACCGCACTATATATTGTCGTGCACTGCGTGCGCCGTCACACACACCCGAACCAATCTAGATTTTGTCAATCTCGTGTCTTGCGCCGCCACCGTAGTCTAATCCATCCCGTGCACCGGCGAACGGGACAGCAGGTCTCCGGAACCGCATGTCCTTGTGATCCTGTACGGGAGAGGGCGAATAAGGTTTTTGGGAAGCGCCCCGCGCGACTGCTTTCAAGTTCTTCATCACGGCTCGACTTTCTGGACGATCTCTGGGTCCGCGGGCGACTCGTTTCCAACATCGTCTTCTTCGAACTGCTACCGTCGCCGCTCAAGCTGTTGCCGTCGCTGCTCCAACGACTACTTCATCTACAATTGTTCGGTACGTTCGTCACGTTCCGATGGCTGTGTTCGTAGATGTCTTACTGCTGTTCATGTTAATTAATACGTCTAGTATTTTCGAGATTAACATGTTACTAGCTCTTGCGATCATGCTTTATATTCTGAAATTAATCATGGAAATTATGCCTAATATTCCAACAATCCAAAAACCTTATATTTGTTATAGGCAATTTCCTGAGTTAAACATGAGACATCTATCTGATGCGCTGAGGCCGGACAAATTTACCGGTGTGGACTTTAAGAGATGGCAGTACAAGACCACACTGTGGTTGCGATCTCTGAAAGTGTTCGAGTCTAGTGAGGGTTTACCTGAAGGAACTATATCTGACGAGTACCAGAACAAGTTCAAGGAAACCAATACTGCCTTTGTGGGACTCGTTCTGAGTGCTCTTAGCAACAAGCTGTTTGATGTGTACATGCACATTACAGATGCCAAAGAGCTCTGGGAGGCACTGAACGCTAAGTTCGGTGTAGCAGATGCTGGCAGTGAACTGTACATCATGGAGAGCTTCCATGACTTCAGAATGGCTAACAACCGTTCTGTAGTCGAACAGGCTCATGAGATACAGTGCATTGCTAAGGAGCTTGAGCACGCTAAGTGTGCCTTACATGACAAGTTTGTGGCTGGATGCATTATTACAAAGTTGCCCTCTTCATGGAGGAACTTCGCCACAACTCTCAAACACAAGAGACAGATATCGGTTGAAAACCTGATAGCGTCTCTTGATATTGAGGAGAAGGATCGGGCTAAGGACACTGCTGAGAGAGGTGGTGAAGGTCAGTCTAGCGCCAACATGGTGCAGAAGAACTTTCACCATGGCAAGAGCAAGGCAAAGAGCAAACCTTCCTTCAACATGCCTACCAAGACTACTTCTTTCAAGAAGAAGAAGAAGATACTGAACAAATCTGAGCTAAACTGCTACACTTGTGGAGAGCCCAGACATTTCTTTGTGGACTGCCCAGATCGTGCAGACAAGAAAGGGAAGGCACCAAAGCATGTCAACGTCGTGACCGCTAGCAATGCTGATGGGTATGTGATGACCCACAAGTATAGGGGGTGTATCGTAGTACTTTCGATAAATAAGAGTGTCGAACCCAACGAGGAGCAGAAGGTGCTGACAAGGAGTTTCGGTAAAGGTTTCACTGTAAATGCTAGCAGACAAGTTTTTAGGGGTTTTTGATATAGCAGGTAAATAAAATGCGAGTAAGTAAAAGACAGTAATAATAATTGCAGCGAGTGGCCCAATCCTTTTTAGAGCAAAGGACAAGCCGGTTGGTTTACTTATGATGACAAAATGTTCTTGAGGACACACGGGATTCTAGTCAAGTGCTTTCGCTTCACATAGTTGATTAATCTTCATTGTTTTGATAAGTGTTGTGTGGGTGAACCTATGCTAATGCACCGCCCTTACTTGGACTAATACATACTTGTGATTATACCTCTTGCAAGCATCCGCAGTTACAAGAAAGTAATTAAGATAAATCTAACCACAGCCTTAAACTCTGAGATCCTACGCTCCCTTGTGCACCGGTATACTAACGGGGGTTTAGGTTTCTGTCACTCCGGCAACCCCACAATTAGCAACCAAATACACAATGCATTCCTCTAGGCCCATAAAGGTGAAGTGTCATGTAGTCGACGTTCACACGACACCACTAGAAGAATAGCACCACAACTTAAATATCAAACCATTAAATATTACTCAACATAATTCCACTACTAACAGCGTGACTTCTCCCATGTCCTCAAGAACTAATCGAACTACTCACGAGACATCATATGGATCATGATCAGAGGTGATATAATGATGGATAACGATCTGAACATATACTTTAATTCACCGATAAAACTCAATAGCATCAACCACAAGGAGTAATTAACACCGGGAGAGTTTCCCCTATGAACTAAACAAAGTATAGCCCTAGATGTTACAGCGGAACGAGATGGTGCAGCGGTGATGGTGGTGATGGCGGTGGAGATGATGATGATGATCCCGATGAAGTCCAGCGCGATGACGATGAGGATGGCGATGATCTCCCCCTCCGGGAAGGAATTTCCCCGGCAGATTTCTCCCTGCCGGAGAGCTTTTTCTCTCTCTGTTGTTTCCGCCTCGTGGAGGCGGCGGAATATTTTCTCGGACTCCCCGTGTCTTAGGGTTTCTGGGGGATGAAGTACGCGAAGGGGGAGCGCCTGAGGTGGGCCAGGGGCACCACACCTGGCTAGGGCGCGGCCAAGGTGGGCCCCGCGCCCAGGGGTGGTGTGGGCCCCTCCTGGCCCATCTCAGCCTCCCCTTTTGGCTTAGTCCATCTTCTGATAAAATAGGAACATCTGTCTTCTCGGAAATATTTTTAGTGCTCCAGAAATATAGTGCCTTGACGTTGCTTTTTCCAGCTGAAATCTGACTCCGGCAGTTAATTATCCAATGATCATCAAACATGCAAAATAAGACAAAATAACATAAGTAACTCCTCTTAATATGAAATATATCATTGAATAACAGTAAATTATGCTATAAAATAGTGATGCAAAATGGACGTATCAACCCCCCCAAGCTTAGACCTCGCTTGTCCCCAAGCGAAAGCTGAGCTCAGTAAACTAGAACAAAAGTTTATGGAGTGAAGCGTCGATAATAAAGAATACGGACAAGAAGCATCAGTAATTACTAAACAACACACTCATTTTAAACAGCAACTACTCTTCATATAACCTAACTTGAACATGAGTAGTGAAACAACCACAATAAAAATACACGAAGGAAATTATAGATTAGTAATGGCACACTTCATTCTTGGTCATAGAACAATAAGCAATCAATACTTATCTTTCGAAAGGAGTCTTTATATTAGAGCTTATATTGCAGAACTTCCACACTCAATTATCACACCTTCTTTACAGTCATTGATAACTTGCAAAGCTATATTCTTAGAGGCAAAAGTCTTTGTGCTAAGACAAGAAGGATAAAGACATGATTGACAATATTAATGATATATATGGTTGAATCACAACAACTCAAATGCTTGCTCAAGGAAGAAGGAAATAGGTGTACTGACTCAACATGAAAAGTAAAAGAAAGGCCCTTCGCAGAGGGAAGCAGGGATTAAGTCATGTGCTAGAGCTTTTAAGTTTTTGAAATCATATAGAGAGCAAAAATTAAGTTTTGAGAGGTGTTTGTTAATTGTCAACGAATGGTAGCGGGTGAAAACAGTATTCTCCCTGTCAAACAGACTTTTAAGAGCGGCTCCCATGAAGGACGTTATTTCTACCAGCAAGGCAGATCATCCCTCTTTCTCTTTGGTTTACACACGCAGATATTTCACTGTTTGTCATGCTTACTGATAATCAGGGCAAAAGTGTGAAGAGAATTAAGCGTTAAAGTTGTAATTAATTGGGACTGGGCATCCCGTTGCCAGCTCTTTTTGCAAGTTATTGGATAAGCGGATGTATATGCCACTAGTCCAGGTGTAAAGTCTGTTTGACAAGTAGAATAAAGGATAACCACACTACTTCCTCATGAGCTAGTAAACATTGACACAAAAGGGAATAATAACATTTTGAATAATTTAAAGGTAGCACATGAAAAATTTACTTGGAGTGGCAAAGAAATACCACATATAGGTAGTTATGGTGGACACAAATGGCATGGGTTTGGCTCAAGGATTTGGATGCACGAGAAGCATTCCCTCTCAGTACGGTGGTTAAGGCTAGCAAGGTCATGTAGCAAGCATAAAAGTTGGGGGATACACACAAATATATATGTAATAGAAGCAACCATGCTATCTTCCCTGTAAGCACAAATGTTTTAACTCAAAGAATACTAATCTTATTGGCTAGCAAGAAAGAAAGATAAAGGGATAATATTTTTGCATGTAATTCCCTCCTTCTACTTAAGTTTTCATGGTATTGTTGCTAATGACCAATACTAAGTTTGCCACAACTAATATAATTTACTTAATGTACCCAAAAGTGGCGTCAATACTAATGGCAAGATCAGCACATAAAGAAGATTGCAGGCTAAAATAAAATGTACCGAAAGTAAAGGTGGAACTTCTCATTAATATTCTGAACAAAGACACACTCAAACCAACGGATACATGGATAACTAAAGGATTGACACTCCACATCGCAAACCATCTTATAAGATAACTTCTCTACTCATGATATGACCACGAAATTATAAAAACGAAAGGATAAAGATGATACTGGGCACTCCCCCAAGCTTGGAACAAGCCAAGGGAGTGCCATTACCCCTTGACGATTTAGGCTTGATCTCTTGGTGGTGACGGTGGTACACGGCAATCGGGGTTAGGAAACGTTCGAGCATCCGGCGGAGCCTGTTATTCTCATCTTGAAGTATTTCCACCTCAGCTCTCAGGATACGAAATTGGTCACAAAACTCGTTCGTGGTTCGGAGAGCTTCAGCAGCTGCAGGGGAAAACCGCAAATCTGGAATTGGTGGGGTGACTCCCTGCACATTATGAGAAAAAGCACGTTGAGGATTAATTGATCCCACAAAGGTGGAGTTGCTCGGCCTTGATTCTCCTTGTTGGCGAGGCTGGCCAGCTTGCACCTCCTCTCTGATGCTTCGATCCATGTCAGCTCTCCTAGCAGCAATCTCCTCCTCCGTCGCCCAACCGACGAAGGTTCCCTCTTCCACATCGCGTTCGAGTTCACGTCGGCGCCTTGCTGCATACTTCTCACCGTACACTCCTCGCGACGCCATGTAGGGACTTGAAATTCCTGTCAGAACAGCTTGAAAACGAAACACGGCGAAAACACGATATACGGACCTCGAGAGATCCGGGTGATTATATAGCAAAAAGTTTTACGACAAAAGGAAGGTACAGGACGAAACGGGGTCGGAGACGGGCTCCGAGGTGCCCACACGCACCCACGGCGCGGCCAGGGTGGGGCCCGCGCCCAGGGGTGGTGTGGTGCCCTCGGGCACCGTTTCCTACCCTTTTCCGACTCATAATTTTCCATATTATGTAAAAACAACAAATATTTAGTTGAAAAGTAAATCGCGAACTTTTTCTTACCGAAACTGTTACCTATTCCAAATCAGCTTTTGCAGTTGTCTGAATTTGACTTTTTATAAAATCCTCTGGAGTTACCACTTTGATAAATCAACATCTTCATTATAAGAATCTCCAGAAATGTAATGCTTGAGTCTTTGACCATTAACCACTTGTGGTCTGTCCCCATCTAGTGAATTGATTTTAATCGCACCTGAGCGATAGACCTCCTCAATGATATAAGGTCCTTCCCATTTTGAAAGTAATTTTCCTGCAAAAAATCTGAGACGAGACCTATACAATAAAACTTTTTCACCTACGTTAAATTCTCTCTTAAGAATTCTTCTATCATGCCATTGCTTAACTTTCTCTTTAAAGAGCCTAGCATTTTCATAAGCTGCATTTCTCCATTCATCTAAAGAATTCAAATTAAGCAATCTCTTTTTACCGGCAAGTTTAAATCTCTATTAAGTTCTTTCACCGCCCAATAGGCTTTATGTTCTAATTCTAAGGCAAATGACAAGCTTTTCCATAAACCATTTTGTAAGGAGACATTCCCATAGGATTTTTATAAGCAGTTCTATAAGCCCACAAAGCATCGTTAAGCTTTTTAGACCAATTTTTTCTAGATTTATTAACAGTCTTTTGCAAAATAGACTTAATCTCTCTATTTGACAATTCTACTTGACCACTTGTTTGGGATGATATGGTGAAGCAATTCTATGATTAACATCATACTTAGCTAGAGTTTTTCTAAAAGCACCATGAATAAAATGAGAACCCCATCAGTCATGAGATATCTAGGCACACCAAACCTAGGGAAGATAATATCTTTAAGCATTTTTAATGATGTCTCACCATCAGCACTAGAAGTTGGTATAGCTTCTACCCATTTAGTAACATAATCAACAGCAACAAGTATATGAGTATAACCATTTGAGGAAGGAAAAGGACCCATAAAGTCAAATCCCCAACAGTCGAAAGGTTCAATAACAAGAGAATAATTCATAGGCATTTCATTACGTCTACTAATGTTACCTACTCTTTGACATTCATCACATGATAAAACAAATTTTCTAGCATCTCTAAAAAGGGTAGGCCAATAAAAACCTGATTGTAGAACCTTTTGCGCAGTTCTATCTCCAGCGTGATGTCCTCCATAAGCACTTCCATGGCATTTGCTCAATATTTCTTTCTGTTCATACTCAGGAACACATCTTCGCATAATGCCATCTACTCCTTCTTTATACAAATGTGGGTCATCCCAAAAATAATGCCTCAAATCATAAAAGAACTTTCTTCTTTGCTGAGCTGTAAAGGTCGGAGGCAAATACTTGGCAACAATAAAATTAGCATAATCAGCATACCAAGGACTTTCGCGTGAGCTTACCTTTATCGCAGCCAATTGTTCATTTGGAAAACTATCATTAACAGGTATAGGATCATCTGAAATGTTTTCTAATCTAGACAAATTATCAGCAACAGGATTTTCAGCACCTTTCCTATCTACATATGTAAATCAAATTCTTGCAGTAAAGTACCCATCTTATGAGCCTAGGCTTAGCATCTTTCTTTTCCATAAGGTATCTAATAGCAGCATGATCAGTGTGAATAGTAACTTTTGAATCAACAATATAAGGTCTAAATTTATCACAAGCAAAAACAACTGCTAAAAATTCCTTTTCAGTAGTAGCATAATTCTTTTGAGCGGCATCAAGTGTTTTACTAGCATAATGAATAACATTTAACTTCTTGTCTACCCGCTGTCCAAGAACAGCTCCTACAGCAAAATCACTAGCATCACACATTATTTCAAAAGGTAAAGTCCAATCAGGAGGTTGAACAACAGGAGCTGTGATTAAAGCTTTTTTAGAGTTTCAAAAGCTTCCTTGCAATCATCATCAAAAACAAAAGGTACATCTTTTTGAAGAAGATTAGTGAGGGGTTTTGAAATTTTAGAGAAATCTTTAATAAACCTCCTATAAAAACCGGCATGACCGAGAATACTACGGATACCTTTCACATCCCTTGGACAGGGCATTTTCTCGATTGCTTCAACTTTAGCTCTGTCCACTTCAATACCTCTTTCAGAAATTTTGTGCCCTAGGACAATTCCTTCATTAACCATGAAATGACATTTCTCCCAATTAAGAACAAGATTTGTCTCCTCACATCTCTGCAAAACTTTATCAAGATTGTGCAAGCAATTATCAAAGGAAGTTCCGTAGACGGAAAAATCGTCCATGAATACTTCCACAATTTCTTCACAAAAACCATGAAAAATAGCAGACATGCATCTTTGGAACGTAGCAGGAGCATTACACAAACCAAAAGGCATACGTCTATAAGCATAAGTTCCATAAGGACAAGTAAAAGTAGTTTTCTCTTGATCTTGTGCTTTAACAGCAATTTGTGAGAATCCAGAATAACCATCAAGGAAACAAAAATGGGTTTTCTTAGACAACCTTTCTAACATTTGATCAATAAAAGGCAAAGGATAATGATCTTTCTTAGTTACTTTATTGACCTTTCTAAAATCAATGCACATCCTATATCCCAACTACTACTCTTTGAGGAATAAGTTCATCATTTTCATTTGGTACAACAGTAACTCCTCCTTTCTTAGGGACACAATGCACAGGACTTACCCATCTACTATCAGCAATAGGATAAATTATACCAGCATCAAGAAGTTTTAATACCTCATTTCTTACCACTTCTTTCATCTTAGGGATCAAGCGACGCTGATGCTCAACAACAGGTTTTGCATCGGGTTCAATGTTGATGGCATGTTGACATATAGTAGGAGAAATCCCCTTTAAATCATCCAAAGTGTATCCCATAGCTCCTCGATGTTTCTTTAGTACTTCTAATAACCTTGCTTCTTCATTACCTGAAAGTTTAGAACTAATAATAACAGGATATACTTTCCTTTCATCAAGATAAACATACTTAAGATTATCAGGTAACGGTTTTAAATCGAAGACAGGATCTTCCTTAGGAGGCGCTGAGGTACCCAAATCTTCCACAGGCAAATTATGCTTAAGTATTGGTGGTTGACGAAGAAAGGCATTGTCAATCTCATTCCTCTCCTCCATAAATACTTCACTTTCGTGTTCCTCCATGAATTGCTGCAAGGCATTGTTAGGAGCAACAGCAATAGAAGCAAGTTGTTCAATTTCGAGTCTCATTAGGCAATTCAGTTTCATAAAGTTGTTTACCAAACTTAGAGAAATTAAACTCATAAGATTCTCCATTAAATTTAGTGTAAATTTTCTCTTTCTTACAATCTATAATGGCACCACATGTATTCAAGAAAGGCCTACCAAAAATAATGGGACAAGCTTTACTAGCAACAGAACCAAGTACTAGAAAATCAGCAGGGTATTTAGTCTTACCACATAAAACTTCAACATCTCTCACAATACCAATTGGGAGATAGTTTCTCTATTAGCAAGCTGAATAACCACATCAATCTCCTCAAGTTCGCAAGGACCAATTTCATGCATAATTTCTTTATAAAGATCAAAAGGAATAGCACTAGAACTTGCACCAATATCACATAAACCATAATAGCAATGTTCTCCTATTTTGACTGAAAGCACAGGAACACTTGTTTTCCTAGCTCTACTGGGATGTGAAACAATATTAGAGGCATCTTCACAAAAGATAATATGTCCTCCTTCTACATTTTCAGTTACCAAATCCTTTACTATTGCTATTGTGGGTTCAACCGCTATTTGTTCAGCAGGTTCTAAAGCTTTCTTTGCACTTTTATTAACCACACTAGCTATGATAGAATGTTCCCTAATTTTAACAGGAAAAGGTGGTTTCTCAATATAAGGTTCTGGCAAGATACGATCAACTGTATGAACTTCAATGTTTTTAATATTGGCAGAATTAGTATTATCTTTGTAAGGCAAATGATACTTATTGCAACTTTCTTTAGGAACATCAAGATAAGAGGCAAAAGCCTTGTAACAGTTTGCAATAACTTGAGAATCAAGACCATACATATCATAGAGATTACGAAAATTATCAGTATTCATAAAAGTTTTAATGCATTCGTAATCATACTTTATACCTGATTCTCTACCTTTGTCGTTCTCCCATCCTTCAGTATTTTCCTCAATCCGATCAAGAAGGTCCCATTTAACTTCCTCTTTATTACGCGTAAATGATCCAGCACAAGAGGTATCCAATAGAGTTTTATCTTGAAGAGAAAGCCTTGCATAGAAGTTATCAATAACAACATTACCAGGAAGCTCATGAATGGGGCATTTGAGCATTAATGATTTCAATCTCCCCCACGCTTGGGCAATACTTTCTCCATCATGAGGCCAAAAATTATATATATGATTCCGATCTTGATGAATTTCACTAGGAGGATAAAATTTAGAATAAAAGAGAGGCACAATCTCCTCCCAGCCAATAGAACGCCCATTTTTCAGCATCCTATACCATTTTGCAGCTTTACCAGTCAACGATATAGAAAACAATTTCTTCTTGACCTCTTCCATTGAAATACCTGCACACTTGAACAACTCGCATAATTCATGAATAAATAGCAAATGATCCCCAGGAGGGACAGTTCCATCTCCTGCATAGCGGTTATTCGTAACTCGTTCAACAATTTTCATAGGTATTTTAAATGGAATTACTTGATCAGGTGGTTCCTCTTCTACTACCGTAGCAGTGGTAGTAGTATTTCCAAACAGGGATTCAAATGGAGATCTCTCCATGATAAAATAAAGTAGCAAGCAGAAATAAAAATAGCACCTACAGTAAAAGTTTCCCTTACCAATTCCACTCACCAATAGCGCTTCACTCCCCGGCAACGGCGCCAGAAAATAGTCTTGATGACCCACAAGTATAGGGGGTGTATCGTAGTACTTTCGATAAATAAGAGTGTCGAACCCAACGAGGAGCAGAAGGTGCTGACAAGGAGTTTCGGTAAAGGTTTCACTGTAAATGCTAGCAGACAAGTTTTTAGGGGTTTTTGATATAGCAGGTAAATAAAATGCGAGTAAGTAAAAGACAGTAATAATAATTGCAGCGAGTGGCCCAATCCTTTTTAGAGCAAAGGACAAGCCGGTTGGTTTACTTATGATGACAAAATGTTCTTGAGGACACACGGGATTCTAGTCAAGTGCTTTCGCTTCACATAGTTGATTAATCTTCATTGTTTTGATAAGTGTTGTGTGGGTGAACCTATGCTAATGCACCGCCCTTACTTGGACTAATACATACTTGTGATTATACCTCTTGCAAGCATCCGCAGTTACAAGAAAGTAATTAAGATAAATCTAACCACAGCCTTAAACTCTGAGATCCTACGCTCCCTTGTGCACCGGTATACTAACGGGGGTTTAGGTTTCTGTCACTCCGGCAACCCCACAATTAGCAACCAAATACACAATGCATTCCTCTAGGCCCATAAAGGTGAAGTGTCATGTAGTCGACGTTCACACGACACCACTAGAAGAATAGCACCACAACTTAAATATCAAACCATTAAATATTACTCAACATAATTCCACTACTAACAGCGTGACTTCTCCCATGTCCTCAAGAACTAATCGAACTACTCACGAGACATCATATGGATCATGATCAGAGGTGATATAATGATGGATAACGATCTGAACATATACTTTAATTCACCGATAAAACTCAATAGCATCAACCACAAGGAGTAATTAACACCGGGAGAGTTTCCCCTATGAACTAAACAAAGTATAGCCCTAGATGTTACAGCGGAACGAGATGGTGCAGCGGTGATGGTGGTGATGGCGGTGGAGATGATGATGATGATGATCCCGATGAAGTCCAGCGCGATGACGATGAGGATGGCGATGATCTCCCCCTCCGGGAAGGAATTTCCCCGGCAGATTTCTCCCTGCCGGAGAGCTTTTTCTCTCTCTGTTGTTTCCGCCTCGTGGAGGCGGCGGAATATTTTCTCACGGACTCCCCGTGTCTTAGGGTTTCTGGGGGATGAAGTACGCGAAGGGGGAGCGCCTGAGGTGGGCCAGGGGCACCACACCTGGCTAGGGCGCGGCCAAGGTGGGCCCCGCGCCCAGGGGTGGTGTGGGCCCCTCCTGGCCCATCTCAGCCTCCCCTTTTGGCTTAGTCCATCTTCTGATAAAATAGGAACATCTGTCTTCTCGGAAATATTTTTAGTGCTCCAGAAATATAGTGCCTTGACGTTGCTTTTTCCAGCTGAAATCTGACTCCGGCAGTTAATTATCCAATGATCATCAAACATGCAAAATAAGACAAAATAACATAAGTAACTCCTCTTAATATGAAATATATCATTGAATAACAGTAAATTATGCTATAAAATAGTGATGCAAAATGGACGTATCAGTATGGTAATTTACCGATTGTGCTTTCAGTATTTCAATCTCCATGTTGGTGGATTGATACGGGTGCTAATGTTCATGTATGTGCTGACATCTCTATGTTCACTTCTTATCAGGTCGCAGATTCAAGCGTCTTAATGGGAAATGGATCACATGCTTTCTGTTCGTGGTGTTGGCATGGTAGATCTGAAGTTTACTTCGGGGATGATCGTGCAGCTGAGGAACGTGCAGCATATCTCTACTATGAACAAGAATCTTGTTAGCGGCTCCCTTCTATGCAAGATGGGTTTAAATTAGTCTTGGAGTCCAATAAATTAGTTGTGTCAAAGTTTGGACAATTTATTGGTAAAGGGTATGAGTGCGGAGGCTTGTTCCGCTTTTCATTATCGAATTTTTGTAATAAGTCAGTAAACCATATTTGTGGCTGTGTGGATTCAGATGCTAATGTTTGACACTCTCGTTTATGTCATGTTAATTTTGGTTTAATGAGTAGACTTTCCAGTTTTAGTTTAATTCCTACTTTCACCATTGCCAAAGGTTCTAAGTGCCATAGCTGTGTGCAATCTAAGCAACCTCGAAAGCCTCACAAGGCAGCCGAGGAGAGAAACTTGGCACCTCTAGAATTCATACATTCGGATCTATGTGAGATGAATGACGTGTTGACAAAAGGTGATAAGAGATATTTCATGACTTTAATCGATGATGCTACTAGGTTCTGTTATGTATATTTGTTGCACACTAAAGATGAAGCTTTAGACTACTTTAAAATCTATAAAGCTGAAGTAGAAAATCAATTAGAGAGAAAGATCAAACGTCTTAGGTCAGATCGTGGTGGCGAGTATTTCTCCAATGTATTTGATGAATTCTGTGAGGAACATGGTATTATTCATGAGAGGACGCCTCCCTATTCACCCCAATCAAACGGGGTTGCCGAGAGGAAAAACCGCACGCTGACCGACTTGGTGAACGCCATGTTGGACACTGCTGGTTTATCTAAGGCATGGTGGGGGGAGGCTTTGTTGACTTCGTGTCATGTCCTGAATAGAGTTCCTAACAAGGATAAAGAGAAGACACCTTATGAGGAGTGGTCTGGGAGAAAACCATCACTTTCTTATTTTCGTACTTGGGGATGTTTGGCGAAAGTCAATGTTCCAATTCCTAAGAAACGAAAACTTGGACTGAAGACAGTGGATTGTGTCTTTCTAGTTATGCTCAGCGGAGCATTTGCTATAGATTTTTAGTGGTTAAATCTGAGATACCTGATATGCATGTTGATACTATTTTGGAATCTCGTGATGCAACATTTTTTGAGAACACATTTCCTATGAAGGATATGCATAGCATTGCTAGAATTTCTTCTGATATATTTGCTGAACCTAGTACATCTGTTGATCATTCTGAACAACCACTTGTTGAGGAAGTCCTTGAGAAGGATGACAGTGAATCAGCTCCCAAGAGGAGCAAGAGACAGAGGACTGAAAAATCATTTGGTGATGATTTTATTGTGTACCTTGTGGACAATAATCCCACGTCCATTGCAGAGACATTTGCATCTCCTGATGCTGATGACTGGAAAGAAGCTGCCCATAATGAGATGGACTCGATTCTTTCTAATGGAACTTGGGAATTATCTGAACGACCCTACGGCTGCAAACCTGTGGGTTGTAAGTGGGTGTTCAAGAAAAAGCTAAGGCCTGATGGTACTATTGAGAAGTACAAGGCACGGCTTGTAGCCAAGGGCTACACCCAGCGCGAAGGCGAAGATTACTTTGACACCTATTCGCCTGTTGCTAGACTCACCACCATTCGAGTACTACTTTCCCTGGCTGCCTCCTATGGTCTTATCGTTCATCAAATGGACGTAAAGACAGCTTTCCTTAACGGAGAGTTGGAAGAGGAAATCTATATGGATCAGCCTGATGGGTTTGTAGTAAAGGTGAAGAGAGAAAGATGTGCAAATTGTTAAAATCTTTGTATGGGCTGAAACAAGCACCTAAGCAATGGCATGACAAGTTTGACAGCACTCTTACGTCTGCAGGCTTTGCCATTAATGAGGCTGACAGGTGTGTGTATTATCGCCATGGTGGGGGCGATAGTGTTATATTATGCTAGTATGTTGATGACATACATATTTTCGGTACAAGCATGATAGTGATAAATGAGGTCAAGTCTTTCCTGTCAAAGAGCTTTGATATGAAAGATCTGAGACAAGCTGATGTGATCCTGAACATTAAGCTGATTAGGGATGAGAGTGGGATTACGTTAACGCAATCACACTATGTTGAGAAGGTCTTGAGACGCTTCGGTTGTATAGACAACAAGCCTTCTCCAACACCCTATGATCCCAGTGTGACACTCAGAAAGAACAAAAAGGAAACGAGAGATCAATTAAGATATTCTCAAGTGATCGGTTCACTCATGTACCTTGCGAGCGCGACGAGACTTGACATCTCTTTTGCTGTGAGCAAGTTGAGCAGGTTCATGTCTAACCCGGGTATTGATCATTGGCATGCACTTGAAAGGGTCATGCGCTATCTGAACGGTACAATGAGTTATGGGATTCACTATTTAGGGCATCCTCCGGTGCTTGAGGGATATTGTGATGCGAACTGGATCTCAGATGTTGATGAGCTCTACGCCACAAGTGGATATGCATTTATTCTTGGAGGTGGCGTAGTGTCATGGAGGTCTTGCAAATAGACCATTTTGACGAGGTCAACCATGGAAGCAGAACTTACTGCTTTAGATACAGCTTCTGTTGAGGCAGAATGGCTGCGTGAGCTCTTGATGGACTTGCCGGTGGTTGAGAAACCATTACCGGCCATCCTTATGAACTGTGACAACCAAACGGTTATCATGAAAGTGAACAGTGCTAAGGATAACGCGAAGTCATCAAGACACGTCAAAAGACGCTTGAAGTCAGTCAGGAAAATGAGAAACTCCGGAGTAATAACTGTTAGTTATATTCAAACAGACAAAAACCTGGCAGATCCCTTTACGAAGGGACTATCACGTAATGTGATAGATAGTGCATCGAGTGAGATGGGGTTGAGACCCGTGAGCGTTACACCATAGTGGTAACCCAACCTATGTGATCAGAGATCCCGTGAATTAGGACCTGGGAAGAACAAGCTAGTGGTTTAACAGAGGAGAGTTATTTTATAACCCTCTCCGTGGGAAGATGCATAACTCTCACATTCTGTAAGGCAGGTTGGCAATATGTCTTAATGTGTTTCTGTTGGCTATTCGTAGTAAAGGTGCTATCCTACAGAGCGATCTTGAAAGAACACACCTATATGAGTCCGACTGTTAAACGTCGCAGTCTATGAGATTTGGGTGATCTCTAGTAAGCTCATGAAGAGACCAGGGAGTATGACGCATATACTCCACCCGCGGGGTAGGCTACTGGCAGCCACGTACTGGTTATGATTTTGAGTGAAGTCTATTGGCACCAAACTTGCAATTCAAGATTCGTCCATTGTTCAAGTTGCTGGTAGATGTAGCTTGAAGCTCTAGGCGGAAGTTCAACTTAACAGTCTCTGCTGAAACACTGGTATATAAATAAGAAACGAGGTTTGACAAAATCTCTAAATGGGAATTTGAGATCTGGTGGGGGATTGTTAGAATTTGGTCCCATTTGGGCAGCCCAATAAGCAATTCTGAAAATCTCAAATTGGCCCATGTGCATGGTAGAATTTTGGAGGTGCAATGTGGTGCTAAAGTTTAGTCCCACATTGCTAGTTGGAGGAGACAAACACCACCTTATAAGGTGGAGTGTTGTGACACTTGGTGTGCTAGTTGAGAACAGAAGGCTCTCTCCCGCGCACTCCTCCCCCTCCTCCGCCGCCGTCCGTCCGTCTCGTCACGACACGCCGCGGGTTGCGGGAATGAGCCGATGCCTATATTTTGCTGTTCAGGAAAATCGAGTCGCTAGCGTACTTAGCCAGTTCGGGTCGCTCCCGGATCGTGGGCTGCTGCACCGACTCGAACGTGTGCGACGTGGCCGGCCCACGTTGTACCCGTTAGGGTTTCCCGAACCGCACTATATATTGTCGTGCACTGCGTGCGTCGTCACACACACCCGAACCAATCTAGGTTTTGCAAATCTCGTGCCTTGCGCCGCCACCGTAGTCTACTCCATCTCGTGCACCGGCGAACGGGACAGCAGGTCTCCGGAACCACTTGTCCTTGTGATCCTGTACGGGAGAGGGCGAATAAGGTTTTTGGGAAGCGCCCGCGCGATTGCTTTCAAGTTCTTCATCACGGCTCGACTTCCTGGACGATCTCCGGGTCCGCGGGCGACTCGTTTCCAACGTCGTCTTCTTCGAGCTGCTACCGTCGCCGCTCAAGCTGCTGCCGTCGCTGCTCCAACGACTACTTCATCTACAATTGTTCGATACGTTCGTCACGTTCCGATGGCTGTGTTCGTAGATGTCTTGCTGCTGTTCATGTTAATTAATACGTCTAGTATTTTCAAGATTAACATGTTAGTAGCTCTTGCGATCATGCTAGAATTAATCATGAAAATTATGACTAATATTCCAACACGACACACGATGAAGAGGCCACAGAGATTTGACTTTGTTTTGAGTAAGAAATAACATACGGAGTACAATCCAAGCTCATCGCAAGCCATGTGGGTATCGTCACCCTAGGATACGTGAAACCAAAAGCGAGAAAGAAAGCATACCTCAATGCAAAGATCGACGTCAATCCACGCTGGAGTGGTGCAAAATCTAGCAAAAGGCAGAAGAAAGAAAAAAATAAACGAGGAGCAAAAGGGTACCACCATTCGACCGTTAATCCACGCACACTTCCGGGTTCCGGCACTGCCGACTTGGGCGTCAGTCACCAGTTTTACGAACCGGAAAGCGCCAGCCAGACGCGATAATAAAGCGAGAACGCAGCACAGTGGCGCCGCATCGGCGCTCGCATGCCACGCCATGCCGCGCCAAAGCAGGACAGCGCGGCCCAGAGCGAGCAGCCGCTCTGCACGAGCCGCACAGGACGACGAGCCATCACCGCTTCTTCGGCGAAAGAAAAATAAAGCCGTTGGCATGCGGACACGGCTGCCCCAAGAGACACTGCTGCGGCCTGCTCCCAGCTGCACGGTCGCACACCATGTGTCCAGACGATCCAGTGAAGACTGAGATGAGAAATGAGAAAGGAAAAAAAAAGTGGAGGGAACGAACGGCTCGATGTGCGGCCGGTGGCTGGCTCGGTGCTCGGTGTTAAAAAGGGCCGCACCGTGGAGCTCGACCGCACTGCACACCACTCCAGACCACGCCGACTAGCTTCCTCCTCCTTCTCCCCCCTTCTCGGTTGGCGGCCGCTACTTGCTGCTTCTCCGGAGAGCTCGAGCTCCCACTCCTGCTGCTGCCATGGCGGTGCCTCTGCTGCTCATGCTCCTGCTCGCCATGTTCGCTGGCTCAGGTAAGAGCATGCACCAAATCCCCCCATGTTTGTTCACAGCGAAAACAGCGCTGCGTAGACGCCGCTTAGATTGAGCTCCCGGTTTCTCTTTGCATCTTTAGATTCTTGATGACGAATGTCCTTGTCAAACCTAACTGTCTTTCCTTGTATGCTCTTCAAGTCTATCGGCTCTAGTCTAGACCACAAGCTAGGAGTGTTCTTGCTATTTCTGGCTCGGTTTCCCCCATTCTTGGCGCATACAAGTATACACGTCAAATAACCAAGATTACAGTTTCACGGCCGGTCGATTTGAGCTAACCAGTGTGCTACCCTTCGTGGCGGCCAGATGCGGCCTTCTGCGTGTGCAAGAACGACGCCAACCCGGTGCTGATGCAGAAGGCCATCGACTACGCCTGCGGCAAGGGCGCCGACTGCCCCCAGATCGCGCCGGGCGGGGCCTGCGCCAACCCGCAGTCCGTCGTCGCCCACTGCTCATACGCCTGCAACAGTTACTTCCAGAAGAACGCCGGCATCGGGGCCACCTGCGACTTCGGCGGCGTCGCCACCCTCACCGGCGCTGACCCCAGCGTCGGATCCTGCAAGTACCCCGCCGGAGCCAGGTAAACCAAACCCGCCACATGCCTCGCCTTCCTCCACCGAACATGCTCAAGTTTGTTTAAAAGATTATTATGGCTGTTGAATATTCATGATTTGGGTACTTGAATCTGGGAACTAGAGTATCTTAAGCAAGATGCAGTATGAGGTTCTGACTGTCACTGACTGGTGTCGTGGGTCATTTGTCGTAGTTTACTTAGATTATTACTCTGCAGTTACACGAGCACGCACGGCCGTACATAGAACATTGTTTTTTAGCTCACCGAGGCTTTCATTCAGGGTTTATGCTTATTCCAAAGTAGTGTTAGCGAAGTGCAGGAACTCGTGTGCCATGCTTCAGTCCACACCGCAGAGTTATTCTGAATAATCATTAGCAAAAGCTGTCAAAGTATATTCGTCGAATATATGCTGTTGCTGTGCCCACTATTGCTCGACGAATATTGGAGTACAGCTGCATCGTGATAACATTTTGCATCTTTAGAAACAACAAAGTAGTAGTACCAGAAGTCGACTCAAGATGATGGGTGTTCTAGCCTAATACAGCTTGAGTTCTTGCTTTGCCCGCCCATGTGAAATAGAACGAGTTCTTGCTTTGCCTGCCCATGTGAAATAGAACGTGTCTGAATCGGATCTTTCTAGTCCGAGCTTTAAAGGAACCTCTTTTCCGATTGAACGCAGCTGGCCGGCCGACGTGCCGCCCGTTCAAAGTACATTGAACTTGAGCAAGCACGTCGGCATCATTTTATCTGAGACTCGAAGCACTTTCCCCTATCTAAGCATGCATTGTTGAAGATTATGAATGTCAAATGTTCTCCTGTGTAGTATCTGAACCTATTGTCCATTCTGTTTCTTTGTGCAGCGGCGTCGGCACAGGGACCGGAGTCGGGACCGGCACCGGCACCGGATTGGGCACCGGAACAACCCCCGGCGCCGGCACGGGCACGGGCATGGGCACAGGAGCAGGCACCGGAGCTGGCACTGGCGCAGGAGGCATGGGGGGCACTGGCACCGTGCTCGCTCCGCCCGGCTCGACGGCCACCGGGATGCCGGGAAGCCCCTTCGGCAGCGGCGCGTACGGCCCGTCGGGCAACAGCATGAGCCCCGACTACAGCCACGCCGTCGGTCGCCACGTAGCCACCGCCGGCGTCCTCGTGGCAGCAGCCGCTCCGCTCCTCCTCCGCTTTGTCTGATCGTGTCGACTACACGTGCACACTCACGCTGGCGTCGGCTGGTTGGCGTGCAGAAAGGGAGGCGCCACGGTGGCGTCGCCGGATTCGGTGGGCACACTGCCGCGATGATGCTCTGGCGTTTGGTCCGGCGTGCCTTTCCGGCCTTGGCCTTTTGATCGTTCGATCGGGTAGCAGTACAGTACGTACTAGTAGTTGTCTATTAAACTGACATCTATCTTCTTCCTCGTCGTGCCGGTGGCCACCACCACGCCATGTGCATGGTGTTTGTACCGGAGCGGGAGTCCTTGGTAGGAGATGAGATCTAGGGATTCTTTCTTTCTCGTAGCGGTGGTGTTCTGAGACATAATATAATCACGTTGCCTTGTTCCATCTGTCTGTAGCTTTGCTGTGTTGGTGGCCATTTTATCTCAAGGTCCATTAAACTTGCTGGAATGCTGGTCACGGACGGCATGGTCAGCCGTACGTCGGTGTTTCATGGTCTCGTTGCCGGCATGCCGGTCACGTTCGGCATCATCAGCCGTACGTCGGTGTGCTGTGGTGCCGCTGTGCGCTGTACAATGGAGTTTTGGGACGCACATGCGTGGATCTTGGACGGATGTCCGGCCGAATGGGAAAAATCTGGGCCGATCGATGCTCGTGCTGAGCAGAGTCCACTTTGATCTCTTTGTCTGGGGGTTGCCGCGCGGCATCTGGAGCGGAACACGCCGACACCGGCACACGAGACCACGATACGGTGTCTGATCTCCTTGGGAGCCGCGCTAAGGACGGACGGGACCAGCGGCGGCCAGGTGCGCGGACGCCATTGGAACTTGGAAGCGCCGGGCCGGTGGTTGTCCCTCACCTTGGCGTGTGCGTCTGCAAAGTTCGTGTCTTCCGGTGGTCTCGCCCATTTTCGGTTTAACGGAAGGATTAGTTTTACCCTCAATTTTTTTAGATTGGAGCCTGAACAAGTAATTGGTCCTCGTTTTGCCGTGAAGGCAACCAACTTTTCAGTAGCAGACGACGCCGATTTAATCCCCATCTCAGCCGCAACCCGCTCGTCGCCGACCATGTCGACGAGGAGCACTTCCCGGTTGATCGTCCACCCGCCACCACCCCGAGTCCTGCCGGCCTTGCGCGCTGCGCAGAGCGTGGCCGGCACAATGTGCACGAACGAGATCGCGATTGTAGACACCGTGGTGTGGCTGCCCTGCGCGCACTGGAACCATGCCGACCGCATCTCGCTATGGGTCGGGATCCGGAGCACCTACCCGATGTGCCGCGTCGAGCTGCCGCCCAGGGAGGAAGACCCCGGCGAGGAAGGTGGTGTCACAAACGAGAAGCCCCGACACGAAGCCCGGACCATCGTCGCCGTCGGCACCCTCCGTGCGGCGGAACGCGTCGTACGGGCTCCTCGGCGTTCAGAGTCAACGCGAGCAAAACCGCCCAATTTTTCCAAGGGTGATTTAGATGGTATTGAGGATTTGAGGGTTCAGTTCATACCAATTATTGGTTCAGGAAGATTTTGCTCCAATCTAAGAATACTTGAATGATTTTCTTTTGAGAGGAAGAATACTTTTTTTTTAGAATCAAGAGAGGAAGAATACTTGAATGATGGTCTCGGACTCTGACGCGTTTGGGGCCGGTGCGTGGTGGATTTGGGCCTAGCTGCCTGTGGTAAGCCGCTGTGAGATGCCGTATGCAGTTTGGCCTGCTATATGCTCCGTGCGTTCGCAAGCCCATATTGGAGTTGTCGCGACGGTTATTGTAGGGGAAATTGTTCAATATCGCGCGGGCGATTCCTAACCAGGAATGGCCCGCGGCTGACCTGCACGCACTGACAGCTCACTAGGCCCATCTTGATAGAGCGACCGAATAGACTGCAGTCGTTCGTGCACCATCCTAAAAAAAGGTCATGCAGTTTCCTGCACCTTAGTTTGCATGGATTCACACCATGTTGCTCTCCACCATGTTGCTATTATTTCTAAATAAATTGAACTATTTTTATGTTTCACATTATAGAACATCAAATTCATAAAAAGTATGTATACCTTAAATCATAGATAGAGTTGAGGGAAAAGAACCCAATAACACTACCCCTTTACTCTGCAACAATGGCGCACTCGAAGACCCCTTCGACGCAATTGGAGTGGGGTGGCGGTGCCTAGGCCAAACGGTATGTGACCCAAACACACACACAAAGGGAGAGAGAGAGAGATAGAGATTGGTTTTATATGTTAAAGATGGAGCATATACATAATTTTCAAAGTAATTTTATTGAAATAATCATTTTACCAGTAATAATTAGCAATTATCTATGTACAACCTTACTCAACTAAAAACATATTTGGAATAATATTCCCTTTGGTTACCGGTTTTACTGCTACATTTCAATCTCTCACATTTGCACACTTCTTTAATGGAAATTTTAATATCCAAAGGATGCACCCATTCAAATGACTGTGGAAAATTTCTGAAAGATAATAGGCCAACGTTGAGACGTATAATAGCTTAACTTCCTTTTTTTGTGAGGCAAAATACACATATGATTTAGTTGTGTGCTAAATATAATGTATCTTCTACACCACATTTATTTTTACGGAATATATATTAGTAGATCGGAAGGTGGGTCAACTTAGTATGGCACTATCGATATATGATTACTATATCTTGTTTGTTGACACATGTAACTAATTCTGGAATTTTTTTTGGAATAAGAGCTTGAGTTCAACAAATTTGGTTGAATTGTCAACATTTTCAATTAAGTATAATGAATGAATATTACTATTTATATTGAACACGTTTACCTTTTAATTGACCTTTTGTAACACGCACCATTTTACCATTCCAAGAAAGTTTAACCATATGATTTTGTAGATAATTAGATGTTTCTTTTTATTATATAATATTTCATTCACTTTCAGTATATTAGAGCGATATCACATTTCCAATTGGGACTATGTTTGTTTTCGAAAAATAAAAAGTTGAGAAGTGAATTTTAAAAAACTTAATCACATGTGTACGTACATTCATTTTAAATTTGTGCCCTTACGTCTATAGTGTATTGATACTCTTTTTCCATTTTACCATCCTTGAATGTTTTGGAAGTCCTGAGCATTTCGGCCTAAATAAAAATTTAGTGATCACATATATCTTTTGACTTTAATGTGTAGAATAGTCTAGAGTGTGCGGTGTATGGTTTGTCTATTATCCGCCAATAATTCTTGTTTTTCTTAAATTATCGTAAGGTAAATATTTAATTTAAGGAATACTGATACACGATCAATTTTTTCTTGTTCGCGTCCACAAGGACTTGAGATTGAGATGCTAAGTTGTACATTCGCTCCTCTGACCAAGTGAGCTAGTCTCGTACAACACATGCATGCTCCTTCTTACATAGTACGACACAGTATCATTTTAAATACTAGGAAGAATGTAGAACACAATCTATGGTAGTTATAAATTGTGCATCTAGATTTTTTTAGCAATGCTGCGTCAATCTAGGAGCATAAAACATAAAAATGATGGATAATACGGCGAAGAGTAGTAATTATATTTTGACGCATAAACACTAGTAGGATTTTTCTCACGAAAAGGAGGGTAGCTCCCCGGTTGACGCACACAACCAGTCATTATTTTAAAGTATTATTCATTACAAGCAAAATGCATTCCAAAACGTAAACCAAAAGCCTCAATTATAAAAATTACAACAGCACTTATGCATTGTTAATCCTCTTATTAGGCCGCCAATGAAGATGAAACATGGAATACAATCATACCTGTGCATTTCACACCACAAGCCACCTTAATGTAAGATAATCAATTCAATCCTACCCATCCAGGCCCGGTGTCCGTGGGTGCCCAAACCCTTGGAGTAATTTGCTGCCTTTGGGACTCGTTGCCCTGGTGTACAAGGTCCTTGGGACGCTTCTGGTGGTTAGCATGTGAAGGAACATACAGTAGGAGCTAGGTAGCTTTTGTAACGACATTTGTACGTACCTTGTGTTTGATGCCCTTTTTTTTTGAACGAGAGGGGTATAAACCTGCGTACAATCAGAGGATACAAACAGAAAGAACAAACGCAGATTCATACAAAAAGTGCTCAGCACAAAGCACTACAGCAGCGAAGAACTGCTGAACGCCAAAGCTCCTCTACGCCGACGATCACCGGAGAAAGAAAGCAAACCTCGAACCGCCTGGAAGAAGGAGGACCTCCAACATTGAAGAAGACCGCATGATCCACTCGCCGCAAGCGACGAGATCTTGACGATGAACAAGCACGGCCAAGCCGCCCCCACAACCAGCTCCAACACCACCTGCCGCCGGGGCAGCCAAGCCGTGCCAGAACCACCACCACGCGCCCACCTTCCCAGCGCCAGTGCCGAGCACCAAACCTCTCCGCTCCGGAACTCCACCTCCAGAAGACTCCACCCCTCGCCACCACGGCCGGCCGGAGAAGCCACGAAGAGACAGAAACCAGAGGAACCATCAAAAGCAAGCGCGTCACCCCGGCAGCTTCACTCTGCCAGCAGCACCAACTCCTATACAGGGCCCAGAACCTCCCGACGCCGAAGGCCGCACCGCCAGGCCGGCGAGGAACAGGCACAAAATCCAACGCATGGTGGCCGCTGCCGAAACGACCGCCATGACCGGACAACGAGCATCCAGCACCACCGCCAGTCCTCGCCAAGGAGAGCACCAGCAGAAGGACCAGAGCAAGCTTATTCGTCGTCGCCTTCTCCGCCATCGACAGCAGAGGAGACCCGCACGAAACCTAGGCTACCTAGCTACCCTAACTAGAAGCAGACAGATCTCGCCGGTGATTCGACCCCCCCCCCCCCCGCCAGCAAGCCGACGGGAAGGAGGAGGGCGGCGGAATCGCCGGCGGAACACGGGATCACCCTCCGGTCGCCTCTCTAGTTTACTGTAGAAGGGGAACAGGGAGGGGATAAGGCTTTGTGTTTGATGCCCTTTGAGGCGAAAACACGCTGCAAAGGTGCCCGTCCTTGTCGCCGTCCCGCCCTTTGCTTGTGCGGTGGTTCTGTTCGGCGATGTACGCGCGCGGCGGGCATCGATCCATCTTCATCCGCTGATTGCTGATGCCGATTTGCTGTCGTACGTACATCTGTGCCAAAGAACGATCTTCTTCCTCTCGCGGGCCCGATCTCGTCGGGGCTCCACGAACCGGCGTATGTTGCTTCGTTCTCGCAAAGCTGCGCCGGTGTACGCTTTCTCTTGGAATAACGGAGCAAAGGGCGTCGCGACAAGCGCTACGAAACAGGCGTCGGCCGGCCGTACGTGGCCGTTGCTGGCCGCGAGCTTTTGCCGGCCGGTGTGCGCGTGCCAATGCATGCATGCGGATGTAGATCCATGCGGACGCGCGGCAGGAAAGGGTCGCCATCGTTCGATCTCGTCTAGACATGAACCACAGGAACCTAAGTACTTTTCAGATTACGTATGTACTAGTATACATCCTACTCCGGATCAGCAGCTGATTACAGTAACATATTCTCCTAGTAAAATGTAAAAAAGTTTTACTGTGAACAATTAAATGATAGTGATTCTTTCTCTTTTAGTAACCTTTTAATACAATTTGGCATGTTCTTATCAGCGTACGTAAACAACTCTACGCCTCCGTGTATCTGGTGCACATTTACGCCGTTGAGATTCGCTGACTTTGCTCCTGCTGACTTTGAGTCACTTACGTGTAGGCCCCACACATGGTGGGCCCCATATGTAAGTGACTCAAAGTCAGGCAAAGTCAGCGAATTCGCGCCCACATTTACGTTCTACTCCGTCTATTCCATTGTTCTCACAACAAAAGGTGAGCTTGTTTTCAAATTCTTGCTCGCATATATAATCTTTATACAGAGAATGCAGTTTTGGTATGGAGAAAAACAAGGCGGCTGGGCCTGATGGTTTTAATGCAGATTTCTACCAGAGATTTTGGCATATTGTTCACAGGATTTATTTTCCCTAATGAATGACTTTTTCGACAACAAGATGAATATTGACAGGATCAATTATGGCATGATCACTTTGGTGCCGAAAAGGGTTGATGCAGATAAGATTCGAAAGTACAGGCCCATCTGTCTTTTGAATGTTGTCTTTAAAATCATAACCAAAATGATTGTGAATAGATTGAACCCTGTAGTTCCCAAGGTTACTAAAATCGCTCAAACGGCTTTTATTAAAAATAGATACATTATGGAAGGAGTGGCAATTTTACATGAAGTGCTCAATGATTTACATGTTAAAAAAGCTCCTGCGGTCCTTTTGAAGATAGACTTTGAGAAAGCTTTGATAAAATCAAATGGCCTTTCTTATTGCAAGTCCTTGAGATGAAAGGATTCCTTAGTAAATTTAATGATTTAATAATGAAAATAGTTTCTGGAGGGAAAGTTGGGGTGAAGGTGAATGGAGAATATGGGAGCTATTTCAATACTCATCAAGGACTGCGGCAGGGGGATCCTTTGTCCCCTTTACTTTTTGACCTTGCAGCAGATGTGTTAGCAATCATGTTAGATAGAGCAACGATGAATAAGGTGGTTACTGGCTTGTCTTGTCACCTGGTAGAGAAAGGGGTGTCGATACTGCAATATGCAGACGACACTATCCTGCTGCTACATGATAATTTAGAACAAGCCAGGAACCTCAAGTTTCTTCTTTGCCTCTTTGAGCAAATGTTGGGCTTAAAATAAACTTTCACAAAAGTGAAGTTCACTGTCTTGGCATGAATCAGAGTAGAAAGGAAAATTTTGGAGAGATCTTAACTTGTAAGGTGGGGTGTTTGCCAATGAAATCCCGGGATCCCAACTGATGAGACTAGGTTGAATAACAGTGAGTGGGATCCCTTAGGGGATGAATGAATGAAAAAACTTGGTTGCTGGGATGGTAAAAATATCTCGATTGGAGGGAGATCTCTGTTGATTAACACTTCTCTCTCCAGTACTTTACTTTACATGTCTTCTTTTTATAGGATCCCTGTTGGGCCTTGGAAAAAGTTTGCCAAAATTAGGTCGAGTTTTCTGTGGAGTAACTTCCTGGAAAAAAAAAGAAATATCATTTAGTTAAGTGGAAAACGGTTTGCCTCCCAAAAGAACAAGGGGATTTGGGGACCATGATCTAGAAATTATGAACGTTGTGAAGGGGTTCGTGTGCAGAAAACAAAAAAATTCTAACAACGATAACCGAAATAGCCAAGATCTATTTCTATGCAGATATAAAGTAATGGAGGGAACAATGTTCATACCTTTGAAGACCGTAAGCGTCGACGATCAAAATATATGTTTCGATGACGAAGCATGATGAAGACGTACGGTGATGCCGGCCTCAAGGTCATGTAGTCGTACTGGCGACCAGTGCCGCAACTGCAGCACCTCGTAGCTCTACACACGAACGTGTAGACGACGACTCCGGACTACGGTCCAGCGAAGCAGCGGAAGTTGGAGACTTGGACCGAAGAACCGATAGCACGACGGTGTGCGTATGGTGGAGAAAACCTCAACCTATGCGCAACTCCAATTGCGGAGTCACGCCCAAAGGTGTGTGAGAGAGAGAGAATTGGGCTGAATTTCTGATGACGTGAAACACACGTTCGTTGGGAGACCCCAAGAGGAAGGTATGATGTAGTCAGCAGCAAGTTTTCCCTCAGAAAGAAACCAAGGTTATCGAACCAGTAGGAGCAGCAACTCTTCAGAAGGTTGTCAACGGCGCCAGAAAAATAGCTTCAGGGAGTCTGGACTGTTGACGTGGAATCTGCACACAACACAATCAAACTACTTTGCCCCAACGAAACAGTGAGGTTGTCAATCTCACTGGCTTGCTGAAAACAAAGGATTAAACGTATGGTGTGGAAAATGAGTATTAAATTGCAGAGAATGAAAAAGGAACAGTTTGCAGTTTGTGGTTGTTTAATCAGTGTAAAAGAATGGACCGGGGTCCACAGTTCACTAGTGGTGTCTCTCCATAAAAGATAACTAACATGTTGGGTGAACAAATTACAGCTGGGCAATTGACGAATAGTGAGCGCATGACAATGCATATACATGACATGTTGACTACTATGATATTTAATTGGGCATTACGACATAATACATAGACCGTTATCCAACAGCATCTATGACTAATAATCCACCGCCGGGTTGTCATCCGAGTCCCCGTTGGTATTAAGTTGCAAGCAACGGATAATTGCATTAAGTAAAGTGCGTAATGTAAACAAACACATATGCCGTGGACATAGCATCGTTAGGTTATCCCTAGTGGCAACAGCACATCCACAACCTTAGAACTTTCTGTCACTGTCCCAGGTTAAACGGAGACATGAACCCACTATCTAGCATAAATACTCTCTCTTGGAGTTACAAGCATCTACTTGGCCAAAGCATCTACGAGTAACGGAAAGCATGCAAGATCTTAAATAACATATAAGATAGATTGATAATCAACTTGACATAATATTCAATATTCATCGGATCCCAGCAAACACAACATGTAGCATTACAATAATATGATCTTGATCATGTAGGGCAGCTCACAAGATCTAAACATGATGGCACAAAGTGGAGAGACAACCATCTAGCTACTGCTATGGACCCGTAGTCCAAGGATGAACTACTCACGCATCACTCCGGAGGCAGGCATGGCGATGTAGAAGCCTCCGGTGACGATTCCCCTCTCCGGCAGGGTGCCGGGAAGAGGTTCTGAACCCTCCCGAGCTAGGGTTGACGACGGCGGCGTCTCTGGATCTTTTCGTGGATATTTGCTCAGGTACTTAGGGTTTTCGCGTCGGGGGGAATAAGTAGGCGAAAGGGCGGCGGCTGCGGACCCCCGAGGGGCCCACACCACCCTAGGGCGCGGCAGAAGGGGGCCCGCGCCCTAGGTGCGTGTGGCCTCCTGGTGGCCCTCCTCTGCTGCTCCTTCGCTCCGTCAGGTGTGTTCTGGAAAAATAGGACCCCCGTGTAGTTTCGTCCAATTCCGAGAATATTTCCAGACTAGCTTTTCTGGAATACAAAAACAGCAGAAAACAGGAACTGGCACTTCGGCATCTTGTTAATAGGTTAGTCCCAAAAAATGTATAAAAGTGATATAAAGTAGATGCAAAACATGTAGCAATTGGTATAAAACAAGCATGGAACATCAAAAATTATAGATACGTTTGAGACGTATCAGCATCCCCAAGCTTAGTTCCTACTCGTCCTCGAGTAGGTAAACGATAAAAACAAAATAATTTTTGAGGTGACATGCTACTATCATAATCTTGATCATATAATATTGCAAGGCACATGTAAATGAATGAAGTGATCCAAGTCAATGGTCTATAATTTGCTACCAAATAGATAATGAGTAAACAATGAATCACACAAGCTAAACGTTTTCATGAATAGTACTTTCGAGACAAGCATCAAACAGTTTTGCATAAGTGTTAACTCATAAAGCAATAGTTTCTAATAAAAGGTATTTAATCAACACAAAGGAAGAATTTAGTTTCAGCATTTGCTTCAACTTTCAACATATTTATCTCATGGATATTGTCAACACAAAGTAGTATAACAAGTCCAATACATTGCATATAACGCATGTTGTAACAAAGTTGACACTAGTGTTTGCTTGTGGAAGACAGAAAGAATAGGAAAACTGACTCAACATAAAAGTAAAAGAAAGGCCCTTCGCAGAGGGAAGCAGGGATTAAATCATGTGCTAGAGCTTTTAGGTTTTTGAAAGCATATAGAGATTGCATAAAATATTTGATACTCCTCCCAACCTTGCTAACACAAGCCATGGCTAACCGAATCCTCGGGTGCCTTCCATCAATCACATACCATGGAGGAGTATCTATTTTTGAGAGGTGTTTGTTAATTGTCAACGAATGGTAGCGGGTGAGAACAGTATTCTACCTGTCGAACGGACTTTTAAGAGCGGCTCCCATGAAGGACGTTATTTCTACCAGCAAGGCAGATCATCCCTCTTTCTCTTTGGTTTACACACATTCAGGTATTTCACTGTTTGTCATTGCTTACTGATGAATCAGGGCAAAAGTGTGAAGAGAATTAATTGGTTAAAGTTGTAATTAATTGGGACTGGGCACCCCGTTGCCAGCTCTTTTTGCAAGTTATTGGATAAGCGGATGTATATGCCACTAGTCCAGGTGTAAAAGTCCACTCGACAAATAGAATAAAGAATAACCACACTAATTCCTCATGAGCTAGTAAACATTGACACAAAAAGGGAATAATAACATTTTGAATAATTTAAAGGTAGCACATGAAAAATTTACTTGGAGTGGCAAGGAAATACCACATATAGGTAGTTATGGTGGACACAAATGGCATGGATTTTGGCTCAAGGATTTGGATGCACGAGAAGCATTCCCTCTCAGTACAGAGTTTAGGCTAGCAAGGTTATGTAAGCAAACAAGAATATCAACCCGTACACCAAGTTTTATATGACAAACATATTGCAAACGTTATAAGACTTCATACCGTCTTCCTTGTTAACCAAACCCTGTTATTAGAAAATATCTAGACCTTAGAGGTACCACCGATGCAAACCAAATTTTCAACAAGCTTTACGGTAGTTCTTCACTAATAGGCTTAACTCATGATGCACAATTTAATCATGATCTACTTGTTAACTCAAAACAATTGACAAGCATCAAGTTATCCATTTTAGTGATCTACAAGATTAAGCAAGTTTTTCCTTATACCAATTACCACATGCAACATTTTCTGAACCAACCAAACACCAATCAATTTATTTCATCAACTCTCCAAACAAATATAAGTGAAGCAAGAGAGTACTTTCTACAAAAGAAAGCTAATAGCTCTGACAAGAGATACATGAAAACAAGAGCTAAAAGCTGAACAGCGCTAGATATGAATACTCAACAAATATAAGTGAAGAATAGGAGTATTCTCATGAAAAAGCGGAGCGTGTCTCTCTCCCAATCAAGAATGCTAGGGTCCAGTCAAGCTTTATTGAAAATAAAAGTGCAATACTGAAAATAAAAGCACACAGACGCTCCAAGAAAAGCACATATGATGTGAAAGAATTAAAATATAGTTTCACTAGAGATGACCTGATAATTTTGACGATGAAGAAGGGGATGCCTTGGGCATCCCCAAGCTTAGACGCTTGAGTCTTCTTGAAATATGCTGGGGAGATCCATGGGAGCCTCCCCAAGCTTAAGCTCTTCACTCTTCTTGATCCTATTATATCATCCTTCTCTCTTGACCCTTGAAAACTTCCGTCACACCAAACTCAAAGTAGATCTCATTAGAGGGTTAGTGCATAATCAAAAATCACATGTTCCATCCTTCTCTCTTGACCCTTGAAAACTTCCGTCACACCAAACTCAAAGTAGATCTCATTAGAGGGTTAGTGCATAATCAAAAATTCACATGTTCTATAAAGACGCAATATGATTTGTTACTTTAAACATTAGCTACAGCCACTGATGTTATGTGAAGCTCTTCCACCCAAAAAAGAATTTCACTCAACACTAGTAAAAGAGAGAATGCAAAAAATAAAAAGGCATAATCTGTCTAAAACAGAACAGTCCGCAAAGATGAATTTTTTCGGGGCACTTACGACGCTCAGATCGAGAAACTCTGAACTAATGAAAGTTTCAGACATTCATAAAGATTACGCACAAAAAATTTCAGATTTAATTAACAATCTGGTGATTTTAGGAATTTCGTACAGTGAACAGCAAAAATCTGTTTCTGCGCAGCAATCAAAATTAAGCATCATCTTAACATTAGAGGCTACTCTTGGCACAACAATGCGAGAAAATAAAGATACAAAGGAGTTGCTACAGAAGTAAACATCCTCCTTGACTAATACTGAAAATAAAAGATAATGGGTTGCCTCCCAAAAGCGCTTTCTTTTAATGCCTTTTAGCTTGGCTAGAAGATTTTAATGATGCTCTCATAAGAATAAGAGTTTAAAAAAACAAAAGAGAGCATCAAGAGGCAAATATCAAACGCATTTAAGTCTAACCCACTTCCTATGCAAAGGAATCTTGTAAAAAAATAAATTATTGAAGCATAAAGCAACTAGCATAGAAAGATGAAACAAATATAGCTTCAAAACTTTCAACATAAAGAGAGGTGTTTTAGTAACTTGAAAACTTTTACAACCATATTTTCCTCTCTCATAATAACTTTCAGTAGCATCATGAACAAACTCAATAATATAACTATCACATAAAGCATGCTTTTCATGATCTACAAACACATAATTTTTATTAAGCTAAAAACAGTAGGGTTATCAAACCCACTTTTGACAATAGCAGTATAATTAATATCATTAGGCAATATAGGACCATCATCAAGAGCATTATCATATATAACATTAGGGAGCACATTTTTACTTTCTGCAATTTCCTCTTTTACTTGAGTCAAGGAGGATGTTACTTCAAATTTATCAAAAAAGATATTTCATTAGAATCATGACATTCAACAATATAGCATTCTTCCTCCTTAGGTAGGCATGGAGGGTAATTATATAATGTAAGAGTTAAAGAGTTACTGTCATTAGAAGGTAGATCCTCCTTTTGTTCATCACTCTCTTCCTCTTTTTCATCAAATGAGCTTTCAGCTTCAGCAATTTCTTCTTCCATATTTTCCTGCAAGGCATTAGTCTCTTCTTTATGAGGAAAAATCCTCTTGATATGTTCAGTAATATAAGAATTTTCATCCTTATAGTTATCAAAACAATATTTAAGTATAGCAAGACTTTCAGATTTATAAGGGGCATCAATTTTATGCTCAAGATAAGAACTAATTTCAAGTGCACCCTTAAAGACAATAAATTCTTCCATCCTTTCTACCTCATAAGCATTATAGTAACCTTTAACATAAGAAGCTAAGGTTTCATTTTCATTACAAGCACATTGGAAAGGAAAGTGTTTAGACTTCCTATGACAATCAGATTCATTAAAGCAAAAAGATTTGCCAAATATATAGCATAAATTTCTAGCATATTCCTCTAGTTGATTTAACAATTTCCATAAGTACATCCCTTTTTGTGACAAGCGGTAATTCCTATAATATCTCCGTTCATCTTCCGTGGACCCACCTTGCCAACAAGATCTAGTTTCATAGAGATAAGCCATTGATAGCAAATAAACAACTAGACATAATAACAAACCGAAATAAACTAAATGCAAGAAACTAATTTTTTTGTGTTTTTGATAATTAAAAGCAAACAAGATAAAATAAAATAAACTAAGCAAGTCAAAAACAAAGTAAAGAAATTGGAAGCGTGAAACTCCCCTTGCAGAAGACTGCTGTATCCCCGGCAACGGCGCCAGAAAAATAGCTTGATGACGTGAAACACACGTTCGTTGGGAGACCCCAAGAGGAAGGTATGATGTAGTCAGCAGCAAGTTTTCCCTCAGAAAGAAACCAAGGTTATCGAACCAGTAGGAGCAGCAACTCTTCAGAAGGTTGTCAACGGCGCCAGAAAAATAGCTATTGCAGGGAGTCTGGACTGTTGACGTGGAATCTGCACACAACACAATCAAACTACTTTGCCCCAACGAAACAGTGAGGTTGTCAATCTCACTGGCTTGCTGAAAACAAAGGATTAAACGTATGGTGTGGAAAATGAGTATTAAATTGCAGAGAATGAAAAAGGAACAGTTTGCGGTTTGTGGTTGTTTAATCAGTGTAAAAGAATGGACCGGGGTCCACAGTTCACTAGTGGTGTCTCTCCATAAAAGATAACTAACATGTTGGGTGAACAAATTACTGCTGGGCAATTGACGAATAGTGAGCGCATGACAATGCATATACATGACATGTTGACTACTATGATATTTAATTGGGCATTACGACATAATACATAGACCGTTATCCAACAGCATCTATGACTAATAATCCACCGCCGGGTTGTCATCCGAGTCCCCCGTTGGTATTAAGTTGCAAGCAACGGATAAATGCATTAAGTAAAGTGCGTAATGTAAACAAACACATATGTCCGTGGACATAGCATCGTTAGGTTATCCCTAGTGGCAACAGCACATCCACAACCTTAGAACTTTCTGTCACTGTCCCAGGTTAAACGGAGACATGAACCCACTATCTAGCATAAATACTCTCTCTTGGAGTTACAAGCATCTACTTGGCCAAAGCATCTACGAGTAACGGAAAGCATGCAAGATCTTAAATAACATATAAGATAGATTGATAATCAACTTGACATAATATTCAATATTCATCGGATCCCAGCAAACACAACATGTAGCATTACAATAATATGATCTTGATCATATAGGGCAGCTCACAAGATCTAAACATGATGGCACAAAGTGGAGAGACAACCATCTAGCTACTGCTATGGACCCGTAGTCCAAGGATGAACTACTCACGCATCACTCCGGAGGCAGGCATGGCAATGTAGAAGCCTCCGGTGACGATTCCCTCTCCGGCAGGGTGCCGGGAAGAGGTTCTGAACCCTCCCGAGCTAGGGTTGACGACGGCGGCGTCTCTGGATCTTTTCGTGGATATTTGCTCAGGTACTTAGGATTTTCGCGTCGAGGGGAATAAGTAGGCGAAAGGGCGGAGGCTGCGGACCCCCGAGGGGCCCACACCACCCTAGGGCGCGACAGAAGGGGGGCCCGCGCCCTAGGTGCGTGTGGCCTCCTGGTGGCCCTCCTCTGCTGCTCCTTCGCTCCGTCAGGTGTGTTCTGGAAAAATAGGGACCCCCGTGTAGTTTCGTCCAAGTCCGAGAATATTTCCAGACTAGCTTTTCTGGAATACAAAAACAGCAGAAAACAGGAACTGGCACTTCGGCATCTTGTTAATAGGTTAGTCCCAAAAAAAATGTATAAAAGTGACATAAAGTAGATACAAATACATAGCAATTGGTATAAAACAAGCATGGAACATCAAAAATTATAGATACGTTTGAGACGTATCAGCATCCCCAAGCTTAGTTCCTACTCGTCCTCGAGTAGGTAAACGATAAAAACAAAATAATTTTTGAGGTGACATGCTACTATCATAATCTTGATCATATAACGTTGCAAGGCACATGTAAATGAATGAAGTGATCCAAGTCAATGGTCTATAATTTGCTACCAAATAGATAATGAGTAAACAATGAATCACACAAGCTAAACATTTTCATGAATAGTACTTTCGAGACAAGCATCAAACAGTTTTGCATAAGTGTTAACTCATAAAGCAATAGTTTCTAATAAAAGGTATTTAATCAACACAAAGGAAGAATTTAGTTTCAGCATTTGCTTCAACTTTCAACATATTTATCACATGGATATTGTCAACACAAAGTAGTATAACAAGTCCAATACATTGCATATAACGCATGTTGCAACAAAGTTGACACTAGTGTTTGCTTGTGAAAGTCAGAAAGAATAGGAAAACTGACTCAACATAAAAGTAAAAGAAAGGCCCTTCGCAGAGGGAAGCAGGGATTAAATCATGTGCTAGAGCTTTTAGGTTTTTGAAAGCATATAGAGATTGCATAAAATATTTGATACTCCTCCCAACCTTGCTAACACAAGCCATGGCTAACCGAATCCTCGGGTGCCTTCCATCAATCACATACCATGGAGGAGTATCTATTTTTGAGAGGTGTTTCTTAATTGTCAACGAATGGTAGCGGGTGAGAAAAGTTGGCCCCATGTGGCCCACCAAGGCCGGCCGGCTCCCTCCCCTCTTTGGGGTGCGGCTCCCCCCATGGGCCTTCCCTTCTCTTTGGTGTCAAATCAAACCTAACCGTCGTCTACCCATAAGTGCGCCACCCTATGGTTCGGGATCACTCCAGACATGATCGAGACACTTCTCCGATCAATGACCATCAGCGGGGTCTGGAAACCCATGATGATCCCTGTGCGTCCTGATGTCTACGCACGCTTCTATTCTTGTAGACCGTGTTGGGCCTCCAAGTGCAGAGGTTTGTAGAACAGCAGCAAGTTTCCCTCAAGTGAATCACCCAAGGTTTATCGAACTCAGGGAGGTAGAGGTCAAAGATATCCCTCTCAAGCAACCCTGCAATTAAGATACAAGAAGTCTCTTGTGTCCCCAACACACCCAATACACTTGTCAGGTGTATAGGTGCACTAGTTCGGCGAAGAGATAGTGAAATACAAGTAATATGGATTATTATAAGTGGTAATTGCAATCTGAAATAAAAATGGAAGCAAGCAAACATGTAGCAGAACTGGTTGTAAACGGTGTTTCAATGCTTAGAAACAAGGCCTAGGGATCATACTTTCACTAGTGGACACTCTCAACAATAATAATATAATTGAATACATAGATATTTCCTCTTCACTATGCTACTCTGAGTTATTCTCTCGTTGGATAACGAACACCAATCCACCGCGTAGGGCTATAAAAGCACACCTTAAAGTCGCATTCCATATCTAGGGAACCCCACACTGTCAACTTGAGCGCCCTAAATAGTACTAGACAAACACCGCAATTTCATAGAGACATCCAACGCAAATAATAACTCATGATAAGTATTCCTGTAATCTTTAGCCTAAGAGCCACACACGATGCGCACACTGTCTTCGCACCGTGGGACAAAGGTGACTCCGGAGTTTACATTAATAAAACCACTCAAGTAGCATATAAGATAATGAAGAGTAACATCTATGGATTCAACTAGATTACAAAGCTCATGATCACATAAAGATCACACCATGGGAGAGAGAGAAAAACCACATAGCTACCGGTATAGCCCTCAGCCCTGATGAAGAACTACTCCCTCCTTATCATGGGAGGCAGCAACGACGATGATGGAGGCGGTGGCATCGATGGAGATGGCTCCGGGGGCAATTCCCCGTCCCGGCAAGGTGCCGAAACAGAGACTTCTGTCCCCCGAATTAGGGTTTTTGGTGGCGGCAGAGCTCTGGAACTTTTCTGGGAAATCGTCGATTCTTTTAGGGTTTTCGGGTAGGAGCAATATATAGGCCAAAGGGCGTCGCGAGGCGGTGCACGAGGAGGTGACACCACCCCTCGGCGCTGGTGGGCCCTTGGCCGCGCCGAGCCCACGTGTGGGGCCCTCGTGGCTCCACTTCGCCTCTCCTTCGGACTCCAGGTGTCTTCTGATAAAATAGGGGCCTCCGTAAATTTTCGTCCAATTCCGAGAATATTTCCCGACTAGCTTTTCTGAAACGGAAAAACAGCAGAAAATAGGAACTGGCACTTCGGCATCTTGTTAATAGGTTAGTCCCACAAAATGTATAAAAGTGATATAAAGTGGATGCAAAACATGTAACAATTGGTATAATATCAGCATGGAACATCAAAAATTATAGATTCGTTTGAGACGTATCAGCATCCCCAAGCTTAGTTCCTGCTCGTCCTCGAGTAGGTAAACGATAAAAACAAAATAATTTTTGAGGTGACATGCTACCATCATAATCTTGATCAAATAATATTGTAAGGCACATGTGAATGAATGAAGTGATCCAAGTCAATGGTCTATAGTTTGCTACCAAATAGATAATGAGTAAACAATGAATCACACAAGCTAAACTTTTTCATGAATAGTACTTTCGAGACAATCATCAAACAGTTTTGCACAAGAGTTAACTCATAAAGCAATAGTTTCTAAAAAAAGGTATTTAATCAACACAAAGGAAGAATTAAGTTTCAGCATTTGCTTCAACTTTCAACATATTTATCTCATGGATATCGTCAACACAAAGTAGTATAACAAGTCCAATACGTTGCATATAACAAATGTTGTAACAAAGTTGACACTAGTGTTTGCTTTTTGAAGACAGAAATAATAGGAAAACTGACTCAACATAAAAGTAAAAGAAAGGCCCTTCGCAGAGGGAAGCAGGGATTAAGTCATGTGCTAGAACTTTTAGGTTTTGAAAAACATATAGAGATTGCATAAAATATTTGACACTCCTCCCAACCTTGCAAACACAAGCCATGGCTAACCGAATCCTCGGGTGCCTTCCATCAATCACATACCATGGAGGAGTATCAATTTTGAGAGGTGTTTGTTAATTGTCAACGAATGGTAGTGGGTGAGAACAGTATTCTACCTGTCAAACGGACTTTTAAGAGCGGCTCCCATGAAGGACGTTATTTCTACCAGCAAGGCAGATCATCCCTCTTTCTCTTTGGTTTACACACATGCAAGTATTTCACTGTTTGTCATTGCTTACTGATGAATCAGGGCAAAAGTGTAAAGAGAATTAATGGTTAAAGTTGTAATTAATTGGGACTGGGCACCCCCGTTGCCAGCTTTTTGCAAAATTAGATGATAAGCGGATGTATATGCCGCTAGTCCAGGTGTAAAAGTCCATTTGACAAATAGAATAAAGAATAACCACACTAATTCCTCGTGAGCTAGTAAACATTGACACAAAAAGGGAATAATGACATTTTGAATAATTTAAAGGTAGCACATGAAAAATTTACTTGGAGTGGCAAGGAAATACCACATATAGGTAGTTATGGTGGACACAAATGGCATGGATTTTGGCTCAAGGATTTGGATGCACGAGAAGCATTCCCTCTCAGTACAGAGTTTAGTCTAGCAAGGTTTATGTAAACAAACAAGAATATCAACCCGTACACCAAGTTTTATATGACAAACATATTGCAAACGTTATAAGACTTCATACCGTCTTCCATGTTAACCAAACCCTGTTATTAGAAAGTATCTAGACCTTAGAGATACCACCGATGCAAACCAAATTTTCAACAAGGTTTACGGTAGTTCTTCACTAATAGGCTTAACTCATATGATGCACAAATTTAATCATGATCTACTTGTTAACTCAAAACAATTGACAAGCATCAAGTTATCCAAATTAGTGATCTACAAGATTAAGCAAGTTTTTCCTTATACCAATTACCACATGCAACATTTTCTGAACCAACCAAACACCAATCAATTTATTTAATTCAACTCTCAAAACAAATATAAGTGAAGCAAGAGAGTACTTTCTACAAAAGAAAGCTAATAGCTCTGACAAGAGATACATGAAAACAAGAGCTAAAAGCTGAACAGCGCTAGATATGAATACTCAACAAATATAAGTGAAGAATAGGAGTATTCTCATGAAAAAGCGGAGCGTGTCTCTCTCCCAATCAAGAATGCTAGGGTCCAGTCAAGCTTTATTGAAAATAAAAGTACAATACTGAAAATAAAAGCACACAGACGCTCCAAGAACAGCACATATGATGTGAAAGAATTAAAATATAGTTTCACTAGAGATGACCTGATAATTTTGCCGATGAAGAAGGGGATGCCTTGGGCATCCCCAAGCTTAGACGCTTGAGTATTCTTGAAATATGCTGGGGAGATCCATGGGAGCCTCCCCAAGCTTAAGCTCTTCACTCTTCTTGATCCTATTATATCATCCTTCTTTCTTGACCCTTGAAAACTTCCGTCACACCAAACTCAAAGTAAATCTCATTAGAGGGTTAGTGCATAATCAAAAATTCACATGTTCTATAAAGACGCAATATGACTTGTTACTTTAAACATTAGCTACTGCCACTGATGTTATGTGAAGCTCTTCCACCCAAAAAAGAATTTCACTCAACACTAGTAAAAGAGAGAATGCAAAATAAAAGACATAATCTGTCTAAAACAGAACAGTCCGCAAAGACGAATTTTTTTGAGGCACTTAAAACGCTCAGATCGAAAAACTTTGAACTAACGAAAGATGCATACATATCTGAGGATCATGCACAAAAAATTTCAGATTTAAATAATTTTTCTGTGATTTTACAGAAGCAAAACGGTGAACAGCAGAAATCTGTTCCTGCGCAGAAATCCAAATCTAGCATCATCTTCCTATTAGAGGCCTTACTTGGCACAACAATGCAAGAAAATAAAGATACAAAGGCATTGCTACAGAAGTAAACAGCACCTTGACTCAAATAAAATAAAAATAGCAGAAAATAAAAACAATGGGTTGTCTCCCACAAGCGCTTTTCTTTAAAGCCTTTTAGCTAGGCATGATAATTTTTATGATGCTCACATAAAGATGAGAGTTGAAACATAAAAGAGAGCATCAAGAAGCATATATAGAACATGTTTAAATCTAACACTCTTCCTATGCATAGGAGCTTGCAAGAAAACAAGTCAATGAAGAACAAAGTGACTAGCATAGGAAGGCAAAACAAGTGTAACTTCAAAAATTTCAACATAAAGAGAGGAGACTTAATATTATTGTGATATATGAAATCGTGTCTCCCTCTCTCATAAGGACCAGTAGGTCTTAAAGTGCCCAGCAAATAAAAGCAAATCAAGAGAAAGGTCAAAACATTCATCATAAAGAGAAGAAATTTAGTAAGATGAAAATTTCTATACCATACTTTCCTCTCTCAAAATAATTTTCAGTGGCATCATGAATAAACTCAACAATATAGCTATCACATAAAGCATTCTTATCATGATCCACATGCATAAAAGTATCATTACTCTCCACATAAGTATAAACAGTTTCATTAGTAATAGTGGGAGTAAAAGTATCACATCCATCATTGTAATCATCATAAATTGGAGGCATAGAATAATCATAATGAATTTTATCCTCAATAGTAGATGGACGAAAAAATATCATATTCATCATTGTAAACATCATATATAGGAGGCATATCATAATCAACATAAACTATATCCTCAATAGTAGGTGGACTGAAAATATCACAATCATTATAATCATCAGTAGCAAAAGGATTTTCAAAAACTTCACTAGGAGGAGAGGTCTCAAATATATAATCATTTGTAGCAAAAGGATTTTCAAAAACCTCAACCTCCCCAAGCTTAGAGCTTTGCATAGCATTAACAATAATGGTGTTCATAGAATTCATAGATATAACATTGCTACCATCACGCAAATATTTTTCCATAGGTTTTTTAATTTTCTCTTCAAAAGCATCATGTCTTAACTCAAGATAAATTTCATAGAGCTCTCTAATTTTTTTGTTGTTTTCCATTAAGCCTAACTAGTGAAATAAAAACAAGAAACAAAAAGATATAATTGCAGAATCTAAAGGAAATACCTTCGAGCACTCACACGTCAGCAACAGTGCTAGAAAATAGCTAAGTAGCTGGAGGATGTGAGTACCTTTTACCTTACCCCCCGGCAATGGCGCCAGAAAATAGCTTGATGTCTACGCACGCTTCTATTCTTGTAGACAGTGTTGGGCCTCCAAGTGCAGAGGTTTGTAGAACAGCAGCAAGTTTCCCTCAAGTGAATCACCCAAGGTTTATCGAACTCAGGGAGGTAGAGGTCAAAGATATTCCTCTCAGGCAACCCTGCAATTAAGATACAAGAAGTCTCTTGTGTCCCCAACACACCCAATACACTTGTCAGGTGTATAGGTGCACTAGTTCGGCGAAGAGATAGTGAAATACAAGTATATGGATGATTATAAGTGGTAATTGCAATCTGAAATAAAAATGGCAGCAAGCAAACATGTAGCAGAACTGGTTGTAAACGGTGTTTCAATGCTTAGAAACAAGGCCTAGGGATCATACTTTCACTAGTGGACACTCTCAACAATAATAATATAATTGAATACATAGATATTTCCTCTTCACTATGCTACTCTGAGTTATTCTCTCGTTGGATAACGAACACCAATCCACCGCGTAGGGCTATAAAAGCACACCTTAAAGTCGCATTCCATATCTAGGGAACCCCACACTGTCAACTTGAGCGCCCTAAATAGTACTAGACAAACACCGTAATTTCATAGAGACATCCAACGCAAATAATAACTCATGATAAGTATTCCTGTAATCTTTAGCCTAAGAGCCACACACGATGCGCACACTGTCTTCGCACCGTGGGACAAAGGTGACTCCGGAGTTTATATTAATAAAACCACTCAAGTAGCATATAAGATAATGAAGAGTAACATCTATGGATTCAACTAGATTACAAAGCTCATGATCACATAAAGATCACACAATGGGAGAGAGAGATAAACCACATAGCTACCGGTAGAGCCCTCAGCCCCGATGAAGAACTACTCCCTCCTCATCATGGGAGGCAGCAACGATGATGATGGAGGCGGTGGCGTCGATGGAGATGGCTCCGGGGGCAATTCCCCGTCCCGGCAAGGTGCCGAAACAGAGACTTCTGTCCCCCGAATTAGGGTTTTTGGTGGCGGCGGAGCTCTAGAACTTTTCTGGGGAAATCGTCGATTCTTTTAGGGTTTTCGGGGTAGGAGCAATATATAGGCCAAAGGGCGTCGCGAGGCGGTGCACGAGGAGGCGACACCACCCCTCGGCGCTGGTGGGCCCTTGGCCGCGCCGAGCCAACGTGTGGGGCCCTCGTGGCTCCACTTCGCCTCTCCTTCGGACTCCAGGTGTCTTCTGATAAAATAGGGGCCTCCGTAAATTTTCGCCCAATTCCGAGAATATTTCCCGACTAGCTTTTCTGAAACGGAAAAATAGCAGAAAACAGGAACTGGCACTTCGGCATCTTGTTAATAGGTTAGTCCCACAAAATGTATAAAAGTGATATAAAGTGGATGCAAAACATGTAACATGTCGGGGGGCTATCCCCGGGTAGGGTCAAGGCTTGGCATAAAGATGAGTTTAAAGATATGCCGAGGTACGGAAAGGGCCGACCTGCTTGGGCCTGGGAGTGTCCGAGCTTCATCTTGACCTGGAGGATATAAAGGCCGACCTATCTTGGCCCAGAGGGGTCCGAGGTATCCCGTTGGCCTGGGCCGAGGTTCACTGTCCGAGCTATGTTCAGCCGACCTAACTACCTCGGTGCTATGGTTTGTATGGTGAGTGCAGGAGAAGCTGTCCGAAGGAAGTAATGTCCGAGGTGGTCGGATCTTAAGCGCAAGACCCGAGGTACGGAGCCCGTCACGTCCGTGCCGAGCTAACCGAGGCAAGGAGCTGTAGGTCGGGCAGGAGTCAATGCTCCTGTCACTTCCTGCCTGGTACAAGAGCGCCTGACGAGGGAGCGTCTGTCAGGAGCCTGGCAGAGGCGTGCCCCGGGTTCGGCGGGGCTGCACGTCTCTGACCGCTGACCACGCGGGATCTGGGAAAAGGCTACGAGGTAGCTCTGCCAGGCCACGTCCTGTCTCTGTCAGAGGAGACATGCTAGTTCTGCCGTTAGGCAACAGGAGATGGGCAGGCCATGTCTTGTCCCTGACAGGGTACGGTGGTGACCGGTGCAGAGGCATGGCAACAGTGTTCAGCGAGGGGCACAACGGTAACTCGGCTGGCCTATATAGTGGGCTTCACCCCCCTCCTGCAGGGGATCGATCGACAGAGAGAGAGAGAGAAAAAGAGAGAGAAAGGAACCTCGGAACCCCGGACACCTCGGATCTAGCTCGGAGTGCCTTCTTCCTCCGTGTAGCTCCATCTTTTACCTCAAGTTCTCACCATTGTATCATCATACAGCTCGAGGAGCAGCTTGTACTTGTCACTTGAGCTATACACTGAGTAGGATAGTGCTGCAGTAGGGGTGTTACCTCCACAAGAGGGCCCCGAAGCAGGGTACATCGTGGTGTGCTTTGTGTTCTTGGTTTCTTGTTTCTCGTTCGTGTTCTTGCGGTTTCTTGCGTGTTCTTGCTTGTGCACTTCTTGAGTGCATAAACCCTCCCCGGATTCCCCCAACGACCATTCGGCCCCATCTTAGCCATACCTATGGCATCTGCCGTGATCCCACCACGACAGTTGGCGCCCACCGTGGGGCAGATTGAGGCGTTGGAGGGAGTTTACATCCGGACGGGCTCAGGCGAGCGTGTTCTTTCCGGGCTTATCGCCAAGATCGGTGAGTTCACCTTCATCAGCGACAACGCGGGGTGTTTCGCCGGCAAGCCCTTCCCCGAGCATGGCTTCACCATGATGCTGGCAGCTTCGTCACCTACGTTGCTGTCGAGGTTGTTCGCGAGTACCCGGAGCAGGTGCTCGTGGACGACGAAACTCCTCTCCTCGCGGCTTTAGGTCGGCGTATCACTCGCCCCGAGAGCTGCGTGGAGGTGATGATGACGGTCCGGTTGATGCCGCTGGCAAAGTAGATGCCAGCAAATCCAAGGCGGCCGAGGTTGCTAAGGTGAGATCTGCAAAGCCCAGGCTAGAGAAAGAGCTGCCTGGCACCCCGAGCTGCAGGGCCGAGGTGCGACCCTGGTAGAGATAGTGGAGACACTGGCAGACCCAGTAAATCCAGGAGTGGATGTAGTGGTGACTGTGGCCGACCTAGAGGCAAAGCGTGTCCTGTTGCAAAGGAGGCTGTAGCAATGATGACAGCTAGAGATGAGTTCAATAGAGATCTGCGTGAGTACAATGCAGCGAATGGCTTCACCCCGGTAGCAGTTGATACAAATAGGGGAGCCGAGGTGCGGCAGAGAGGCAAGGGGCTCAATGATGAGATAAACAGGGAGGCTCGACCTACCACCTCGGCTAGGAGTGAGAGTCGCGTGTCGACTGGAAGGCCGGTATATAGTTCCCCTGCTAAGAACCTCAGAGCTGCCGAGGCAGGCAGGGCCGAGCTATCCGGGTTGACTGGAGATGCATGGCGTGCGCAGCAGAAGCGAGTCAATGATTAGTGTATGTAGCTAACCAGCAGAATGAGGCTCTCCGCAGAGCATATGCCGGGGCTGGTGATTCGGAGATGGTTTATTCAGCTAGGCCAGTTAGTCAGGTGTCCAAGGGGCAAGCCTCGTCTCCACTCGTCGGAGGAGCCGATCGAGCCCGGAGTGTCACCTCGGGTCAGAACAAGCAGCTGCAGATGTATGATCCGGTGTTAGCAGCAAAGCAGAAGGTGGGCCAGGGCAATGCTAGCCGAGCTAAGGGAAACCCCGGCCCAGGTAATGCAAGCCGAGCTAAGGGTAACTCCGGTCAGGGAAATCAGAATGGCGGGCAAGCAGCGTCGGCTGGCCGAGGTAAACCACCTCCGCCCCCGAGGTATCAGCAACAACCCGGCCGCAGGGGCAATATCAGCGAGAGCCGGAGTATGTTCAGCAACCTCAGAATGTCGGTCAAGGCGATGACCGATATGATGATGGAGACTCGGCCATGGCGCGAGCTGGATACCACAGAGTGGATGGGGCGTTGGGACCTCGGATAGGAGTCGGATGTTAGCTCCAGGCGATGTTCGTAACAAGCTGGATAGAATCTACTTGTCCGAGCAACTGGAGGAGGAAGGCCCTCCTGGTCCGGCGTGTTTTGGACCTCGGATCATGAAGGAGCCACCACCGCCAGTATCTCAGTTCCAGTTAGGTCGGAACACCAAGCCATACAACGGGAGCACCAAGCCACAAGATTGGCTGACAGATTATGTATCCTCGGTGCACATAGCGGGGGGCAATCGCCGATGGGCGGTCCGGTATCTCCCGCACATGTTGGAAGGTCCAGCTCGGATCTGGCTGAATAATTTGCCGGAGTATAGTATCAACTCCTGGATAGACTTGGAGCTGGCGTTTAACAGCAACTTTGCTAGTACATACAAGAGGCCAAACCGACCTCAGCTCCTGGCAGCATGTAAGCAAGATGATCATGAAACTGACCGAGAATTCTTAACTCGGTGGAGCAATGTTCGGAATTCCTGTGAAGGAGTTGTAGAGGCACAGGCCATTTCCTGGTTTGCAGATGGTTGTCGACATGGCAGCATGCTGTGGCAGAGGCTCCAAAGAGATATGCCGAAATCCCTAGCAGAAACAATCCGGATTGCAGATTCTTATGCTCTGGGTGATCCGATGCAGCCAGCAGCAGAGGCAGTGGCACGTAACAGAAGGAGGGAGCCAATAAACAACCGGCTCGGACCAAGGTGTAATGACCGCCAAGAGTTCGGACAAAAGAGGAGGGAGCCGGACTACCCATACACCTCGAACCAAGTTGCAGCGGTGAACCCGGATCACCCGGAGCTGGAGGTGTCCAGAGGCCGAAAATCAATGGTCCGGCATTTAGTCCGAACCCGGAGCCACCCTTGACTTATGAATCAATGATAGATGGTCCTTGCTGTTACCATACGACCGACCCGCGCAAGCCAGCCAACCATTCAACCCGGCAGTGCAGCTGGAACCGCAGAATCAGGAAGAAGGGGCGAAGGCCGGAGGAACAGAGCAGGACCACCTCAGAGATTTCAGCCGAGGCCACCCAAATCTGTCCGGAGCAAATGTTACCCCGATAACCACTGCACCTCCTCCGAGGCCTGCAGCAGCAAGGCCCGTGAATGTTGTGAATGTCCGAGGTAATAACAACAACAATGGTGCCGGACCAAGTCAGCAGTATGAATACCCCGGAAATGACTATAGAGAGGCTCATGCGAGCTATGTGGTCTTTGTGACCGAGCCAACTGACAAGAAGAGCGTGCAGAGGCGTGCCATGGAGGTGAATGCAGTAATGCCGGTGGTGCCGACCTATATGAACTGGTCTGAGCAGGAGATCACTTGGAGCAGGAAAGACACACCTCGGATCATGCCGAGCCCTGGAAAGTATGCCCTGGTGGTAGATCCGACGTTGTGTGGGCCTACAACAATGTGAGGTTTACCCGAGTTCTGGTGGACAATGGCAGTGCCATCAACATCATGTACCGAGACACAATGGTGAAATTGGGCATATCGCCAAATCAGTTGATGCCAAGCAGTTGTACTTTTCATGGGATTGTGCCTGGCGTTTCCTGTGCACCCATGGGCAAGATATGGGTGGATGTAGCATTTGGAACCAAGGATAATTGCCGAGTTGAGAGTATCGAGTTCGAGGTGGTGGACTTGGAGAGTGCATACCATGCATTGCTTGGAAGGCCGGCTCTGGCCAAGTTCATGATTTCCACCCATGTTGCATACCTGAAGATGAAAATGCCAGGGCCTAATGGGATCATATCCATCTCGGGTGACTACAAGCGAGCCATTCAGTGTGCCTCGGCGGGGTCTAATCTGGCCGAGTCTTTGGTGATCGCAGCTGAGAAGAAGAAGCTGCATCAAGTGGTGGCAATGGCGCAGTCAACACAGCTCGGCATGTCCGGACTGATGAGCCCGGACTCAACTGCAGCATTCGAGGTGCCCAAGGAGACCAAGAAGATCCCCATTGACCCGGAGCACCCAGAGCATATGGCCATCATTGGGACCGGGCTGGGCGAGAAATAGGAAGCGAGCTCTGTCACTTCCTCCGTGAGAATCGGGATATCTTTGCATGGTCGGCTAAGGACCTGCCTGGTGTTCCGAGGGAGTTGGCAGAGCACTCTTTATTTGTCAGGCCGAGGTGAAACCGGTGAGGCAACCGACCCGTCGTCTCTCAGACGACCGAAGACAAGTGGTGCTGGACGAGCTGGCTAAGTTGCTTGCAGCCGGGTTCATTATGGAGGTGCTGCATCCGGACTGGATATCCAATCCGGTCTTGGTGGAAAAGAAGAAAGACGAGCCAGCCGTGGTCAAGGTGTGGCGCATGTGCATTGACTTCACTAACCTCAACAAGGCGTGCCCGAAAGATCCGTTTCCATTACCTCGGATTGATCAAGTGATTGATTCCACTGCTGGTTGTGAACTGTTGTCTTTTATCGATGCGTACTCTGGTTTTCACCAGATACCACTGAACCCAAAGGATCAAATAAAGACTGCTTTTATTACCCCGTATGGGGCGTATTGCTATCGTGTCATGTGTTTTGGTCTGAGAATGCCGGGGCAACTTATCAGAGGTGTATGCAGAAATGCCTGCACTCTCAAATGGGCAAAAATGTGCAAGTGTATGTCGATGATATCGTCATCAAAACTAAGGAGAAACGTACTCTCCTCGAGGATCTCGAGGAGACATTTGTGAATTTGAGAAAATATCGGTTGAAGCTTAACCCGGACAAGTGCACCTTTGGTGTCCCGGCTGGAAAGTTGCTGGATTCCTGGTGTCTAGCCGAGGTATCGAGGTTAACCCGGCCAAGATCCGAGCTATTGAGAACATGAAGTTACCGAAGTGTTTGAAAGATGTGCAGAAATTCACAGGGTGCCTAGCCTCGTTGAGCCGATTTGTAGGTCGGCTGGGAGAAAAAGCCTTACCTTTGTACCAGCTCATGAAGAAAAGTACCGGGTTTACATGGACCCCGCAGGCCGACGTGGCGTTCAATGAGCTGAAAAAGATGTTGTCCACTGCCCCGGTGTTGGCGTCACCATTGCACAATGAGCCGATGTTACTTTACATTGCGGCCACAAACCGAGTTGTAAGTGTGGCAGTGGTGGTGGAGCGCGAAGAAGGTGGCAGGTCGGTGCAGAGACCGGTGTATTACTTGAGCGAGGTGATCTCTACCTCGAAGCAGAATTACCCTCACTACCAGAAGATGACGTATGGTGTCTACCTGGCGGTCAAGAAGTTGAAGCATTATTTCCAGGAGCATCCCATGACGGTGGTGTGCGAAGCTCCAATCTCGGAGATCATCGGGTGCAAAGATGCAACTGGCCGAGTTGCCAAATGGGCGATTGAGGTGTCTCCATATGCACCACATTATGAGAGAAGAGATGCAATTAAATCCCAGGCGTTGCCGGACTTCTTTTGTGATTGGGCCGAGATGCAGTATGAGCCACCCAGGCCGGACTATAATTATTGGAAAATGCATTTTGATGGGTCCAAGACAAAGATCGGGCTGGGGGCTGGAATAGTCCTCACCTCGCCGAAGCGAGATCAGCTGAAATACGTGCTGCAGATTCATTTCTCAGCATCAAACAATGTGGCGGAGTATGAGGCCTTAATCCATGGCCTCAATGTGGCGAAGGAGATCGGTATCCGGCGTGTAGAGTGCTTCGGCGATTCCGACCTGGTGGTGCAACAATCTTCTGGAACTTGGGATGCTCTGGATGCCAACATGGCGTTATATCGGTTCCATGTGCAAAAGATATCCGGGTTCTTTGAAGGGTGTGATACAGGCATATACCTCGGACAGAAAATAATGCTGCCGACGTGTTGTCAAAGCTCGGTTCATCTAAAGAGGCAGTACCACCAGGGGTAGCCCTGAATCACTTGAGAACTCCTTCAATCAAACCTTCTCCTGAATCCGAATCTATTTTCATCCCGGCGGAGCAAGAGCCCGGACCTGTTCCAATGGAGGTAGACGTCGGTGCGTTTGGTCGGACCCGGGGACTGCGTGGCAGAGCTCGGGGACTGCGCACCGAACCTCGGGGACTGCTCATCAAGACTCGGGGACTGGTCGCAGGATGGTGGAGGAAATAATGGAGGAGATTATGGTGGCCGAACCAATGGAGGTGGACGAGAATTTTTTCCTTTGCACCCAGTGCCGGAGTGGGCGGAGCAAATCATGAAGTTCATAACGGAGGGAAGCTTGCCAAGTGACACAACCGAGGCTAGGAGAATCCAAAGGAGGGCAAGGCGTACACCATCATCAACAAGGAGCTCTATAAAAGAAGCGTAACCGAGGTGTTGCAACGGTGTGTCGAGCCAGCTGAAGGCAAGGAGATGCTTTTGGAGATCCACCAAGGAGAGTGTGGTCATCATTGCAGCACAAGAGCTCTGGTGGCCAAGGTGTTCAGGCATGGGTTCTATTGGCCCACTGCTCTTGCTGATGCAGAGGCCATAGTCCGGAGATGTGAAGGATGCCAAAGGTTTGCCAAGCAAACGCATATGCCAGCCTCGGCGCTCAAAACAATTCCTATCACTTGGCCGTTTGCGGTATGGTGTTTGGATATGGTGGGAGAGTTCAAACCAGCCCGAGGTAACATGACGCACATACTGGTGATGGTGGACAAGTTCACCAAGTGGATCGAGGTGAAACCAATCCGGAAGTTGGATGGTCATTCAGCAGTGACTTTTTTGAAGGAGATCATTCTGCGATATGGTACCCCCATAGCATTATCTCGGACAACGGCACGAACTTTGCTGTTGGAGAATTTGCTCGGTTTTGCATGAACAAGGGAATCCGGCTGGACATAGCCTCGGTGGCACACCCGGAGTCTAATGGACAAGTGGAAAGATCAAATGCTCTAGTGTTGGCCGGCATCAAGGCTCGGCTCATTGAACCACTGCTGAAAACGCCGGGGTGTTGGATAGATGAGATACCAGCAGTACTGTGGGGTCTAAGGACCACGCCAAATCGATCAACTGGCTATACGCCATTTTTTATGGTCTATGGGGCAGAAGCTATGCTACCCACTGACATCGAATATGATGCGCCCAGAGTGGCAATGTACACTGAAGCCGAGGCAAAAGAGGCTCGGGAGGATGCAGTAGATCTGCTTGAGGAAGCTAGAGAATTGGCCTCATCTCGGTCAGCAATATACCAACAAGGTCTCCGACGTTATCATAGCCGGAGTATCAACCCTCGTGTGTTTCACGAGGGAGATTTGGTGCTGAGGCTGGTGCAGCGCAAGAAAGGTCGGCACAAGTTGTCACCTCCATGGGAGGGACCGTTCATTGTGAGCCGAGCTCTGCTCAATGATTCGTACTATCTAATAGATGCGCAGGAACCAAGGAAGATGGGCTGGACAACCCCGGATCAGAGGTCAGGCGACCATGGAATAGCTCTACTCCGACCTTTCTACTCATGAAGGGCGCAATGTATGTACCTCGGTTAATCCTTAATGAAATGTCGGCACTCCGAGGTTGAAGCTCGGGGACTGCCTCGCTCTTGTGCTTGTGTTTTATTTCTGTTTGTCAATTTCGTTCATATGCCGAACTATTTTGAACCTCGTCTCAAACTTCAAGTAATGTATGCTGTGTAACTAATCTTGTGACTCGACTGACGAACGCCGAAATGGTAGTCAAGAGCAAAGATGAAAAAACGTGGGAAACATGAAAATGGACTCGGGGACTCGGTCCAAAAATATAGTTCGGCATGTGTCGTTTACTAACCCCTGTCTTTACCTTTCGTTTATGTCGGATGATTTTGAAACACACCTCGACATTTGCTAAGTACTGTATGCTATAAACAACAATCTTGTGACTCGACTGTCGAACGCCAAAATGGTAGACAAGAGCAAAGAATGCCAAGTATAGTAAACACGAAAGTGAACTCGGGGACTCGTTCCAAAAGGGTTCGGCATAAATTCTTAGAAAAGCATGGTTCGGATAGCAAGATAATAGTACTGGTAGCAAGGCAAACTACTTAAGGTATTACATCTGCACCCGGCATACCGGGGATTTAATGTTTTTTGAGACAAGTTCAGGCCTCGGAACCAGAGACCTCGGTCGCCGAAGTTGTGGTAGGGGGACCTCGGAAGCAGGAGCCTCGGGCGCAGGAACAACCTCGGTCGCGGAAGCAACCTCGGTTGTTGGAGTGGATGCCGGGGTGTCCGTCACGTCGGGGGAGATCACCTCGGTGGCTACGGCTTTGCCGGACTTGCCCTTGGGTTCGGAGGTTCGTCGAAGCTGAAGTCATCATCAGAACCTTCAGCCACCTCGGTTGTTTTGCCGGCCTTGCCCTTGGAGCTCTCAGGCTCGTCAAAGTCAATTTCCTCGCCGTCAGAACTTCTTCACCGGACTCTTCTTCCTCGTCCGAGCTCTCTTCATCCTCAGAATAGAGGCGCCCGTCATCAAAGGTCCGGGTGTTTGCATAACTAGCAAAGAGGTCGGCTGCTGCTTGGCGTTTCGCAATGCCATCAGGGGTGGAGTTCCAAGGAGAGCCCCTGCGCAGGGAGGTAACCGTGTGGATCTCAACATTCATACCAGGACAGCACGAACACCAGGGCCTTGTCCGCTCCAGCCCGAGCTGATGAGCATCTCCACTCCCGAAGTCTAGCCTCGGCTCCTTTCAGCTTCGTGGCGAGCTCGTCGATGCAAGTGGGAGTCTTGACCTTGGGCCAGAGGGCACGGTGGACCTCGATGGCAGCATCAACCAGCTTGGTTCCAATGGCCTGAGCGGCCTGATCCGAGCATTAAGGGCAACAAGGTGGTCCTGGATATCCCAGCTTTCGCTGAGGGTTTCTGTCTCAGCCCTCTTTGCCCGAGCTGCTTGAACTTCGCGGATAGCCTTGTCCTTGGAGTGCTCAAGTTCTCTGAAGAAGACAAAAAGGCTGTCGCTGAAATAAGGCATACGGTGGCACGGGGTGTAGGTCGGCAGAAAATAAGGAAAAGGGGAAAGAAACTTACTGTCCATTTGGTGATTAATCCGAGCGAGCTCGGACAACCAGCTTTTCGATATAGCTCGGAGGGCGATAAGTTCGGCTTCGGCCGAGGTGGCGCGGCTCTCCAGGGTCTTGGCAAGCTCTTGCTGCTGTTCGGCGGCCTGGTCTTTGACCTTCATAGCGTCCTCCACAGCAGTTTTGGCTTCATTAGCCCGGTTCAGCTCTTGTTGCAGCCGAGCTATTTCATCTTCGGCTGTCTTCAACTTGGAGGCGTAATCTTTGTCGCTCTGCTCCTTGCGGATAGAAGAGTCCGGTGAGACTTCTTCAGTCTGTTGTGATCCAGCAGGAGGTTCTTGAAGATCTTTGTCCGAGCATTGTTGCACTCCTGAAAAAATAGAGAGATCAGTTCGAAGAAATCCGAGGTCTTTTTAGCACCCGAGGCCCGGGGACTTGGCATTGGCCTCGGGGACTCAGCATGGGAGAAATGACAAGTTTTTGAGATTCAAGCCGAGCAATTTTAACTCGGTGGAGTGTCAATTGCTCAACCCGAATCTCGGGGACTGGGAATAGTGTATGTTTGTCATTTGGTTTCAAAGGAAGAAAGAGAGTTGCGTAAAGAAACTTACCGAGGCCTTCTTGCTGCAATCAAGGACCGCAGTCTGCATGTTGTAGATGGACTGGAGCACGGCGCTAGGTCCAACTGGATGCTCAGAGCTCGGGTTAGAGGAGACCTCGGCAGCGTCAGCCGAGTTCCAGTCCATGTCATAGTGCTTCTCCGAGCCTAAGCTGTTCCCGCTCTTGGTCCGGAGTTGCCCGACCTCCCAGCTGCTGATGTTCGGCTGGATGGTAGCAGCAAAAGAGCTCGGGAGGTGGCGACCTGAGAGCTCGAGGGCGCGGTCTTGTCAAGGTGGACTTCGGCGCGGGAACATGCGGCACAGTTGGGTGCTCGCAGCCTTGGGGCCCGGTGGCGGTGGCGGCATTGGAGTTTGCTGTGGCTGTTTGGGGGGCTCAACAACTGGAGCTGAATCTTTCTTCTGCTTCTTCTGCTTCTTCTGCTGCTGTTGCTGCTGGTTGCGCGCAGCTTGAGACTTGGGGGAGAGCCGAGGCTCCTGCACGGTCTTAGCCGGAGTCTTGGCGCGATCTGTCTCCGCATCCTTCTGAGGAGGCGGAGGAGTCTGATCTCGGCGGGGAGCAGAGTGCCCCAGGCCGGAGTCAGAGCTCGGCGGTGGAAGTTCGGCGGAGGAGACACGCACCGGGGAGGAGATGGTCTTCTCCGGGCTGCTGAGGTCAATGGACCGTTCTGGAGGAGAGGCTCTGGCGGGGCTGCCGAGGTTAACCTCGACCTCGGTTGTCTGAGCTTCAACCACTGGAGGCAGTGGTGAATGTATCGAGCTATGGCTCTGTTTGATCTGCCGAGCCGGGCTAGACGAAAAAGAAAAGATTAAGTTAGAGTAAAAAACTTAACCTCGGAACAGCGTGAAAGGTAAAAAGGAGCAAGGTGACTTACGCATCTTCTCCACGGGGCCTCGCTTCTTGTGCCTCGCCGAGGTCTTCTTGGCACGCTTGGCTTTGGGCGCGCAGTCTCCGAGGTCTTGGAAGCCTCGGCATCCGAGGTACCGGTCCTGAGCGCTTCCGGGAAGCTGCAGACGCTGGATGAAAGTTCTTATATGTTGGAGGAGCATATGAAATGGAATAACGTTGACAGGTTCCAGAATTTGGCAATCGTCATCGTCATCATCGGGCCAATCCTGGATGGACGACGAACTGGTGGGCGGTGCGAGGTGAAACCACGAGTCTTACCCGAGGTGGCCTTGGGAATGGGGAGGTGATCCTCATTGTCCGGATCTTCAACCTCGGCGGCGGCCGGGATAGGCAGGTCGGGAGTCCACTCCTTAGAAGAAAGGGGGCCATCCTCGATTTCCTGTCGAGTGAACTTCTGCAGAGGTGGCAAGGTAAAACCGAGTTAGCACAAGATCAATACAAGGTCGGGGTGAAAATGAAACCGAGGAATATTTACGTCGGGTAAAGTACACTTACTTGAGCTGGAAGGTGATCTCGGTCATAGGGCTTGACACCCCATTTCCACTTATCGGGCATGGTGGTCTTGGCGATGGCCGGATGCGCCTCTTCACCTCGGAGTCATCAAGTTCAAAGGTGCTGTGCGAGTGGGGTCGTAGCGGCCACTCATGTGGCAGATCTTATGGGCCCGCGCTTGTAAAGGGCTAACTCGGCGGGTGATCATGGTGCGCAAGATGTCATCTGCCCCCAGCTTTTCTCCTGGAGGGACATCATGGTTTGGTGGATCAGAAGAACCTCGGGAGCGTCGGGTGCAGGCTCATAATCCCAGTTGAGTTGGGCAGCGGGGTTCCAATGGTGAACTCCGGCAAATTGATGAGATCTTCGGTGCCCGGGTTCTTCACATAAAGAAGGAGCGTTGCCATTTGCGGCAGGAGTCCAGGCCCTGATCCGAGGAAACTCAGAAGGCGCCGAGGTGAAATCGAGGCCGCCCCGCAAGCGGTCATCTCCTTGTCCACGACCTTCTTGTTCGGGACACTTTGCTTCTTGAGCTGGAAGTACTTGGCCCAGGACTCGATGCTTGGCCATAATCCGAGGTAACCCTCGGAAAAGGTCGCGTAGGCCGAAAGTTGGAGGATGGCATTGGCGGGCAGGTGGTGTGGTTGTAGCCCAAATTTGTCCAAGAAATCCCGGAAGAATTTCCCGGCCGGGAGCCCGAACCACGTTCGAAGTGATCCAGGAAGACGACCCGCTCCCCGGATTCCACCTCGGGTTCGATATCTCCTTTCTTCGGAACCGGCAGATGAGTTTAGCCGGGATCCGCCGTGAATCTCGGAGCCATTTGATGTCGACCTCCGTGACATCGGATCCCTCCCAGCTACCTCGTTCTCCAGGTGCTCCTTCCTCGGCGGGATCCGAGGCAGAAGACATGTTGACGCTTTCCTGCAGAAGAGGGAGGTTCAACCGGGGTAAGTACCTCGGACAGTTCAGGATAGCCGGGGTAAATACCTCGGATCATTCAAGACAGCCGGGCTAAAGGATTTAGGCGGGAAACATGTTTCTACCACTGCGAGATACTAGCAAAGATCTACCGGTGAGCTAAAAAGGGAAATAAATTCGAGTTCATCCAGGGGCAAACCTAAAAGGACAGTGCTACGGGTGCGTCTGATACAAGTCTAGATGAGATCTAAAATGGCTAAAAGAGTGCAAAGGTAGAGCATCGGTTCCTCAAGTTCATCGGATTCATCAAGATCCTCGAGTTCATCGAAGGATGAACATGTTCATGGCAATGGCAATGGAGGGGAACGAGGAACTCACCGGTGAAGAACGCGAGGATCGGCGGCGAGTCAACGGCGCACGGCGCAGTGCGCGTACTCCGGTGCGGCGAGGCGCTTGACGGCGGTGCGGAACGGTGCTGCAGAACGGCGATGTGGCGGCGCAAGGCGCGGTGCGCGTCACCAGCAGGGGCTCGACGGCGGCGCTGGAGGCAGAGGGCACGGAGCAGCGGGCGAGTGGGGAAGAAGAAGAAGTTACCCCTGGGCCCCTATTTATAAGCCGCGTGCGGTAACGGCGCACTACCGCGCGGTTACGGGAAGGCGGGGATCGTGTGTGGGCGGAGGAGCGGTTGGCGGTTGGTGGCCGCACGATCGGCCACATCGTGGGCCGCAGAGTGGCAACCGCCAGCCTCGGATTTCCTGTGCTGGTCAGCGCGAGAATCGGGGTCGTGGGCGGTCAAGTTGGTCTCGCACTTGAGTGCGCAGGTGCGCTGTTTGGTGGGTCCGGCTGACGAGGCGGTGTGGTCAGGACCTGTCTTTCAGAGGTCCGGATTTCGAGGTCCGGGCAGAGATTCTTCGCCACGTGCCTCGGAAGATCTTGGCAAGATTGTGCTGAGTCAAACAGCTCGGAAAGTTCAGATTGCAGATCAACCTCGGATTAATTATGGTCTGTGGGAAGTACCTCGGCGGAGCTATTTTGAGGTCGGTTTTAGAGGTGGTGCCTTGCTTATTTTGAACCTGCTACGGCCCTCC